>CAHIKZ030002678.1:602500-967500 GCA_903632075.3 Acanthosepion pharaonis
CGTGTTTTGCAGAAGTAAAGGCCTTAACAGCGGAGAACAATGCTTAACTCAAATAACGCATCTTAATTGTATTCTGGTTGGTCTTCCGTACTTTGTAATTACAGCCCGATTATAGACACAAAATTACATTTCTTAATTACTGCGGGTCTTCTGATTAGTCAAAACGATATAATTTACAACGCGCTAAAAAAGATCTATCTCAAAAGGATAGTTACAAAACTGAATGCAGCTTTTAACTAATTTTATAATATTTTAACAACTTAAATGTAAAAATCTAATATAATTAAAGAAATAACAAATAATTCTATTAAAAATTCATTTTTCATCGAAAAAAAATTTTGCTTTCAGAAAATATTGTCCATATTCATAAAAACAACTAAAAGCAAATAAAAGCATTCGAAATTAAATAATATCTTTGTTTTATTGAGTTTTGTATGTTACAATTCAGAGCTGATTTTCAGGTAGGGGGGTCCAATTAAAAAAAAATACATGATTTGCTTTCCTCAATGCCTTGTGCTTTTAACTAATATAATCACTGAACTGAATGCGACTGAATTTCTAGAGTTTTCATAAAATTAGTTAGCGGGGTAATAAATATAAAAAAAATATTTTTTCCATGACTTTAAAAAAATAAAAGATATTTATAATAATTTCCATCATTTGTGAATAGTATCTGAAAGTTTCATTAACATCCGACAATTATTTTTTATTTTTGCAAGATTTTCCAAATTAAATGTCTGTCATACAAAAAAAAAAAAAAAAAAAAAAACCTGCTGAAAATTTATGTTATTTTACTAGTTCTCATGGAGGTACCTACCTTAAAGTTAAGAAAAGGAAGAGTTTTAAAGATTGGAATTTCGATAAAAGAAAAATTAGAATTTAATATTAAAACTATTATCTAATTTTAATATTAAATAAAGGAATTTAATATTTTAGAAAATTAAAACCTAATTAGTATATAAAGAAGAAAAATCTGAATATTAAATTTAATGATTAAATAAAGGAAGAATTAAAATAAATAGATAAGTAATAGCTCAAAGGAAAATTTTACAATAAAAGGGGAAAAATTAAATAGATTAATAAAAGTTAAAACATAGATTAAAATTTACATTAAATTTAAAAATTAAAAAAATATATACTGAGAAAAAATATAAAATAAAAAATTCTTATAGGATATGAAATAAATTTTTTATAAATTCTTATAGGAAATGAAATATAGAAAAATAACTCTTTAAAAAGTGTATGAGATATAGAAAAACAAATTTAAATAACAAGAAGGGGGGAAATACAGAAAAATAATATTAAATCTTGTCGTACGGAACGCTATAGATCCATCAGTCTTTAAATAAAAAAGGCTTTCTTGATCAAACACAAGACTATAAAGTATTTCGAAACCAAACTTTCATTTAAAAATGAGAATAAAAAAATTAAAATTTATGTCAAATGAAACTGAATCTTCTTCTTTTCTATGACATTTGTAGATCTTAGCTATGCATGCTTATTTTTATTTTATTTTGTACTATCATTCTCACTCCATGTTCTGTCATTCATTTACACTAACTCGTTAGATGGGTCACCCAGAATCTCTCTATCCATCTTGCCTTCATTACATTCTCTGAGTGTCATTTTTTTTTTTTTTACAGTAGTGGTCACCCTGTACAAGGCCCTGGACCACTCAAGGTAGAGGGTTACAGCTTATGCCGATATGTGCGGAAGGTAACTGTTAACCCTAGACTTGAACAGGTTAAGATTGTAGAGATCGGGGAAGCAACCTCTTTGGAGTCGGTTCCATAAGAGAGCAGTTCATGGGAAGAACCTGCTTGAATGGAACTTACATCTCACCGGGAGGTTATGAAGGTGAATAAGGGGGGTTCGATAGAATATGCGTGGCATGGCTGGTCATAACCGTTCATCTGAATACTCTCTATGGAAATAGCGATAGAGCAGTGAGGGTCTTGCAACGTCTCGTCTGTGAGAAAGGGGTTCCAGAGTGGAAAATAATACATCGCCTACAAGGACGCGGGGTCGCTTTTGGACACTATCGAGACTGGAAAGTGAAGAATGGGCAGCTCCCGTCCATTACTCTATTTTCGGCCTGATCTGGCTATTGTAAATGTAGAGGAGAGCCGGAGGGAGTCAGGTATTTGGTACTGACCATTTTCTCAGAATTTTTCGCGATAGATTGTATGTACGAGTTCCACTTGAGGTCTGAGTTGAGTTTCAGTCCCAAGTGGTGCTCCAGGCACGGAGCCTCCCCGAGGGATATCCATTCATCACGATTAGTGAACGTTCTGGGTCCGATCGGTGATGGTGGAAGGTCAGTCGTTTGGTCTTTGAGGCATTGAATGTGACCAGCCAGTTACCCACTCCCATACTGAGCTAGGAGTTGCATCCATACATTGTATCATCAGCATAGATATTCACAAATGATCGGAGTATACTCTTAGATCAAGCCCTCTTTACTTGTCATGTGTCCTAGAAATTTCAACTATCTCTTCCTGATTGTAATAATTCTTTCTTAATTTTGATTAAAACTTTTCCTTTTTCACATGTTCCCTCCATGGTATTCATCTATAAACCCACATTTTTGTTGCCTCAAATCTCCTCCAGTATTCACTGCTATATATGAGGATTGATGTTACATACCAACTCCGCTCTTTTTTGTTTCTAGCGAAATTTTCCTGTTTCTTAATACTTCGCTTGGTTTTTTGAAAGCGTCTTTCACAATTCCAGTACGCCTTCGGATTTTGGTGTCACCTTTTACGTTATCAATTTAAAGACTTCTGTATATGGCAGTAAACCTGCATACGGATAGAAAATGAGTTCGACAGATATACAAAAATAGAAAGGAGTGTAAGACAAGGGTGTATTTTCTCATCGGTTTATTCAACCTAATCAGTGAGGCGATTCTGAAAGAATTAGATTTTCTACAAGGATTTAGTATTGACGACCACAATCTTAACATAAGACATGCAGGTGACACGGTGTTGACAGCAGACACAAAATCTCCTACAGAAGGTTGTGAAAGAAATCGTGAAGAAAGGATCAAACATAAACTGCAAGAAGATAGAATGCATCGTTATTAGCAAAAGGATGAACACACAACGCAAATTACAAATCAGAGATACGAAAATCACACCAAGCACAAAAATTTTAATATATGGGAAATGTTCTAACAGAAGACGGAAAATGCGACACTGAAATCCGAAACGTATTGGGATAGCTAAAGATGCATTCCAAAAACTAAGCAATGTATTAAGAAACAGAAAAACTTCGTTAGAAACAAAGAGAAGAACTAAGCAACAGAAATGTGGTTCTACAGAAAGACTCTGGGGATAACATGGACCGAGCATGCGAATAACGGCGAGGTTTTAGAGAAAATGGCAACAAAAAAGAAACATATACTTAACATCAGGAAGAGACAGTTGAAATTTCTCGGGCACATAATGTGGAACGAGGGTTTGGAAAATCCGATACTGACAGGAAGGATCGAGAGACAAAAGGAGCAGAGGAAAACAATGCATAACATACTTGACGAGCTTGGCGGAACAGAGTTTAGAAATAACGAAAAGAGCTGCTGCAAAGTAGAGTTCAATAGTGTTATAAAAACCTCGGAGAATTCCAGTAAGATAACTTTAATCATTTCTAAGATACTAAGGTTCAAACTTTAATCGATACAATTGAACAATTTTTCTGTTACACCTGGTTTGTGTGTATATATATATATATATATATATATATATATATATATATATATATATATATATATATAACGAGAGAGAGAGAGAGAGATAGTAATTATTAGGAGGATTTGATAATTATATTTAATTAATTAATCGAGTCTGATAGAAACCTCAACAGAATGCAGAAAGCACTGGACAGCCGTTTCGTCCTATATTTGGGACTCATCAGCAGTGCGCATGGGGTACCACTATAGAAAATAGAGAATAGGCCTGTATTAAAGGGGCATTCCTATTGCTACAGAGAATGCAGTATGGTTCCACCACGGAATATGTGAGCGAGCGGCGCTATGTTGAGTCTGATTTGCAATATCTTCGTCACCGAGGCTCATTAGAACGGTTGTTATGATGTTTGCTTGACAACTTAACTGTCAGGGTTTCAATTCTCGGTAGTGGATGCGCACTGCTGATGAGTCCCAAATATAGGACAAAACGGCCGTCCAGTGCTTTCTGTTGAGGTTTCTATCAGACTCGATGAATTATATATATATATATATATATATATATATCCGCTTATTTAGCAGTGATTTTTTGACAATTTCCCCACGGATGAGCAAAAAAACTAGAGGCAACAGATATGTGGTTCTACAAAAGGATACTAAAAATTCTGTGCATCGAGCGAGTAAGCAACGAGGAAATCTAAAAAAAAAAAAAAATGCCAACAGAAACCCCCTTCTACTCAAAACCAGGAAAAGACAGCTGAAATTCCTTGGACATATAATGAGGAATGGGGGCTTAACTTTCACGCAGCATGTTGAGGCCAAGAGAGATATGGAAAGGTAACGAGCCACTTACCTGATGAACTTGGCAGAATGGGGGAACCTTAGCAAAGAGAGGAAAACTGCTAAGAGCCACACGATATAGGAAGATGTAGAGAGCCATGATCGCCTATGTTCTGAAGGGACGCTGCACACAGAAGAAGAATGATCACGATCATGATCATCATCATCAAATTATGTGTCCCAGGAACTTCAATTCTTACTTTCTGATCGAAAGTATAAATTTCTTTGGTGTTTATATTTTCCTTAAAACTTCCCTGTTGATCACATGTTCCGTCCCTGGCATGATTAGCTTACGTCGGTAAAACCACATCACTGTCGCTTCAAGTCTCTTCTGTGAAAATATTGTCCAGCATTTACTATTATATAGAAGTTATTATATGACAATTCAGTACACTTTCTTTTATTTGTAACGAAATTTACATATATTTCTTAATACTTTGCTTGGTTTCTAGAAGACATCTTTCATTATTCTTATGCGACTGCATCTTTCTGAGTCTCATTTTCCGTTGTCTACTCACATAGTTGAAGTTTTGTAACTGCCTGATTTTGGCGACCTAAATTCATACCACACACTTTGGAGTTTCTTTTGATGACAACAAAGCATTCTGTCTTATTACAGGTGCTAGACAGTCCTTCCTTCTTGATTTCATTTACTGCATTATCTATGTGCATTTTAAAAGAAAAAAAGCTTAGTTACCATTTTCTATTGAGTCCACCCCATGCAAAGCATTAAATTCACTGAGACACAAGGGGTTACTAGCTGAAGGTTTAGAAACAGAAAGAACAAGAACAAGATTAATTAGGAGGAGAGTAAATAAAGATTAAGATTGCTTTACATTTTTGCAGATTAAGGTGGGTTGGAAAGGAGTTCCACAATCGAGAAGTGCGAGTGAAGAAACTGATGGCTAGATGTAACTAAGTTCTATGCTAACTCAGTTGTAAATAAATGAAACTTCGTCTCCAGTCCAGTACTATGCTTAAATTCAAGTAATCTAGGTACCATAGCGAAGAGTATTTTTTTTTAGAAAAGACACAGGGAGGCAACCTTGCAGCAGTGGGAAAATGACTGAAGCCGAGTCGCCAGATAAGGACCGATAAAATTGGTGATTCTTCTTTCGATTTTTATCAAAGAGATCAAGGTAAATAGCAGGGACACAGGACCATATGTGACAGCAATATTCTAAGCATGGACGTATGATGGACTTATAGATATGTAAGATAATTCCTGTTATTATGTTCTTTATTAGTTGCATGCAAAATTCTCGATATTAAATATATATTTATTTATTTGTATTTATTAATATATTTTCTTTATTAAAATTAAAATTTAATTTATTTATTTAAAAATATTTCTGTATCATATATACGAGGGGTTGCTGAAATATTCTGTGCTTGATTCAACTTCCAAAGTCTGACCAACCGTCAAAGCATTTTTCTTAGTCAGGCGTAGAATCTTTCAACATTGCTTTGTTATATACCATATTTTCAATTAGAGAATATTTTTGACAAAACAGAAATGCCAAATTTCTAACTTAGTAGTTATTAGTAAGTTATTAGTTACTTAAAGTAAATACATTTTATTATTTGATGAATTGTATTATTTTTTACTGTAAATGCTTATTTTAGCTTGGTTTATATATATACTAGCAGTAGAGGCCGGCGTTGCCCGGGGATATAACAGTAAGATCAAGTATCCACCATCATAAAGACTGAAAAATAAAATTGACAAAGATTATTGTTTAAGGTTGACGGACGCATGTCTTAATTAGTTTTTTTTTTTTTTACGAATTGGTCAAACCTAAACTCAAACAAAACATTGTTTTCAATCGTTATGAGTCTATCGATTGAATAGAATTTTATTATAAACAATTGTCTTGTAAATGGAATTTTTAAAGCATTCTGATTAAAAAAAATAAAAAAAAAAATGTGCAAGACAATAAGAAACACTACCTGCTTAAAAAAATGTGAAGTTTTGTTGAAATCGGTTGAAAAATGTAGGTAGCCTTTCTCTGTAATCTTTTTACAATTTATGATTTTTACTTATTGAAGACAGTAAAAAATTGCATATTTTGCTTGTGGTGATTCATAATTAGAATTCTGATTTGAATATATTTTCCACGTTGTTTCTAATATAAAAAAATATTAACTTTATTTGGGTTTATTAATTTATTACAAGTAGTGTTCTTTTCCTTAATAATTATCATCTTCGAAATATTGTTTTTTTTTTGTCTATCAGATTTTTAAATTATTTCCAAATACTTTCTTTTTAAATATTGAATTAATTTAAAATAGAACCAATGCCTTATTGATCTGCCTTGTAACAAATTGCAAAGGAATTGTAAAAACAGATTACGTTATGGCTATCACCTGCGATAGCCATAACGTAATCTATTATTTATTCTGCAACTTAT
Organism: Acanthosepion pharaonis; assembly: GCA_903632075.3. Classification (NCBI taxonomy): domain Eukaryota; kingdom Metazoa; phylum Mollusca; class Cephalopoda; order Sepiida; family Sepiidae; genus Acanthosepion; species Acanthosepion pharaonis. Next base: position 609,434 of record CAHIKZ030002678.1, read on the forward strand.
GTCCTAATAGTGGATATATTGGTGAGTCTGGAAATAATTTCAGATTTCGTTTCAATAACCATAAACAAACAATACGTCAAAACAACCCTTATTCCCCCATAGCTAAACACTACAATCAACCAGGACACACATTAGAAAACTGCAAATGTTTATTGATAGATTCCGATTTTACTTTCACACGCAGAAAAAAAGAAACATATTGGATTTTAAAATTAAATACACATAAACTAGGGTTGAATAGGGACTTAGGTGTTTTAAATCTTTATAAATATTTCAATAGTTAAGCAATTTTTTTAGATATAGTAAAAAAATTTTTTAAACAACATTTAAAATATTTATGACAGATTTAAGTTAGGAATATCCGAACAGCGACGTTCCATATCACGTGACGTCCGCGTCTCGCGAAGGACGCTACTTGCTAACAAACAGTAATTTTAATTTATTTGTAACAAACAGTTATTTCTGAGGAAAAATTGAGGACAATTTGAAATATCAAATATATATATAAATAAATACTTACAAAAAAAAAACATTATTTTTTTTAATTTGAAACTTTTCTATATATACATATTAAGAAAGTATATGTGGCTATATATATATATATATATATATATGTATGTATATATATATATATATATATATATATATATATATATATATATATATATATATATATATATATATATATATATATATATATATATGTATGTATATATATATATATATATATATATATATATATGTATATATATATATATATATATATATATATATTATTATATGTATATATATATATATATATATATATATATGTATATATATATATATATATATATATATATATATATATATATATATATATATATATATATATATATGTATATATATATATATATATATATATATATATATATATATATATATATATATATATATATATATATATATATATATATATATATATATATATATATATATATATATATATGTATATATATATATATATATATGTATATATATATATATATATATATGTATATATATATATATATATATATATGTATATATATATATATATGCATGTATATGTATATATATATATATATAAATATGTCAATATGAAATAGCGGGCGTCACTCAGCTTGCATATCAGAACTGGTTCGACGACAATGATACCGACGTCGGATGATTTCATGATGCTGTGCACCAAGTTCTGTAATGTCACTCAAGTGATTAGATCTTCCGTCTAAAAAAGAACAGAAAGGAAACGAATGGCTCATACAATTTCGGCTGAGAGAGATGAAAAAGAAGTGAAATGCTTTGAAGTCACACGGACTTCAAGAATCAATTGATTCTCGCAGCTTGTAGGCGTTTTATAATGGTCGAGCTGAACAGTGCAATTTCTTGTCTGCTCATGAAACTAGAGTCGACAAATTCGATGAGGCTTTACATCAAGAAAATACCAGAAAAAAAAACAGTAGACTTAGAAAAATGCGTTTAAGAGGGAAAAGAACACCCTAAACCGTTTCATTCCGAATATCGGACCGGTAAGACTTTTTTGTAATCATTTCAAGCAAGGCAATAAAGCCACTAACACGTACAGGTTACTGAAAGAATATAAAAGAAGGAAAATGATTATTAAATAGAAACATAAAAGAAAAATGAATTAAGAAGACAGAACATAACGATTGACTTTACATTTAAATCATTCGTTATCTACTGTCTTCTTGATCACCCTTTTATTGTCCTCACTCCTTAATAATGTATCTGTTTCTATTCTTTCAAACACATTAACCCCTTATGTCTTGATTGCTTTACTACCTTGTATGGGGTAAATTCGAGAAAACAACCTAGCGTAGGTGCCACCTTGGGGACAGGGTTCCGCACACTTTTTCGGTTTCAGAAATCATTCCATGCTCAAATGGTCTTAAATCCTCTGTCTGCGTCCTATGGCTGTCTGTGATTTACTATTTCTCTACTTCGTACACTCTATATACGTAAACTTTTCTGAGTTTATTTTTGCCAACGGGGAGGGAAAGACCATTCAGTGTACTAGAGTCTAATTTTTTAGCACTTTAGTTTATTAAGAAGTCGGCTTGCAGGTAAATCCTGTTGAAACACCATATGTCGTACGATAACCAAAGTTAAGGAACGCAGAATCGAACCTGGTCAGTACTTAAATGGGTGACCACTTGGAAATATCAGGTGCTGAATCTTGGATATGCGAGTAATGAAAATGGAAACTGAAGAACAAAGTTCCAATTCCAGTCATTATATTCATTTACGCGCAAATACCTTTTATCAGTAAAGTTTAATTATCAATTTCCGAGAAAAAAGAAAGTTTAATTATCAATTCTCGAGAAAAAAAAAGTTTAGTTATCAATTATTGAAAAAAAAATTTCAAATACTCCTAACGTAATTTAGTGAATTTATAGAGATTTTCTAAGCGTAGCTTAGATGTGACACACGGCCGAAAGTGTGGAGCACCCATTGAAGATCGAACTTACTATTCAGTCGTAATAGATCTAGCGAAGCAAGCTTGCTAACCATTACACCACGTCGAAGCGCCCAGTTTAGTGAATTTATATGGCAAGAGGAAATGACAGAAGTTTCCATTTGGCAAACTTGGGTCTTGGTGCAGGCAGAAATCACTGTCAAAAAATGATTTTTTTTTCCATTGACACCGCCATTATGTTAACTACTTTCACTTCTTGACAATAGTTTATTGTACTTTTGTGTCTTTTCTATAAATACTTTCAATTGTTCGGATGAACTCTTCGCTATCTAGGCTTTTATAATTTAAGCGCAGTACTAGATTGGCGTTGAGGTCTCATCAATTTACAGTTGAGTTGGCTAGATGTACCAATAAATTCTGTGCTAACATTCTCTCTTCTCGCTTGTGGAACTCCCTTCCAACCCCATGCTTTCCAGCCAATTTTAATCTGCAAAAATGTCAATCGCTATCTATTGTCCGATTATTCGTCTTTTTTCTTGCTCCTTAGTAATGTTTCTGGTTTCTAATTCTTTCACACCCAGTAACTCCTTGTGTCTTAGTGGCTTTGCTGCCTTGCTTGGGGTGAAATCGATTAAATTCTTCCACGCCCTTATGTCTTAGTGGCTTTACTGCCTTGTTTAGGACGAAATCGATTAAAGAAAGTGATGATTAAAATTGCAATAAACCCTAAATATACAAAAGTGAATTTAAACGTTTTCTTCGTTTTTGAGAATTGACAACAAAAAGAATAAAAATCATTAGATTGTTTATTGGAATGGTAGGCAAAACACTGGCTAATTGCTAATCGATTCGAATTTTATAAAATGGTAAATAATATGGCTTTCCTTATATAGTTGTTTCAGATATTTTAATAATTTAATAAAGGTTTAAAAATCATGAATAAAAATACTGTTCTCATATTTTTTTTAATAAATCGTTAAATGACAAATATTGGATTGTATTAGTTTTTGGAACGTTGCAAATAACATTATTCATGCAAACAAACAATCTAATAAATAAATAATGTTTATGCTTCAATTCTCAAGAACAAAATATATTCATTGTATGCTTAGGTTTTATTACAAGTGTAATGTTCACTTTTTAAAACAATAAATATTACTAAGGAGTGAAGGTAGTTAATATAATAACGACGTCAAGGGAAAAAACTTTTTAACACTTCGTGTTTTTGCGGTCCAAGTTTCCCAAGCATTTTTTTCAAAATGTCTAATTATAATTACTTCTGGTTATGTATTTACTTAATTTTTTTTATTCTCTTGTTCACGGATATTTTCATGAATTTATGAATAAAAAATGTTTTCATATATTTATTCTTTATAATATGGTAAATAAAAAAATATTGTAGTTGGTTCGCATATTTTATAAATTTGTAAAATTATTCATGTAAATAATTTAATAAATAAATAGTATTTAATATTTTGTTGCTAGTTTTCCAGAGAATATATGAACTCCCAAAATACCAAGCGTGTATACAGTAATCATAGTGTCAAGGGAAAAGAATTTTCTTTCTTTGCGGGTACGTATGTTAAAACTTTGCCAACATTCGTATAACACGTTTACAATAAGTTAATGATGAAAAAGTTGAGAAATCTTCCGACTTCATGCTTTACAATTTTGATTTTTTTTTAGTTTAAATGAAATGTCAGTCTTTATCTTCTGTTTTCTTCATTTCTGTTCTCCTTAAAAATGTTTTTCTTTTATTTTGGACGGTTTTCATTAAGTGCGGCCTTTAATCGGTTCAATTAGCAAAGTCATTCTCTGAATTTAACATCTGATTTTGTGGAAGCAGCTCTAAATGCGCAGTGCTCTTTCAATCGCACAAGATACACGGCATCAACTTTTCATTTTACTCAGAATCTTTTTCGCTTTATATTGTTGCAAACAATCCACTTTTCATAGCCTTTGGTCGTTCTTTTCAAAAATGAGCTGTTTTTCTTTTTGCGTTTAAGCATCAAATCGCATCTAGAAATGCGGTCCATTAATGTTTTTTCCGTTAAATCGTTACGCAACTAAACTTTGTAACGAGCCATATATCCAAGTGTTTTCAAATGCTGCACAAAGCTCTCATGAGATATGTGGAGTATCTCTGCGATGTCCCGTGAGCTGGATAATTTTTAATCACTGATTTGATTTTGTCATCATCGACGACTGCAGGTCTGCCGGAACATTCTCATTCTCAAAAATTTCCACTTTTGAAACTGCTTACAATCACTTCTCTCAGCTATGGCACAATCTCTATAAACGGCACATATTTTTTTGCTGTTTGTATTGTTTTTTTTTTTTCTTTTCCAGAAGTAAAAAATATAAAATGATGAAAATGCATATCAGGTTTCTCCATTTTAACTTAAAAACATTTAAAAGTCACGTACAGAAAGCAGCATGTCGATGTCACCTTTCAGAATATGTATATGTCAAAAGTTCAGTCATGTGTGAAACGAAATCATTTGTTCAGACCTCACCTATTGAAAAACGCTACAATGTTCTAATTCTTTATATATCTAAAAACTTATATGTGAAAAAAGAAACAAAAAAACGACAATAACTATCAAAATTGTTTTATAGAATCTCTTGAAATGATGAAGACTGTGTTTTTTATTTCTCTTTTCTTTTTTAAAAACAAAATATTTAACGTTTTGAAGATAAAATGTGTATTCACTTTCCAGCCTTGATAGAATTCAAAAGGGTCTCAGAGTTCTTGTTGGAGAAAAATTATTTTCCACCCTCGGACCTCTCTCTCACAGGCGGGGTGTGGCGAGTCACTGCTCTATCGTAGGGAAAGTGGTCGGACGAACTACATTCCTTGGTTCCATCAGGTCTAACCGTTACGGCTAGGATCCGCCATGCCACTTGCATAGTAGCAAACCAACCACATTCGCACCCCCCCACCTCGTAATCCATCGACGAGAAGTTCCACTTGAACAGCTTCTTCCTGTGAACCGCTGTTCTATGGAACCATCCCCCAAAAGGATGTTTCCCGATCATTACAATCTTGACCTGTTCAAGTCTAGAGTTAACCGTTATCTTCCCTTCCTATATATATATAAACTAACACTTAACATAAACCTCTAATTCGAGTGGTTCCCGGGCATTACTATTAAAAAAAGAAAAATGGAAAATGATCTTGGTAGTTAGAAAAACAGGTTTGGATTTTAGAAATCTGGATTTTCCTGTTCAAATTGAAATCTAGCAAATGTGATTTGAGAAATCAGTCTTAATATTGTTTTTTTTTAAACGGTTATCGTTTATGCAGTGTAATCGAGAGAAAAAAAACGTATGAAAAGACTTAAATTTTAAAATAAGTGCAAAACAAAACATAGTTGAAATAAGCATTTGTCATATTAAAATACTGTTTTATTTTTATACATACAGTGCAATTTCGGTTCTGGAACGTCTCACATGTCAAACAGATCGGTTTTCGAACAGAAAATTCGAGATGAAAATGCCTCGGTTATCGAACAAAATTTCGGTTCTCGAACGATATTGCCGAACTGAGTTAACCCGAACAGAACCATTTCTGAGTCGACCGCAGTGTCGTATACATTCGTGTGTTGTGTTTTTTCTTACAATTTTATTGTAATGTGGCTTTTTTTCTCTACATTGATTCCTAAGACGTACATTTCTGGGTAAAAACGGCCTTCAGGAACGAATTAAATTCGTGAAGCAATGCAATAATTTTATTTAAATAATTTTATTTTAAATAAAGAGAAAAAGATGCTTCTTTTCAGCCACGTTCTGTATTAACCTGTTAATAGCAGTTGTAAAATCTGGAATTAATTGTAAAAATTAAAATCCAGTATTAATTATAGATTTATAAAAATCTGGTATTATAGGTTTCTATCTATGACCCATGAATGATCACCATGCCATTTTGGGGACAGGGTATTCAGGAGTTGACTTTTTTTTTAATGAAATCTGATCCAATGATTTTGATATATTGGGATGATTATAATTGTCATCAACAAAATTTAATATTTTATGTAATCACCATTATTTCCATCAGAAAATTTAGATGAGTGTATTTTTTATTTTATTTTTTTTTACTGATTGCATTTTGCATTTTTTAAAAGGAGTTTGAACTGAATGCATTCTTTAACGAGGTCAAAGATCAATCAAGATCATCAGAAGGATGCAGAAAAGATAGCTGTGGAATAAACATCAACATGTTGACGAGTTCAATAAGGGCAGTTTAAATAAAAAATGGATAAAAATTAGAAATGTCTGCTGGGTTAACGACGCAGAGCTCATGGACATGTTGGAAAAGATCTAAGTTAAAAGGAATCAATTCAAGAGCTACTCAAAGCAACAAACGCCCAAGAAGTTCCTTACTATATAAAATGATCCATTTTGTAAATATTTACTAAAAATTTATATTACATCCACAAATCAAACTGATGAATACACCAAATAATTCCATCAAGAAATAGTTAAATGCTATATATATTATATATATATATTACATAATAGAGTGGCACTGTATTTTAAACATCTCTTTCCTACTATCAATCAAAGTTTATTTAACAGTGGAAATGGAGCGTTAAGAGATTTTTTTTTTTAAATAGAAAGATGCTCACGCGAATTCCAGCCGCGCGCAACATGCGATGGCTCGGAATATACGCTCCTATTCAAAACAACACAAAAATAAAATACAACTTAAACAGTTAAAACTAACATCAAAAACAAATACCCTTGAAAATGGCTAAAGAAATGGCCGAAAGCGCTTGGGACAATGAAAATTATGCTAAAATTTTCTGTACACGTTACTCCTACAAAACGAAAAAAAAAAAACGCTAGGCTGCTGGAAAACTAAATAAACAAATTATATCTTCCTTGTCTGCCGTATTTAATGAGAGATATTTAAAAAAAATATTGCGGCCCAAATATATATATATATATATATATATATATAGTTTTACCTCTATAACTCTTCTAGTTTGGCAGGCATTTATAAATATATATATATATATATATATATATATATATATATCCTGGCATCTGATGTTATGTTGGTTCAATGTCCCATGCTAACAGGTTATTTAAAGCCATAAAATATTTTCAGATTATAAGAATTTTTGGGGAGATAATAATGATTTACTGATACAAGTCATCCTAATTAACCTGGAGAGAGAAGAGGTGGATTCATGCCTTTCCCAAGGGTATTTGTGCGTAAGTGAATATAAGAAACCCAACTCGAATTGGAACTCATTTCTCCAGTTTCCAATTTCAAACTGATATCCACTTCACCATTTTACAATCCAAGCTTACAGCACCTGGCATTCCCAAGTGGTCCCCCATCTAAGTACTGACCAGACTTGATGTTGCTTAACTTTAGTGATCGTATGTCAACCGGTGTTTCAACATGATTTATCTGCAAGCCTTCTTAATAAACTAAAGTGCTAAAAAATTAGGTTCTAGTATACTGAATGGTCATATCCATCCCGTTGGCAAAAATAAACTCAGAAAGTTTACATATATAGAGTGTAAGAAGTAGAATGATAGTAAATTGCAGACAGCCATAGGACGCAGACAGGATCTAAGACCATTTAAGCATGGAATGATTCCTGAAACCAAAAAAGTGGGGGAACCCTGTCCCAAAGGGGGCAACCTATGCTAGGCTGTTGCTATTGTTGCATTAATGTTAATGATCAGTTTTTGGCTGCCATTTGGTTTTTGTGTTTTTCCCTGATTGGTTGGTTAGTTGTTTTGTTCAGTGGTTATCAACCTCTATGGTTTATTTAATGCCAAAATCTAAATATTTTGAAAGCAATTTTTTAAGCCATAATAATAGCTTTAGTGATACAAATCTTATTGCTGCTTTTTTATGGCTTATCAACCTTTAGCAGTTTTTTTGAAGCCAGAAAATATTTTTAGATTGTAAGAATATTCTGAAGATAATGATTTACTGAAATAATTTCTACTAATTAACCCATAGCTGGTGGGGGAGAAGATGTCGATTCATACCTTTCTAAACGGTATTTGCATGTAAGTGAATATAACAAACCCAAGTGGAATTAGAACTCAGCACTCCAATTAACAATTCCAAGCTGTTATCCATTACACCACCCACACATCTAAGCTTAGAGCACCTGGTATTTCCAAGTGGTCACCCATGTAGGTGCTGGCTCAACATTAAATTTTGGTGATTATACAGGAACCTGTGTTTCAACGTTATATGGTTGTAAGCCTGTTGGTTTCAATCACAAGAGGAATGACTGCAAAACACTTGCCCCTTCCCAATTTATAGACAGAAATACACAAATGCATGTTGGGATTTCTTCCTAGACAATTAAATAGGCCTGTTCTTAGTTTCATATGATTTATGTCTGGTCTGTCTTGAAGTCAGAATGACATATTTGCTTATCCAAACATGCTCTTGTGTGTCAACCCCAATTCTTAGTTTGTGCACTTTTTACCATATCACTGTTAATTTGCCTTGTATATATTGTTTGCTTGCTTTATATTATTTATTTGGCCTGTTCTTTAATTTTTCTTCTTATTGCAAACATTGTCAATTCTGTTTGTTGATCAGTTCTATTGTTTATTTTACATTTAATGATGGCCACTCACTCTTCACAGCCCCTCGAAGGAAGAGGTTATTTATTTTTCTCATTGAATCCAGTTAATAAGGGTTAAAGAATGAATCAGCTCAAATGTTATGCTAGCAACAGAAAATATCTGAAGAGGGGGTTCAATTGTCTGAACATATATTTGCTATAATACTTTTTTGTTATATGATCATTGAAATATTACAAAAGTCAAATATGATTTTCTGTCCATTAATCAAATGTTTTAAAAGTTACTTTCGTTCTTTATGGTTTTAAATTTGCCTGATGGGCAGGCATGATTCACTGAATGAATATCATTGCCTTTTTTCTTCTTGTAAATAGTTTGTCGACATTAGGTAAAGTCTGAATGAGTGAATTAAGAATTCTTTCAGAAGGAATTTTAATCCTGTTTCACAGATGGGCTTTTAGTGAGGGCATCAAGCACAATGACTTCACTAGATAAGAGTAACAAATCCCAAAAGAATTTCCAGATGGGTAATTCAAATGAATACCTGTCTATAAGTAACTCATTCTTGAAAGAAATCTAAGAAGTTACAACATCACCTAAATCCCTATATCTGTTCAATCAAATAAATCTGGCTTTCAAGTAGAATAAGAAAGTATGTCATGTGGTCTGTATAGTCTTTATAGATATTGAACTTTATATATATTTGTCAAGTAAGTGATCCTAGAAGAGCCAAGTTATGGATATAAAAAGAATGTTTGTATGACTTGATCAATTTATTTATACTATTGTTTTCATTATTATAGACAATTTGATATGGGATAGTGTGACTGAGATTATAGGATACTAACACAATACAGGATGTACAATATTAACCAAAAATAATGGACACCTGAAGATGGTCAGAGTGTACATAGTTGAAACATTGTGGCTATAAAAGTCAAAGATGAGAATAATAGTTCAAATATACTGAGTCAGTCAAAGTGTATTGACAAGTCCTCAAATGGACGTGGTAAGTGATCACAGAAGGTTCAAATATTTGATACATGAATCTAAAGTTTATTTACATACTTAATAATTTTATTTGACATATTGTTCTCTTCTTTGGTTGTTATTATATAAGCACAATCTTTCAGTCAAATACTTTCTGACCATCTTCAGGTGTCCATTATTTTTGGTTGACATTGGATATCTTGATCAGGATACAGAACAATAACACAATAATCAGCACATACAATATCAGCCAAAATAATGGACATCTGAAGACAGCCAGAGTGTACTTGGTTGAAACATTGTATTAATAACAATCAAAGATGAGAACAATAGTTCAAATAAATTGAATAAGTATCAATATATTGAAAATTCCTCATCTTAAAAAAACAAAACCAGTTAAAATTATTAAGATTGTTACCTAAAAATACAGTAAGCTTCAAGTATTAGTGTTGTATACAGTAAGTGCAAATAAACTGTTTTAAATTATTTATCAGAAAGAAAAAACATCATTTTGGAAATTTAATGAAAAAACATTAATATTAATTTTTCATTTATTATATAATTGTCAAAAATGTTAGGTGCAGAAGAATTCAGAAAAGGCTGAGGTAACTAAGATATGTATTTTTGAAAGGGATGGCTTCCTGTAGCTTAATGGTAAAAGCAAACCAGGAATTTCTTTAAAATTCAAGCTATGCTGATAAATGAATTCGGAAATATTTAAATATTGTAGAAAAATGCAAAAGACGTGGTGATGAGCTCAGTGCGAACTGACTGAAATTGGATGCAGAGGCTTCGTTGGGCAGTCATTATGTAAGATGCTGCTAAAATTAGGTCTAACAGGCTGGGAAAAGAACAAGGCTATTCACTCAATAACAATGGCTGCAGAATGGTTATGGCTTAAAAGATCAATTGATTGGCAGTCAGTCAGGATGTAAAAGGAAATTGTGGTTGATATTTTTTTTCAATGGAACTAGAATATAGGTTTGGGTATGACAAAACTACACCCTACAATGGCGTCTCAACTAGAGATCAGAATTAGGGTACCCTGAACCATTTTTACCTAAAGATGATCTATGGCTAGGATCTAGCATCTTTTTCAAAATTAATAGTTTTTTTTTTTATGTACACAATGGATACATGAGAAGGGTCTTATATTTATTTTGTTGACTGGATAATGAACATAAATGAAAATAAGATAAAAGTGATTAGAATCAGTTTCCTGTGTTTACGTATGTGTGTGTGTATGTATATGTCTTAGTGAGAGGGAAACAAAACCATTACTTACCACTTCAAGTCGAGTACCTCTCCAAATTCTTTACCAGATAGGAACTATTACTGCATTTGCTTCCTTTTTTTATGGAAGAGCATAGATTGCTGATGAATCTGAATTAATCTGTGACTGAACTATAAACTACCAAGAGAAGTTGCAGTGTGTGATTAAAAATTAGAAAAGTTGTAACTGATGGATGACACTTAAGTTGATACCTGATCAGTGATGGCTGGGTCCCCATGGAAAGGGGCGGGGTATGATGTTGAAATACCCAAAACCCCCAAATAAGCCTCAGCTAAAACCATCACTGATGATGTGTGCCAAAGCATCAAACAGATGTATTTTATGAAAGACACACATAAATGGGGGGGGGATAACATGGGACGGTTCAGATCCCAACTAATCTAAAATCCCAGGTCGTAATTCCAAGGGTCATAAATGAGTCTCACAAGTTCAAAGTAACAAAACATGTGGGGCTTGAATAAAGAAGAGGATAAAAATCTGTATCCAAAACTCGCAATGCACAACAACCTTCTTGACTTATGAAGAACTAAGACTACACCAGTCATTCAAATGTGATTGGTCAAGACTCATAGGGAAGCACAAACATTTAGAATATTTTTGATTGAGATATATATATATATATATATATATATTTATATATATATATATATATATATATATATACACACACACACACACACACACACACACACAGCTAAATTGTCTAAATTACACAAAAATGAAAATAACACTGACATCTCATTTTAATAGTAATAGATATATTTACCAAAATTACCCAAAAATATCTTAAAATACTAAAGAGTAAATTTATTCAATTGCTATTGGCCTCAACCATGGCCTCCAGACAACTTTGCAATCTCCTGCATCTTTTCTGGATGGTCTCCTTGTTTAAGTTGGGGAATGCTTGCATAATCCTTGTCTTCATTTCATTTTTGGTGTTACAAGGAGTTTGTTGGTCTTTCACTCAACTGTGCCCCACACATAATAATCAAGGGGGTTGCATTCTGGGGAGATGTAAGGAGTGATGTGGTTGCAGAAATTGTCTGACAGCCATGACTGGATTCTCTTGCTTGTGTGGCATGGTGCAGAGTCCCATTGCCAGCAACCACCCTCTTGACCCAGGGAAACACTACCTCCTCAATGCACTTGATGTAGGCTTCTGTGTTGAGTCTGAGGCCCTGTGGGAAGGTGAATGGAGGCATAATGTCACCATCACTAATGATCACTCCAAACGCCCTTTGTAATCACCATTAGACTCATCCAAGTCTTTCTGAATACTCGGCACTGTCCTCAGATTGATAACCAAACACTCTGAAATGTTTGTAGCGGGGCTTCAAGCATGAATACCAAGCACTATAGCATGCTATTTCCAAATTTCTGACAGAGTGAATTGTATCATTGTGCTCTTTTTCTCACAGACAGTACCCAGCTGACCTTACTATACTGTGCAGTCAAGAAAATCAAGAACAAGCAACACACGTGTGAAATTAAGAATATAATATGGCGACAATTTAATCATCGCATGCTATATATATAAATATATATATGTGTGTGTGTGTGTGTGTGTGTGTGTGTGTGTGTGTGAATAAAGACAAAATCAAAACTTATCTGAGCCGACATGTTTCCCTTGATGGACTTTATCAAGGCAATTGTAAGGATTTTATTTTGCCACAAGTATTTATATAAAAATGTATAAATGTTATTAGTTTTTAAAAATTTTTAAATTTAAGAAACGCTCATAAATAGTCATCAAGTTAACTGAAAAATAATATGAATATCAATTACATTATAAAAAAATTAAATAACAATTTATTCACTTTTATTTATTAAACATTAAATTACCTCACTTGAATGAATTTATCAAGACAAATTTAAAAATTTTGTGGAACCTGGATTAATATTACACATATAAAAAGTAATGCTAGCATCCACCATAATTTTAATTTCTTTTTGTTAATGCTGAGATATTTTCAAATATTTCTCTAATAGAAATTTGAACAATGTTATTTTTCTCAACTTTACTCTGTGTGTATAAATATGGATTCTACATTTGCCTTGATAAAGTTCCTCAACGCATTGGCATAAAAGGTTTTTCTCGTGTCATTTCTTTTATATATATATATATATATCAAACAGATTTATGTGTCTAAAACATGTCAAAAGGAAGTTTTTTCCTATGACAGCACTTTTTTTAACTAGCTTGACTCTTTGGCAATGTTTATTTTTTTTAAAAAGCGATGATTAGAATTGGAATAAAACCTATGAAAGTGAATTTATACATTTTCTTTGTTCTTGAGAACTGACAACAAAATAGGTATTCATTAGATTGTTTATTTACACTATTTATTTAATATATTATTTATTTGAATGGTTGGCAAACATCGGCTAATTGATTCAAACTTTATAAAATGGTAAATAATAAGGATTTCCTCATAGTTGGTTCATATGTATTTAATAATTTAGTAAGTGTTTATAAATTTATGAATAAAAAATTGTTTTCATATTTATTTCTCTATAAATAGGTAAATGGTCAATAATGCATTGGATTAGTTCTAATGGTATTAGTTTTTAGAATTTTATAAATATGAATGTATTCTTGTAAATAAACAATCTAATAAGTAAATAGTGTTTAATATTTTTGCTGTAAATTTCTCAAGAATAAAAAAAATGTATAAATTTAATTTCATCAGATGTTTAGTGTTTATGACAATTCTAATCATTGCTTTTTAAGGCAATAAACATTGCCAAAGAGTGAAGGTAGGTAAAAATATGATGTCATGGGTAAAACTATCCTTTTGACACTACTTATTGCAGGTACATGTTTGCCATATATAATTTATGAAAACTATCAACAAAGAAGAGGTACTTAAATTTTCTTTTAAGATAACAGGTGTTGGTCTCTATATTCCCAGCTTGTAGCAATACAGAAAATATATTCTACTTATTTGAGATTGTGATAAAAAGACAATGAGAGAACAAGATTGTTTGCTAATTCTGTTATTACTATTATCACTGGATTGATGCAAAAAAAAAAATTGAATAAAGACAACTTTGTGCAAATGGAAGTTATCGCTTATCTACATAAAAGTAGCTGTGCCAGAAATACTTTTTTTTTTCCCATACTTTCTTATTTCATTCAGATCATGGAATGATCATGAACAGAGGTGATTTAAACATCAATCTATTGGAACATTTCCAAGAAAGTAAAATTAAATATTTGTACAGCATTACCAAAGTTTGTTTGCCAGTATCCATATCTGTCACATTTTCACAAATCACAAAGAAATGCACCAATCCTAGTGATCAGTTTTTAAATAGGGAGTCAAAGGTGCATTTTATTCTTTTGAAATGTTAGCAAATCCTGTACAAAGAAATATTACCAAAGTTACTTGTGATCAATTCAGTCTCTCCATGATTTATTTTTTCCAAGAGAGTGGGCTTTAATATCAAGAGGGGTGTTTTTTCATTTTTTTTTTTTATATGAAGTGGAAGTTTCAGGATGGATTCAATGTCTGACCTTTAATCCACATCTTGTATCTTTTGGAAGGTTTCACTTCAGAAACGTCCTGCTTGTCAATTTTGTCAAATCTTGCTTTTGCATTGAACCAGTTTTTCTCCTTCTGGGATATTAGCGTCATGGCTGTAGCACAAGAACCTAAGCCAGCAGCTGGATCCAACCGGACAAATGGGGTTATCTGGTGAAAAAGAGTTGGTAAACAAATCACACAAAGAATGATTGTATAAATGGTTGTGACTTAGCACTAAAAACTGTATTAAAACTCTCAAGCAAAATCAGAGAAAGGCTGACAATATTACTGAATTTTTAGCTCTTTTTTCTTTCTTTTTTTTTTAAATTTATGACTATTGAGCATTTCATTTTAAAATAAAGTATAGAATCACCCATTACTTTTGAAACATTTCGTTTTCAGCTATCTCCATGTATGGTAAAAGGCACATTAGCACAAGATAGTTCTCTCCAAAAAGTGTAACATTGTGAGTGTTGAATATAGGAGAATAATTTAAAATTAATGATTAAGAAGGTAGTTTGAAAAATATTGTATTTCTGAAATAGAGATATTATTAAACAGTGTCAGTCTGACAGTTGCAAGTCCTGCATGAAACTAAGGAAGAGAAGCAGGATGTAGTGAGGCCTTTTCATTGGTCCCTGAATTGACTAATCTGCAACTAGCAAGAATTCTTGATTTCTCTCACTCACTATACCCTCTCCATCACTGATAAGTAGTCAGCAACAATTCCCCTGCTGGAAACAATAAAATTGGCCTATACAGATTCCATTGTGTGTGTGCCATTTATTATTACAAGAAAACCTTTTGCCTGGTGAAAAGATGGCTTTTTACTTCCAGTGTTCAATTCTACGGTATTGGCTGGAAGACAGCTGATGCAACTACTATGAAAAGATGACTAGTTCACTGAAGACCAGTTTGAGCCACATCTGATGAAAAGCCATATTTAATTCTGTTAGATCAAGACCAGATCATTCATATACATTGTTGTACCATTGTTCTGGTTTTCTACTTCTTTTGCCAATTATCATATCCTCTAAGCAAATGTTGGAGAGTGTCAATCTTGCACATCGTTTTATGTGACTGTTTGGTTTTAACATCTTGCTTTTGATCATGGACATAATACCTTAGTTATCTCAAGAAGTATTTCAGTTTTCATATCCTTTGGCAATCGATGGTTTGTCAAGAACTGAAATGGTATGACTTACACAGTAATAAATTCCAGCCAAGAATACAATACAGCATTAAAATTCTAATTGAATTGAATCTGAATTGAAGCATTCAAACTTCTATGAGCAAAACAGATTCTTCAATTAATGAGTTTATATTTTGATTAGAAACAAAAGATACATAATAGAAAGATTCATAAAGGAAAAAATATAGCTTCTTTTCATTAATCCCTTTCTTGCCAATTTGAGAAAAATATTTCATTTTCAGACAAATTATTTTATTTGTTTTTAATATAGTAACTAAGAAACTGAGGTACCTTGAAGTACCTAAGTGGTGGTTAATACCTCTACCAGATGTATGAGTTGATAATGGAACTCGTTTCAAGCTCAAAAGACCATAAAAAGAATCAAGATCAATGTATAAACACGTCTGGAGTTGGTTCTTTAACATTATGTTTTGGATGTGTTTATTCGTCCATGTCTGAAAAAACACTTTCAGTAAGAATGTATATACATGCCAACGCTAGGGAAGGGGTTAAGTTAATTTCATTTAATTTTTGCAAATCATTCACATGGTAAACTTCTCTATTCATCCTAATTTTTTATTTCTATTCTAACAGCTTGAAGCTTATTTTTTTTTCACAATGATGTCCACCCTGTACAAAGCCCAAAAGCTACACAATCTAGAGAGGTACAGAGTAAGAGGGTCAGTTTATAGGATGTGGGAAAGATAATGTTCGACCATTGACTTGAACAAGTTAAGATTATAGTGATTGGGGAAGCATCCTTTTGGAAGTGGATTCCACAAAGCAGTGGTTCATGAGAAGAAGCTGCTTGAGTGAAACTTTCATCTTACCAATAGAATACGAAGGCAATAAAGGTGATTCCCTACAATGGGCATGGCATGGTGGGTCTTAGGCATGAAGATTATAATTGCTAGAACTGAGCAAATGTAGTTCGTCTGAATACTTTCTATGGAAATAGCAATAAAGCAGCAAAAGAGGTTTTGTGACATTTTGTCTTTGGGAAGGGGGGGGTTGTAGGGTGGAAAATAATTTGTCACCCACAAGGACAGAATGACACTTTTGGACTCCATCGAGTGTAGAAATTGAAACCTGGGCAGCAACTGTACTCCATTTTTGGCCTGATCTGACTCTGGACTGGTACAGAGAACCAACTTTTTTTTCCGACATCTTTAGCGATGGGTCATATGTACAGTTCCACATGAGATCTGGATACTTATGATGCATCTGTGAGTTATAATGCTTAACCCAAGCCAGACAAGATTTTAAAGAAGAAAATATTCTGATGATTGATCATTTGGCCAGATTTAGCCATATTCTTAGGAATTAGCCTGAGGCCAATAACTTTTCAGCACTTCATATATGATAAACATTGTAATGCTTGTTTTTCTACACAGTATTTGTAATTTATTCACAATACACAATGCAAAGAAATATAACTTATTTAATGCTGAAATTTTCTTGATGTACAAGAAACTTAGCATAATTATATATATTTTTCATACATTAATGCATATAATTGTAAGACTGTGTTATCTTAATTATTTAGTATGCAGTTTACTTTTTTAAAGAAATGGCAGGTGATTATAGCTCTCCACAGATTTCCTTTCTTTATTATCTGTGAATTACCATGACCTCTTGGGAAAGATAGTGGGGCAGTTCCTCATTGCCTTCTCCATGGCTTGCAATTTATTTTTGTTTCTCTTAGACTGGTTGCCACCTAAGGATATAGAACCCAGTCTACCCTGCCATTTAACATATCGACAGGGAAAAGAGATGGATTTATGCCTTTCATAAGTGTGAAATTGAACACAACAGACAAGGCTGGAATTTGAACTCAGGATCACCAATTTCACTTTCCATGTTGATAACCATTACACTAATCACACAATGTTGATTTAGCTATGCAGGTTTAGCATTATTCTCTAAGAAATCCTAAAAGCTTATATTTAAATAATATACTGCATTTTTTGTAGTGAATTTCAGTTATTTTATCGGTTTTGTTTTCATAAGTTTATAATTTATCATATTTTTCAACCAATTATTTAATCTTTCAAAGTGACTATATGTGAACCTAAGGAAGCCCATAAACAAGTGGTTAAAAGGAATCAATCCTTCTTAGAAAAAATATCAGGGCAGATCATTGACACACTAAAACCTGACAACGTTATATGCTTAACAATTCTCTAAATGTGCTTAAAATTTTGATAAATTCCCCTCTGATGATATTTCAAGATATAAAACAGTAATTTAAATGGGAAAATATGTAAGTAGGAGAGAAACTTAGAATGGAATAGATCACTTCCTGCTGCTGGTACCATATAAGTGAATACAATCTGTCACACGTTACTTGGAGAGAAGATCAACACTTCTAAGGAAGCTTCATTACTCTGAAAAATGGTATGGCCTAATAACCTAGTAGTTCTTGGGATACGGATATATTGATCTGAAATTCAAACTTACTGGTTCTACAATTCCACAGCTGGTCTTGCCAAGACTCTGCCCAGAAGACCAACCCAGCTTCTCTAGCATCTTTCGACCTCTGTTTTCTGTGGAAATTTCCCTAGAAGAAAAAGCAAAGAAAAATAACAGTTGTGTCAATACAATTTTTAACTCAAACTGAATTAACAGGTAAAAGCTGAATCAAAACATAGGAAAAGGTTACTTGTTTACATTCCAGTCAGACTAATGTCGTCAAGTTTGCTGTTACAATCACATTTCAGCCATTGTGCCTTCTGACATTCTTTGGAGGGTCTATCAATTTGGGTAACTACTGGAGAATTTAAAATTGAACCCTTTATGCAATATACTGCAGCAGACTCTTCTCATTCTCCTGTCCTTGTCTAGGGATAATTTGTTCAGTTATTGCTAGTCCTGTTTCCACTAAATCTGAGTATATCAAGTATGACCTGGTTCAAGGATTGAACTTACAATAACTATCTCACTAAAATTTACTAGCTAATACTTGAATTCTCTAGTCTATTATCCCCTTGGGTAATCCTTAGAAACATTATAAAGAAATATACAATTCCAGTCAACAAAAACAAAAAAATTCAATTAATTATCTACTATAAAAAATTTTAAACTGTAAAACCCATTGTCAACAACAATAACTCACCTGCAAGATCCAAATTACAGAAAACCAATATTATATACAAATTCACATGTCCCTTAAGGAACTATGTTCCTGATCAAACCAAATTCATAAATAATTATATTGGATACACTACAACATGCCTAACAAGAAAGCACATGTTACATCTTTCTGACCATAGCTCATTTTGGTCTCATTTAAATACATATGGAGACTTACCAAACTCCATCTGCAACATACTCATTGATAATACAAATATAATAGCTTCATTCACATGTTAAAAAAAAAAAGATTAAAAATAATGGAAACATTATTAATAAAAAAGAAAAAAACCAACACTCAATAATATCAAGTATGAACCCAGTTCCATTGTGCAGACCGTGTTTGGAAAATAAAACATTACTATAACTGTAGATACATACATAAAACAATCCATACATTTGGTTAAAAGTAAAAATAAAATCATCCTTGATAATGCCAAAAGCATAGCCAAAGTGTTCAGACATATAGAACATTTGGACAAATTCTACATAATTTATGTCCAGGAAAGAAGAAAATTATAATAACACAATAAAAATTGAATAAAAAACTTAGCCACAGTTGTTTTTAATGAAACATATATATATATATATATATATATATATATAAAGAGAGAGAGATTTATATGCATACATTTTAAATAACCCTACTCAATAGAATAGAGTAAACCTGGACACTCGTATGTGAGTATGCCTGTCTGCTAGGGTGGCTAGCTAATCCCTATTGCAGACGCCTGCACAGACACATTTGTGTTTGTTCAACACCCACAGAGCCCACCTGTAGTTTATACTGCAACTATGCTGAGTCGATCTTAGTCACAATTTCTGGGAGGGAGTGCGCATTCTCTGGCATGTTCAAAGTCAGTACGTTCCAAAGGTACTGCATGCTGGGGTCACCTCTACAGGCTGATAACACTAAAAAGTTACCTTCTTGACAAATTGACCATGTTGAGATTCAAACTCACATTGTACCTACCTTATCACATACCCTTTAAGATGCTAAACACAAATATAACTGCAGACTTAAACAAGAAAATGCAGATGTTCCATTGTAGCTTATAGAGCAATAGTAAAAGAATTTCTAATATTATACATCAACCCTTCCTTTGTAACTAATAAGTGGCATACTGGATAATATATTGCACTCAGAGACATTCTAAAGTACTTTCATGTACAGGGGGAGAAGGTAGGAATGCTGAAAAGTTCTTGGCTTGACTCACTGACTATAATACTGATTTGGGGCTGAGAACTTTTCAATAGACTCTCATATGCTTAAATGTTTTTACACAGAATGCTTCTTCTTTATGTGCCTTGCGCCTTCAGGATACAGGCAATCATGGCTCTCCACAATTTCCTGTCTGTTGTAGCTCTTAATAAATTTTATCTTTCTGCTATTTCTTCTAAACCCTGTTCTGCCATCAATTCATTATGTTATGCATTGTTTTCCTCTGCCCCCCTTGCCTTCAACCTGTCCTGTGAGTATCATATTTTCCAAGCCCTCTTTCCTCATTATGTGCCCTAGAAATTTCAAATGTCTCCTCCTGATGTTAAATACAAGTTTCCTTTTTGTTTACATTTTCTCTAAAACTTCATTGTTGCTGACTTCATTTCTGTTGCTTCTAGTCTTTTCTTCATCTTTGAGGAGATTTCCAGCATTCACTGCCATCTAGGAGGATAACAGTTCAATACTCTTTTCATTCTTTCTAACAAATTTTCTCTGTTTCTTAATACTCTGCTTAGCTTTTGGAATGCATCTTTGGCTAAACCAATGTGCCTTCAGATTTCAGTGTCACACTTTCCATTCTCTGTTAAAACACTTCCCAGATGTTTAAATTTTTGAACTTGTTTGATTTTGGTATCTTCGATTGGTAATTTGTATATTGGGCTCTTCCTTTTGCTCACAACCATACCTTCTGTTTTCTTGCAATTGATATTTAATGCTTTCTTCTCGTTTTCCTTCACTAACTTCTGTAGGAGCTTTTGTTTTTTTTTCTTTCCAGGTCTGTCATCAACACTTTGAAATCTGCATATCTTATCTTGTTAAGATTGTGACTTCTAATAATGAATCCTAATAGGATTTATAATTCTCTCAGAATCATCTTGCTGTATAGATTGAATAAGCCCGGTGAGAAGACTGGCTCCTCTTTTTATCCTCTACCTGTACAAGAGCCAGATCAGCTCCAAAATGGAGTACTGTTGGCATATTTGGGTAGGACCAGACCTTACTCTCCAGACTCCAAAAGTGTCCCATATGTGTAACAAATTATTCTCCACCCTGCAACCTCTCTCCTACAGGTGGGATGTGCCAAGCCTTGGTCTGCTCTATCACTACTTCTATGAAAAGTGCTCGGACGAACTACATTCACTGGTCCCACCAATTCAAACCTTCATGGCAAGGACACACCATGCCACTTACATAGTAGCAAAACACCCACATTCCCTCTGTATTCCATTGGTGAGTAGAAAGTTCCACTCTAACAGCTTCTTCCCATGAATCACTGCTCTATGGAATCAACTCCCAAGAGGATGTTTCCCTGATCCCTACAATCTTAACCTGTTCAAGGCTAGGGTTAACTGTTATCTTCCACTCCTATCCACATAAATTGCCTCCTAATGTAACCCTCTACCTCAATACCCTCCCATGGTCTTGTAAAGTGTGAATCTTATTGTAGAGAAAAAAAAAAGACACATCCATATCTTATGCCTCTTTCTATATTTTTCATCAAAATATAGATCACTAAACAATTTGAAACATGAAAATGTTAAGAGTATATAACAGATCAATTAGAGGTCATAGGCAAAAAGTTTTATATGAAAAGATTTATATTTCAAAATGCTGGCATTTTTGGATATATAATGACACATATACAAAACATGGTAAATAGATATATTGCAAACAGGTATAAAACATTACCAATGAATCAATTCAGAGAGCAAGTTATCTTGCTTAGGAATTAGGTTTCCAAAAGACAAATTTCCAGTTTGAAAAGCTTCAGAGAAAAAATTCAGCTGTACAAGAGCTAAGATGATTAGTTGAAAACAATCCACATTCGTAAATGAGATAAGAATCATTATTTACAATATTTTCATTCGGACTATTGTTCTCGTCTTTGTTGTTGTTATCACATTTCGACCATTGTGCCTTCCAGCCTTCATCAGGTGTATATCAATCTGGGTAACCTACAGGGAATTCCAAATTGAATCCTTTATTTAATCTACAGGGTAGACAGTTCTCGTTCCACTGCCCATGTCTACAGATATCATTTCTAGTTTTTATTTTTAGTATTGCTCAGTTATTGCTCACCTTGTTTTCACTGAGTCCAAAGACATACTGCCCGATTCAGAGATTGAACTCACAATTACTATTTCACAAAGTTTGTGAACCAATGCTTTAATCAACTAGGCTATTGTCCTATAAGATAAAATCACTTAAAAAAAAATTGGGGTAGTCTGGCAGGTTGGGTGCACACACATGTTTCTTTTTAGGGCTTTAATCAGAAGGAAAGAGAAGGAAAGCTGTGGGTAAATTTACTGGGTATCTTAATTTATTTCTTTTCTGTCTGGTCATTATTGAAGTCTCTGCTTCGAATTTTTAAACACACACAAACACATATTACTAACAAAATCTTGTATCTTATGGTTCTAATCCATGACTGAATCTATGTTGAGCAAGATTTTTCACGTCACTGCCCACAATTCAATTACATCTCCAAGATTCTCACAGATTTATCTTCAATTATAATCAATGCTTATTATGTTTGCATTAAGTTTCTAAAGGTTGGTTATTT
This sequence comes from Acanthosepion pharaonis, assembly GCA_903632075.3. Taxonomy (NCBI): domain Eukaryota; kingdom Metazoa; phylum Mollusca; class Cephalopoda; order Sepiida; family Sepiidae; genus Acanthosepion; species Acanthosepion pharaonis. The sequence goes on from CAHIKZ030002678.1 coordinate 632,376, forward strand.
TTTTTTTTTTATGTCAGACTACAGGCTTGTATCAATAAAGAAAGAATTAGAACCAGAGTAAGACAGAGAGGTGAGGAGCAGCTGAAAAGAACAAAGAAAGAAAAAAAAAGAAGAAAGAGAGAAAGAAAGACAGAGAAAGAGAGTATGAAAGACAGGAGGAAAATTTGTAGATGTCAGATTATCAAAGAAATGTAAAGTTTTCTATCAATTTTGGGGTGGTCAGAACAACTGACATAGGAGATGCTTGTAAAATCAAACAGCATTTGTCACAAGGGCAACATGGTTTATTGCTTCATCAGTTTCAACTTTTTTTTCATTAATGGAGGTCAGTATGTGGGGAGGAAGCACTGAAATAGCCAGTTACCAAAGCTGTATGAATCAAATGTACTGAAAACATGATCAAACAAGCACTAACATCTTCAACACTTTCATACTGTTTACATAAAACAGAGTGTAAGAACCCCAAAACAATAGTAGGAACTCCTCTCTCTCTCTCTCTCTCTCTCTCTACTGTTCTATACAGACCCACACATCTAGTGTTTGGAGTGATTTTGGGTGGTATAGTTTATTAACAATGGCCTTCTTTTTCTTTCATGATGTCGATGATTATAGATCTCCACATTTTCCTGTTTATTTTTGTTAGTCTAAATAACTCTCCTCTTTACTGTCCTTGTTGTTGTGGTAATTGTTCTGATAATCATTCTCTCAAACTTGTCAAATAAATTTACTGTTTCTTTTTGCCTAGAGATCAAACAATATCTTTGCCAATGACAAAGTATGTCAAAGATTAATGATTAGTTTGGTTTTTCTTGTTTAATGGTACATCAACCTCCATAGGTCATCTTAGTACTAAACACTTTAATGATTTATAACTAAGTTTGCAATTAAATTCTTTAGAGATGAATTTTTGATTGAGAGAGATTATGTCTTTGTGTAAAGCCTCACTTGTTTTATAAAGTTAACAATGTTATTCAGGTTGTTTTGTCTGAAAAGCTTGTTCATATTTCTTATATTTTACAGAATCTTTCCCAAACATGGTTAGAGTCAGTACAGTCTATAAGTATGTGCTTGATGGTTTATGGATCTTGGAATACTGTACATATTGGAGGTTCCTTGCTTTTAAAGAGAAAAAATGGTTTAGAGTGAGTGTGGCCATTGCAAAGTCTAGCTAGGACTACCTTTTCTCTTCTTATCTTTTTATATCTTAGACACCATCCTTCACTCGTCAGTTAGATTTCAAAGATGACTGAAACACATATATATCTAACATTTGAACTAAAGCATTTACAGTTTTACATATTTTATTACATTTTACATATTTTATTTTTTAACTTACAAACATTACAGGTTTTCCTCAAACCTTTCACACTTTTCATTTAGTTACTATAATAAAATGTATTGCTACAAACACTGTACTCCATCTTCCAAGAACATATTTAGTCCATAAACCCAACAGTGTCAAACAGTAGCATGCAGAAGAGGGGGCAGAGGGTGCGATGACCCCAGGCATCCATATTGGGAGGGCATCCAATCAAAGTGTGAAATGAAAATTTACTTTTTGAAATTTGAAATAAAGTGTTTATTTCATGTTTCATCTGTTTTTACATATTTAAAATGTCTTCCTTTATCACATTTCTCAGTACTAGGCCCTTTGGGGCAGACAAGAATTTGGCTCTTGGCATCACCAAACCCCTGGATGCCACTGGTGTCAAAGCAATAAGACTATTAGTTAGTAATTAACTTTGCTTGCAATGGACATGTATTTTATTTATGCTTCCAATTCTCCAAGATCTTGATTGGCTCTCAGTCAGGCAATTTTGTGCCATATGCGATACATGCTTAGGCGATCATGTATCTTTCAATACATAACTGACGAGACAGGTTTTTTCCCGCAGTAGGTTTCCATTTCTTTCTGCGGTAGACCAGTTGCCATCCAAGGCTATAGAACCTGGTCTGTCCTACTTACCCATAGCTGGGGGGAGAAGAAGAGGATTCATACCTTTCCCAAGGGTATTAGCATGTAAGTCATTGTAATGGATTTGAATGGAATCCAAACTCAGCTTTCCTATTCCTCAATCTGATCCGCTATCCATTACCCCACTCTCTCACTGCTATTATTCTTTACCTTCTACTATTAAAATTTCCTAATATCTTATTAATCAATTAAATTATGATTCAGGATGAAAACAATGAGCCTACTCTGCTTTTTTGTTCTTTGGTTAACCCATTAAGACCCCAATCTTAAAGTTGTGGAATGGTAGGTATTAATGGTTTATAGGTAGACACCTTGTTTTTATTATTTACATTTAAACTAATGTCGTCATCTTTGTTCTTATTATCACAACTTTTTGGCTGTTATACCCTTCAGCCTTCAAGCATCTGACAATCTGGAGGACACAATGTTCAAAACATTATGACATCAACAACAAAGATGAAGTATGAATGTAAGTTCCAGAAATTCAGAGAAGTTAAAATCAATATTACTGAATTTTTTTTATAAATGTATAATTAATACCAGATTTTTATTAGAAACTTGTTATCAACTCTGATGAGATCAATAAAATGTGAAAGAGTCATGCCATATTAAAATGAGGTTCAAGAAAATCACTATTTACACTGTATTCAAATTCCTTTTAGTTACTACCATATATATATATATATATATATATGCCGACATATTAACAAATATTAACTTTGTTACTTTAATAATAATAATATAACATAATAAATCAAATAAAATATTATAATTAATAATACAAATTAACAAATATTACAATTTAATTAATAATATAACATAACAACTTTTTTTTAATTTAATTTTGAAGAAAAAAAATTACAACTAAAAGAAAAATCTACAGCTGAAAAATGAAGACTTAAACAAAAGCAAAAAATCATGAACATGTGCATGTAAAAGAATGTTAAATTCATGAATATGCAAGTGTACAAAATGAAGTAAAAAACTGAAAAAGACATGGAACAAATTGAAAAAACTGGAAATATCATTTAAAACCAGAACCCTCTGAAGAAAAGACATTTTATAGGAAAATGTGAAGTTGGGGAAAACAAGGAAAAAAATTGATATTTAAAAGTTAAGTAATCTTTTTATATAATATTATCTATCTATATATATATATATATATATATATATAAAAATGACAAATAATTAATACTAGAAAGAAACATAAAATTATATAACTAGTAGCAAATAATATACATTATATAGTTTAATGTATATACAAATGCAAAATAAATATTTGGATTTTTACTTATGAGGAACTTGTGTGATTGACATTTGTAACTGTAAAATTTAGAATATTACTTTATAAATATACATTTATAAAATAGATTTTCTGTGATCAATATAATCATTCTTGCATCCACTAATATTTAGAACAATTATATGCGTGTGCATGTGTGTGTATATAGTAAAGAAAAAATCCCCCGTCAAATCCCACTTCAATTTTTATTTCTTATTAAGAAAGGACATAAGTATGTCCAGAGATTCCAATTCTTAACATATTTCACATCATGCTTCCATTTGATTAATCTTATTATCAATAATATAATATTAATTTTTGTTGTTTTTTTTTGTCTTGGAATACTAATGAGTAAATTTATTCAATAAAATTGCCATTGGCTTCAACCATGGACTCCAGACAAGTTTGGAATCTCCTGCAAATCTTCTGAACAGTCTTCTTGTTTAAGTTAATGAATGCTGCCATAATCCTTGTCTTCAGTTCATCTTTGGTGTTACAAGGAGTTTCGTTGGTCTCTCACTCAACTGCACCCCACACATAATAATCAAAGTGATTGCAGCCTTGGGAGTTAGGTGGCCAGATGTAAGGGATGATGTGGTCATAGAAAATTGTCTGACAGCCATGACTGGATTCTCTTGCTTGTGTGGCATGGTGCAGAGTCCTGTGGCCAGACATAGGTTCTTCCAGTAGCCAAGTTCTTGACCCAAGGTATCACTACCTCCTCAAGGCACTCTATTTTGAGTCTGAGGACATCACCAAAAAACTCAGGAATTCTTTTCTTATCAGAACAATCAGAGTGAGCTTTCTGAGCTATTGTACCTTCATAATCACCATTACACTGTTGTCATATTGACACCCAAACACTCTGAAATGTTCGTATTGGAGCTTCCGACACAAATGCCAAAAAGCACAGTATGCCATTTCCAAATTTCTGGTGGAGTGAATTGTATCATGGTGCTCTATTTCTCATGACCTTACTTTACTGTGCAGTTGACAAAATCACAAACAAACAATGTGCATGTGTGAAATTGAAAATATAAAATGGCAACAACATACCCATCACACCCTGTGTGTGTGTGTGTGTGTGTGTGTGTGTGTGTGTGTGTATATATATATATACACACACATGAAAAATATAAAATAGCAAAATATATACGCATCACACCCTCTGTGTGTGTGTGTATATATATATATATATATATGCACACACATGCATTGAAAATATAAAATGGCAACAACATACCCATCACACCCTCTGTGTGTGTGTGTGTGTGTGTGTGTATATATATATATATATATATATATATATATATATATATACACACACACACATGCATTGAAAATATAAAATAGCAACAATATACGCATCACACCCCTCTGTGTGTCTATATATATATATATATATATATATATATATATATATATATATATATATATATATACACATGCATGCATGCACATACACACAGATGTATAAATTTGAACAAAGATAAATAAATAGAAGACTGTCTCCTTCACAAGCGTCAATCAGAAACTAACAAATTCTCAAAAAAAAAAAATCAGAGAAATGGACTAAAAACAATTATTTACCAATACTTACATTACCTACCACTTTATTTTAATATTTTTATTTTAAAAATTAATAAATCTATTGATAAAAAGACATAAAATATTATTCAGAAGTTTATTAACAATATTATCCTAACCAGAAAATCTTTTTGCAGAATTAAGCCAGAATAATTCATTTGATGTTTTCATTCAGTTGTTTTATTCAGACAGATGTGGGGAATAAAGGACACTAGAAACAAGTAAAAAGGTATACATTACATTTATTCCTCATTTTGTGGGTTAAATCTTTTGTTATCCTTTTAAAGTAACCAAATCTTAATGGAATGCATAAACTACAAATGAGTGTAGGCATAGAAAACCAAAATCTTATTGTTCCCATTTCTCGCTATACTGATATAATCTCGTAGTCTAAATTGTTATACTAGTAATAAAATAATACTATATATTAATATATACTTTATTATAAGCTATTGTTTCATTTCTTAGCTGTAATAGTGAATTTTCAGATTATCTGTCAAAATTTTGTTTAAATAGAAAAGCGTTATTTTATTTAAAATAAATTGCAATAGATCTCCATCTAAAATTCTTTATTAAAGTAATTCTCAAATTTAATGAAGTCAATGCTGCTGCTGTTATCCAATGAAAAAGCTGAATCCCATTTTTATTTTCAAAAGTGACATCATTTTATAACGAATACCCAATATATTCACAATCCCGGATGCTTTCTCAGATTCAATGACAGCAAAGAATGAATAGACCCAGTAAATCGTTTGTAAACAATCTATGGTTTCACATCAGAATTTATGGATGTAATTTTCATCCTGTCTAGCATGATAAGTAGCAAAGTTGAAGGTTTTTGTACAAACCCAATTGAAACCTATTTCACCTGCTGAGTTAATATTGTCACAGCCCTGGTTGCATTATTTCTTAGACATTGATCTTTTCCCATGAAACAATTGACTTTTATTCTTTCTCAGAAAAAAAATTTATGATAGGGGAAAAGAGAAAAGAAAAAAGAAAGAAAAAAGTATAAAGCGGTGAAATGTAAAAAACAAATAGAATAAAGAAAGCTTTTAATCTTCATCATTGTCATCATGACCAGTAGAAGGTCAAAAGAAAATGGCACAAAAACAAATTCTCTCAAGTCATTCAGTGGTTGCTTGAGTCAAATAACTTGCATTTCAAAGTAATGCCAAATGCCCCGACTGGTTGGACAAAATATATAGATCAGCAAATGAAAAGATAAAAAAACATAAATGACTTTTTCAAACTTACAAGATAAATTCAAAAGCCTGTCATCTAATTCTTTAAAGGGGAAGACTTTCTGGTAAATGAATTAAACCCAATGAAAGCCATTGTTCACAATCAGTGCTTCCCAAACTGTGTGAGATGAAATTAAGTACACCATGAGAGAGTAAGATTATATTTCAAAATGTGAAAAATAAAACTGAAATTCATAATAAAGTTCATCTATAACTGTCAGCCAGAATTGGAGAAGACGTCTGGTTCCACTTAGGGGTGTTGTTCAGTTGGAGGGTGGGGTAACAAGTACATGTAAACAATAAGAACAGAGTGTCTGAAATGCTCCATTTAATCTAGAAGGTGAGTGCATACAATTTTTCTGTACTTTCATTATCTATATTTTAACTATTTTTGTTATGTTAATATATATAAATACCTATTTCAAATAAAGTTTTGAATTTATGTATAAAAAGTGACCAAATATTTTTACAGGTTCTGAAGTGCACTGGGTGTTAGAACAGTTTATAAACATTTGTTCACAATGAATGGTGAAAATTTGCATAACAAAATCAAAAAGATTTCTAAGATTAAAAATAAGGTTGTTAAACCAATAACATGACATAATATAAACCTTGTAGCATAATCATAAAGAGTTTAGACTTCCAAAGGTCATATTTTAAAGTACACAAGATTACAGAAAAGTTAGTGTATTGATCTCAAAAACTATTGTAAATGAACTTGAGGTTTTCTGAGTACTTGAGAAATCTATTTTAAAGTAAAATGTAGAAATTGTAATGCTTATATAACAAAGTTACATAGATTGGTTTTCCTTAGAAAAATGTCTCAGTGCCTGTCAGCTATTTTCCATCAAGATCAGAACCTTTCAAACATTGTCTTCATTCTTCATCATTGATCATCATTTGTCTACAGCAACAATTTGTCCTTTTAATTTTAAACATAAATACAATTTTCCTGTATTTTAATTATCTATATTTTTACTTTATAATATACTAATATGGATAAATACATTTTTTGAATAATTTCTTCAATTTATGTATAAAGTTCACTAAAATATTTTTACATGTTCTAAAGTGTGCTGTGAGTAAAAAAAAAAGTTTGAGAATCACTGTACAAAATCCATTTTAAAGTAAAATGTAGTAACCTCATCCAACCAATTTTCAAGGTAAGTCAAATTTTGTTTGATGATACCTATGACATTTTAATGCTTATATAACAAAATTACATGGCTCAGTTTTCCTTAGAAAAAATGTTGTTTCAGTTCTTCTCAGCTATTTCTAATCAACATTAGAACTTTACAAATATTTCTTTCATTCCTCTTCAATGATCATCATTTGTCTACAGCAATAAACTTGGCTTTTTAATTTTAAACTTCTGTTTGAAGCAGGAAATCAATTTAAACAAATATTTAGATAGATTAACTTCTTCTTCCTCTAAGGACAATTTACTCATTTAAAATTTGAAAACCTCCAAATGGTGTTTTTGACTAACATTGTTAGAATTGGTAGATTTTATGATATATCAAATTTTGTTGGATTGCTTAATATTGAAAACTGTTTTTTTTATTATACTTGAGTCTATAGGTAAACATAATTCAGATTTCCACTGGAGTCTTTGGGTAAACATTGATCATGTTTACATTGAGTCCATAGGCAAATATTATTTATCAATACCACAGCCCACAAGCATCTCCCTGGTAGGTAGCCCCACCTTTATTTAGAGGGTTTATAGGGGATAAAGTATTCTAGGTTCTGGTAACAGGAGAATCAGTCAGAATGTCAAATATGGTGTGGAATGGTGTTTATATGAAAAACATGGCATACAGTAAAATCATTTTAATATTTCTAATGACTTAAAAGTGCATTCTTTTAATGAACTGAAGAAAATCCTACATAGGACTCAAATTCAATGAGAATACTAATACTGGGCTTGTTGGATTATCATGCAGAAAAACAGTTCCTTATTAACATTACAAATTTATATAATATATATATATATATATATATATATATATATATATATATATATAGTTGGATTATTTGTGAGTTTGTGACCCTGGATTTCACTCTTTTGCGATCGTCAGACAAACTGATTAATTTTTTTTTAAATTTTGGATTTATGTAGATTGCGTGTACAATACATACAACCTACATAAATTCAAAATTTTTATAAAATTAATCAGTTTGTCTGATGATCGCAAAAGCATGAAACCCAGGGTCACAAACTCACATCAATCCAACTAAATATGTTAGCTCTATCTCTGATATTGAGCGCTTTCTAATAAGTACCGCACACATAATATATAAATAATAATATATATATTGCACATATATATGTAAGTATGTATGTATATTTATATATACTCACACACACATATATATATATATATATATATATATAAGTGGACACTGAGGTCAACACCTAGTTGAACCAAAACAACACATGAGTTGAAGATTGCATTTAAGCATGAAACAGGCTGTTGTTGCTTGCTTTATAACTAATATTGAGCACTTTAACCCATAAATATAGCATACCCTAAAAATATTTTTTATCATATATCTTTCCTCCTTGGTAGCAGCATCTGATCATAAATCATATGACTGGGTAAAAGGATTCTGCATTCAATTGAATACAAATTATCCTATTATAATTGTGCTTGTCCCTCCCTTTATTAGTTAGCATGACTGTTATGTCCTCTCAATACCTCATAAATAATGGACTATTCCACATTTTCATTGTGTGGAAAGAGGGGAAAAAACGTTTTAGTGAGAAAATGAACGAAAGAAGAAAGAGAGAAGGTAGAAGAGGAAAAAGAGAAACATTTTAAGTTGATACGGACAGAAATTTCACTTTGTTCTCAGCCTTTTAGCTGCAAAGTATGGTGACTGCAATAAAATTTCAGATGCACAGTTTTAAATGATGGAAAGTGTGTAAGGCAGAAAACCAGTTATCATGAACTAAATAACATCATCTGCTGAGTTATTTTCAAATCATTATTTAGAGAAATGTTCATAAAATGGGGATTTAGCTAGGAAGAAAGAAAGAATGGAAGATGAAAGTGTTTAATATCTCCTCTCAATACCTCATAAATAATGGACTGTTCTGATTTGATTACACAAAAACATGACATGACATACTAATGAAAGAAAGAAAGGAAGATGAAAGTGTTTAATATCTCCTCTCAATACCTCATAAATAATGGACTGTTCTGATTTGATTACACAAAAACATGACATACTAATGAAAGAAAGAAGGGAAGATGAAAGTGTTTAATATCTCCTCTCAATACCTCATAAATAATGGACTGTTCTGATTTGATTACACAAAACATGACATACTAATGAAAGAAAGAATGGGAAGATGAAAGTGTTTAATATCTCCTCTCAATACCTCATAAATAATGGACTGTTCTGATTTGATTACACAAAAAACATGACATACTAATGAAAGAAAGAAGGAAGATGAAAGTGTTTAATATCTCCTCTCAATACCTCATAAATAATGTTTAATATCTCCTCTGTTCTGATTTGATTACACAAAAACATGACATACTAATGAAAGAAAGAAGGGGAAGATGAAAGTGTTTAATATCTCCTCTCAATACCTCATAAATAATGGACTGTTCTGATTTGATTACACAAAAACATGACATACTAATGAAAAAAGAAAGAAGGGAAGATGAAAGTGTTTAATATCTCCTCTCAATACCTCATAAATAATGGACTGTTCTGATTTGATTACACAAAAACATGACATACTAATGAAAGAAAGAAGGAAGATGAAAGTGTTTAATATCTCCTCTCAATACCTCATAAATAATGGACTGTTCTGATTTGATTACACAAAAACATGACATACTAATGAAAGAAAGAAGGGAAGATGAAAGTGTTTAATATCTCCTCTCAATACCTCATAAATAATGGACTGTTCTGATTTGATTACACACAAAAAACATGACATACTAATGAAAAGAAAGAAGGGAAGATGAAAGTGTTTAATATCTCCTCTCAATACCTCATAAATAATGGACTGTTCTGATTTGATTACACAAAACATGACATACTAATGAAAGAAAGAAGGGAAGATGAAAGTGTTTAATATCTCCTCTCAATACCTCATAAATAATGGACTGTTCTGATTTGATTACACAAAAACATGACATACTAATGAAAGAAAGAAGGGAAGATGAAAGTGTTTAATATCTCCTCTCAATACCTCATAAATAATGGACTGTTCTGATTTGATTACACAAAAACATGACATACTAATGAAAGAAAGAAGGGAAGATGAAAGTGTTTAATATCTCCTCTCAATACCTCATAAATAATGGACTGTTCTGATTTGATTACACAAAAACATGACATACTAATGAAAGAAAGAAGGGAAGATGAAAGTGTTTAATATCTCCTCTCAATACCTCATAAATAATGGACTATTCTGATTTGATTACACAAAAACATGACATACTAATGAAAGAAAGAAGGAAGATGAAAGTGTTTAATATCTCCTCTCAATACCTCATAAATAATGGACTGTTCTGATTTGATTACACAAAAACATGACATACTAATGAAAGAAAGAAGGGAAGATGAAAGTGTTTAATATCTCCTCTCAATACCTCATAAATAATGGACTATTCTGATTTGATTACACAAAAACATGACATACTAATGAAAGAAAGAAACAAAGGAAGATGGAAGTGTTTAACAGCTGTTTCAGGTTTCATTTATACTCATTTCTTAAAATAATGATCAGCATTCATATTTATGATTGTTATCGCAATATTTTTGTTAAAGGTGTTAAGCTCAAATATTCTAATGTTGTGATAGGGGAATTTCTATGGATATTTTATTGTTGTAGAAGCATATTCAATCATTAACTGAAGAATTAAGATGTGAACATTAGTATGGATGTGCGGGTGGTGAAATAGATGACAGCTGTGAATGAGAAGACAGAAAGCCGGGTTTGAATTCCAGTCAAGCACAAATACTCTTGGGAAAAGTATGTATCCTTTGTTTTCCCCCCAGCTATGGGTAAATAGCAGGACAGACTATTCTAACGTTGCTAAAAGTTATAGAACTTTTGGAGAATGGCTGGAAAACTTTTCAAAATATATTTATAAGTGTAGGATTTTAAAGAATTCTCAAAGATTTCAAGAAATCTGTTATTACACCCATACATTTAATAGTGTATATGAATTTCAAGACTTTTACAATATATGAGAACTTTTGGATTTTGCTCGTTAATATCTATAGTTTAAAGAGATTCTATGTTGTATTCCTTGCTATACACTGTGGCTTTGGGCAGGGATTGAACTCCTACTTCTTGTTTGATTCTCTGTCTCAATAAATATCAACCAAGTGATTCACAGTAGTTTTTTTTTCACATCCACTTGAGCTTTAGTGTTACTATAGCCATTGACTGCATTGTTCAAATCAGTTTATAAATAACATCACAAATAAATATGGTTATAAGAATGGAAAAAAACAAACAGCATGTATATATATATATATATATATATATATATATATATATATATATACATTACACGATTATTTCCCCTCCCCTCGTTACAAGTATATACACTTGTTTGTTATTTTAGTGTGCTTCCCCCTTCTTTTTGCTCTTCATTGTCGTTAATATTCTTTTCGCTGATCCAACGATTGTCTCCTGATGACATGTTGGCTGAAAGGGCCCTAGAGACTTTTAAAATTAAAATCAATACATTCCTTGTTTTTAAAACTATATATATATATATATATATAGATAAATAGATAGATAGATAATATTGGTGGTAAATATACACATACATATGCAATATATATATATACATACATGCATACACATACATATATTTTTTTTGAAAAAAAATTCCAAGAGGATAGAATCCAGGTAGAACTCAATGTCCAGGAAGAGTAAGGATATAATAAAAAGGCTTAAACACTAATATTCCATGGTCATAATTTATTCCATTGGAATTATGACCATGGAATATTAGTGTTTAAACTTTTTATTATATATATATATATATATATATATATATACACACACACACACACACATATATATAAAACTCAGAGTACGGATATTGATGTGAGCTTGTTTGTGGATTTAAAGATCATGAACAGTATCAGTGAGGGAGGAATTGAGGAGATTGTAATGATGTGCGTGTTGTAATCTGAATCAAAACACAGAGCCAGGTCACATTTCAGGAAGCTGAGAGGACAAAGGTTAAAAAAAGAAAAAAAGAAAAGGGAAACTTTAAAAATTGCCCTCCCCCCTGCACCCAAGCAATGATAGGTAATGGCTGGGGAGATGTCACTGAATTGAATGAATGCCTTTCCTTAAACCCTGTAAGTGTAGAGGTTATTCTGAAGTCTTCTGAAGATAAGTACGTAGTAAGTACTTGTTTTTGTCAGACAAGAAGGCTTTTTGGGGCTTTGTCTGCCTTTTACTATGGTTGTGTATCATAAAAAATAAATTAGGAAAAAAATGCAGAACACACACAGAGGGAAAAGGAACGTTTTATTTTCATCTGTGCACTCATAGACAAGTGTGAATGTACCAAACCATAGTCAAATATGAAGGGAAAAAGGTTTAAGAGTGCAAGTCACAGTACATAAACACCAAAAGATTTTTCTTTTCAAGAGGGGAACACTTAACTATACTGATTTTTTTTTTTTTTTTTTTTTTGCGTGAGTCTTTGGTACACTGATTTTTATGCAGGTGCAAAAAAATAAAATCAGTTGAGTAAAAAAAAATAAAAAAATCCAGAAATAAAAGAGTATGAACATTGGCACTTGAGAAATACAGATATATATTTTAAAAGTTTATGCTACTGAGCTGACTGACACATATATGGGTCATCCACTGCATTTTCTTTTTTTTCAAATTTTCCTTATAAATAGTTAACACTTCCGTGTCTGGGAATGTAATTATATGTCTTTCTCAAACTTACATTGCCTGATGTTTATGTATGTATTATGTGCCATGATGATACATGCTTAGGTGATCATATATCATTTGATGACTGACAAGGCAGATTTTTTCCTGCAGTAGGTTACCAATTCTTTCTGCGATAGACCAGTTGCCATCCAAGGCTATAGAACCTGGTCTGTCCTGCTATTTACCCTTTAGCTAGGGGGAGAAGAAGAGGATTCATACCTTTTCCAAGGGTATTAGCATGTAAGTGAATGCAATGGATTTGACTAGAATTCAAACTCAGCTCTCCGATTCTGCAATCCGAGCCGCTATCCATTACTCCACCGTGCTTCCTTGATGTACGTCTACTTTATCAATACAGCATGAAATTTTGGTTCCTATTGTCTGTGTTATAAACTAGTGTTTAGTGCTATTTCCAAACTAGTATAGACAAATAGTAGCATACTTTTATTATATTGTGTCTTATGCTTGTTGGTGAGCTTAGTCTGTACTATCAAGTATTTGATCAAAACTATAATGATGGTCCCCATGAGAAATTGCTGTCAGTGTCTTTAGAATCATTTATTTCCAGTAAATGGTCATTTCTTTTTTTTCCCTCTAAAAATGGGCCAGCACTGCCAGGCAGTAACGAACTTGGATGTTCATACTTACAAAAAAACAGTGTGACAAAGATATTTTTTTTTAAAACATCACTATTATTTTAATCACCTTTACTCCTTGTTTTAAAAAGCAATGTTTAAAATTATAATAAAACTTAAACATATGATGAAAGTAAATCTATAGATTTTTTTGTTCTTGAAAATTTACAACAAAAACATTAAACACTATTTATTCATTAGATTGCTTATTCACAAGAATAACTTTATATTTACAACATTCTAAAAACTAATACATTTGTATTAAAACTAATGAAATGCAATATTTAACATTTACCAATCTATAAAGAAATAAATAGGAAAATAAGTTTTTATTCAGAGATTTATAAAAATTTACTAAATTTTCAAAATATGTGAACGAACAATAAGAAAACCCTTATTATTTACCAGTTTATAACGTCTGAATCGATTGGTAATTAGCCAATGTTTTGCCAACCATTCGAATAAACAATAGTTTATTATTTTTGTTTTCAATTCTCAAGAACAAAGCAAATGTATAATTTCACTTTCATATGTTTCAGTTTCATGACAATTTTAATCAATGCTTTTTAAAAGAATAAACATTGATGAGGGAGTGAAGGTAATTAAATAGCAGGAAAAACTGTCCTTTTGACACTTGTTTTTTTTTAACAGGTACAAATATATAATGTTGCATTAAGGTGAAAGTGTTAAAAGGCATATGACAAGAATGAGTTACTGAAGCAGATTCAATACTCACTTAATTGTAAATATACATAAAGTATTTAAACACTACTCAGCAATTTTTACAGGTTAAGCAAGGTTTAAGTATTAAAAATAGAAGTTTTATAGGAGGTTTTTGTGAATGTTAGCTGAAAAAAAAAAGTGTTCATATTTGAATCCCCAGGAAATTAAATATGCAAGAATTATATAACTAAAAAGAACAAAACACTAGCCATAGTAAACAAACAGGAAGTTACAGACCAATACTCTAGAATGTTCCATGATACAATGGCCTCATCATCTGTAAGTTAACAAAGTTGATGAAGAAATCATGTCATTGAAGAAAAGGTAAAATGAGAAGAGGAATCAGCACTTCCACTAATGTATGAAACCAGCAGAATATTTACTAAAAGTCCCACAAAGTGTTTATTACTTGTTGTCTAAAAAGATGACCGAGCTTCATTACACTAAATTGTTGAATATAGACTCTTCCATTGACAGAAAGGAATGCATCACACACCTTACAGCACTAACTATAGTATTCACTATTATAGTATTATTAATCAATGTGATTAAACAGTTTCTTTAATAATCTTGTTCCAGTGTTTTCTTTGGAATATTATAGACAGGAAATATGAGCATTATAACATTACTGAAGTTTATCAAATATACTTGGTTCCAGGCTATCTTCTCCTTTGCCAAAAAGATTCCATCATTCACATGCATGGCTTTGGTGTTTACCAGTATCTGTTTATATTTCTGAGATGAGGTATTATACACACTATTTACATTATTCGGACTATTGTCCTCATCTTTGTTGCCATATTTATCACAAAGTTTTGCCTGTTGTATGCTCTGGCCTTCTTCAGGCAGCTGGAATGTTGAACTGAACCCTTTATTTCACTTGCTGGGTTAGACTGTTCTAGTTCCATGTGCCATGGATGTTGGTTATCTCCTGTTAATCAACCTCTCCATGTTCTCCACTGCCTTAACCAGGTATTGAACTCACACTGTCACTGGATCTAACCAACACCTTTATCCACTGCACCATGTTTCCTTATCTGAGATAATCTGATAGCCAGGGAATTATCTCTTGAGACTTCATCCATCTTTCATTACTTTCTCTGTTAGCTATCTTTTTTTTTCCTTTATTGCTCCCCTTCTTCCCAGGACTGCAGTATATAAACATAATAGCTGACAGTATAGAAAAGGCACTTTCTCTCCATCCATCTGCGAACAGCTTTGTCTTTGAAGACTTTAATGCTCACTGCGATACATGCCTTAAACATTCTAAAAGGTACTGATGTTACCTGTATTCAGACATTGAATTTTTCCATTGCCCGATCCCTTACTCAAATTGTGGACTTTCTTACTTGTTTCTCTAACTGCAACAGGCTTCTCTACTTGATTTATTTCTTACCTCATCTCCTTGATCTTGCTGAGCTTTACAACACTACCATCTTGGTAATTCTGAACACTTTGTGGTAGCTATTGATATTTTGTGCCAATCATATATATTTCCTGTAGCGAAACTGAAAGGCAGCAGTCTGTGGGTTCTGCTGAACTGACTACAGTTCACCGTTCTAAGAGGCAACGAGTGGCATCCGTGAGATGTAAGCAGAATAGTGGACGCTTACGCAAATGTAGCAACAGTCCCAGGCTAAATGAAATACTGGACGAACAAGGAGAAAAAAAATAGCCTACCTTAGAATCCGAATTCGCCAGAAGTTAAGAATAAAAGTAGGAGCATCCTTGGCGGAGGGGTGGGTGGGAGGTGTTAGTTATGAGTCACAGACGTGTAACGTATGCAAATTTTGGCCAGTTAGAACTGATATAAAATGAGCAATCTCGCAGGTCAGGGGTCTTTTCTTTTTCTTTTTCTTTTGTTCTTGAGTTGGTCATACAGTTCGGGTGTGCATATCGTTGGAGACTAAGAAAGACTATAAGAATCTATCTTCCACCTTATACTTAGGATGGCAGTGTCAAACTTAAAACCAACTTTTTTCCTTCACTTCCATTACCAGCATGCTGATTGGGACTCACTCTGTAATTTTCTTTGTAATGCCTCATGGACTGACATCTTTGACCACTCAATTGAAAATTTCATTACTTCTTGGGTCAAAGCCAGCATGCACGCTTTCATCCATTCTCAGAAATATCAGGTAAAACCTCAATCCTATCCATGGTTTACACCACCATGCTCGGCCACCATAGCACACAAGGACCATTATTTTCAGCAATGACTCTTTAATATCAGTAACAGTTTAAGAGATTTTGTTTTATTCCTTTCTATGTTCTATGGTTTTGTGTAGAGATTGAACTCCTACTGCTTGTTTGATTCCCTGTCTCAATAAATATTGACTGATTGATTCACAGACGGGTTTTCTTTCTATGTATGCCCGACTTAAAGCTTTAGTTCTACTATAGGCACTGACTACATTGTTCAAATCATTTATAAATATCATCACAAACAAATGTGTTTTTAAAAAATGCAAAAACAAATGCATTTAACTCAGAAGAGACATGCTGATGCTTGCCTTCATCAACTAAAATGCAGAGTTTCAAAATAATTGAAAGGGAAATTCTATGTGGCTTGAAGATATTTTGCAATTAGTACATCAGAATGAAATAAAGACCACAATGTTGGTGAGATAGCAATGAAAGATAAGCTATGAGGAGAAAGGTTTAAAAAGAAAAAAAAAAGATTATTATCCTTTAAAATCTTCTACCTAGACTGGTTACCCTTCAAATAAGGAACCATTACATGAAAGTTAAGCTTTCCAGACTCTCTCTCTCTCACACACACATATGTACACACACAGTTTTTTTAAAAAAAATGAAAACAACAATCAAAACCACTTGCTTTACTTTTAGACAACATTCTTAAATTTAAATATGCAATGGTTATGTGTTCAGGTGAGCAATACAAAAACTCAAATAAGAAAATACTGTATATGCTGTAGGATGTGGCTTTCTTAAAAAAAAATAAACCAAAAAAATTACCCTGCATTCAATACAGCAGTATCATGTATGAGTGGGACATAAAGACCATGAAATAAAAGTGGGGCTTCACCAGGAATCAGTGTATGCATAGAGCTTGGCTCTGAAACTAGGACTCTTAGAATTAAAAAAAAACAAAAAAAAAACATGGTATCAATAAAAATATCCCTGAAAATTTCACCCAGGAAATTAAGAAAATTATGGAATTTTGCTGCTTGTTTTGTAAAAATACCTGATTTTAGGGAAATATTTGCTTTGACTAGTATATTGCTACTTGCTTTGTGTGTATTCTTGTTGAAATACAAGTATTGGGATTTGCTTTTCTGTATGTATGATATGGCACTTTATTTACCAACAAGTACCATATTTCTGTTTTTTTACCTATTACCATCTGTACCAGTATTCATTGATACCAGTAGATTTTTTTGTTGCTATTATGAATTTACTGTATGTGCAGGATGTTGCTCCTTGAAAAAAACAATTTTCAATAAATACATAATGAAATGTACTAAAATTCTTCTTCTCCAAAAATGTCCTGGTAATTAAATCATACCTCACTTTTATTTTAAAAAAAAGTACAATTAGTATAATTTGTGCTAAAACTGTGTCTTTTTGTGGTTAGTGAAAATGTCACATAAAAGTAAAGTTATAATTTTTTATTTTTTTGGTTGTGCATCTTTTTTTCCTAAATATTCCATGCCAAAATCTGAATGCATCCAGTAGGCTGGCAGGTACTTTACAATAAGTGTAAATTTACCTATGGATGCAATTTTTAGCAAATCTAAATTTAACAAAGTCTCTGCAAAGAATTGCAAAAATCTTTAAATATATATAATCAAAAATGTCCATATGAAGAGTTGAATGTAACAAGACTTTCAGGAAAGTATAATTGGCTTAGTATATAAGCTCAGAAAATATAAAGAGTAAACATTTCATTGTATAAATTTATTAAAGCACTTAACATAATTACATAATGCTCTATTGCCTTCTGCACAAAATAATAAAATTTGCATTAAGCATGCTGCATAATCTATTGCTTACAAATCTAGACTGCCAAAATATAGAAAAATTAATATATGATGTAAAAATCAGTTCCTACCTTAAAGTTACTGGTTACAAGTCTAACTACACATGGATACGTATAGTATTAATTACCTCGTCTCCCCACTGAGATGTGATGTCACACAAAGTCGGGTTTATTATGGGGAACCCGAGCGCATACACACGGGCCAAGGACAAATTACCCAGCTCCTGCAACTGTCGGTTGAGCTGACCTTGGTAGCAACTACTGATCCCACCTCTCTAGTGGAATGGGGGGGGGGCATTGGGCAGCTGTTCCCCAGGACCAGGCATCTCACAGTATTAATTTTCTTCAGCTGTGTCTCAGCAGACAGAGTCACAACTGAGTTGCATTCTGCTCCGAAGACAGAGACGCAACTGAGAGATGATAAATCCCTACACGGCATGTGCCAAGCTAATGTTTAGGTATAGTAACAGGTGTAGATCATAACGACAAATTTGTCTGGTGATAACAAAGTGCAGAAAGTCAACAAGTAGATGAATAGGTCAGTTATGTCAGATAAGGAAAGGCAAAAATCACAATAAATAAAATGAAAGCAATGAAATATAATGATGCAGTTAGTCTGCTCTATATTATGCAGTAAAAGATGCATTATTAAGAGAGACATTGGTTGCAACAGCAATTTACGCTCAACGTACTTTTAAATAGAATGTAGCAAAACAAACTTTAATTATGTAAATATGAATAGGCAGCAGTAATAATGTAAACGAAAAAAGAAAGAGAGAAGAAAGGAACCAGTGCAACAAATTATGTCTGCAGTCAGCAGGATATTTGCAAAGCATCGTGTACGCGGTCTTTATTATTGCTTAATAACCTGAAAGGTTTACTGAATACAGACCTAGTGTATCTAAATTTCTTTTGAACAGAGATCATAAAAAACTATCAAATATATCCATGAATATAAAAAAAGCAGACAAAGAAAACAGAGCTGCAGACAGTATGTATATAGGTACATATACAACTCTCTTTAAAGATATGCTTCGAAAAACAAGGTTCATAGTCTAACAACAACAGAATTCATCCTAACATACTAGTTGCATATATTTTCAAGCTGCATAGAAATTACCTTTCAACTTTTTTGAAACTTTGCATTTTATTGGATCAACATAAGAAAACTTGAGGCATTGTTACCCTTAAATTAATCTTAAGAAAATAAAAGTGGATCTCAAATGTCATCAACAAAGATGAGGATAATAATCTGAATGTAAATACAAAGACGGACACATTAGTCCAAATGCAAATACAGGTACATTCATCCCAATGTAAATACAAAGTTGAGGACATTAATCCAAATGCAAATACAAAGATGGAGACATTAAACTGAATGCAAGTACAAAGACAGGAACATTAGTTCAAATGTGAATACAAATGTATGGACAGTAATCCAAATGCAAATACAAAGATAGGGATATCATTCCTGATGCTAATACAAAGATGGAAATATTAGTCCAAATAAGAATACAAAGATGGAGACATTAATACAAATGTAAAAGGGACCAATGGTTATATGTATGTTACCAAGGCAAAACTTAAACCTGGAGGACATTGGCTGTGGTTTGAACAGGAGAGGGATGGGTTCCACCAGGTCTATTTGCAAAAGGCACTCTACACAGGAATGACTATCTATCTGAGCTTTCAATCCAGATATGTGGTGTGGACTTGTTAACTAGTCAGTTTCACAGTGACTCTACGATCACACCCAGCCATGGAACTGATGATGATGATGATGAATTACAAGAGAAACTATGTAAAAAATAAAAAGTGGGAAATTATGCTCTCTATCAATATTTGATAATGATTGTTACTTAAGAGATGGCCTATGATGTATCTTTGAGGTTTATTTTAAAAGCTTCATTGTACTTAAATGTAGACAAACTTGTTAGATAACTATCTGGGTCATCAGCAAAGATACCCCTCCCCCATGTATCATCATAGGTGTTCAGTTGCACATATATTATGAGACAGTTGGTGTTACTCTATGTGTTCCCACAGTTTTCCATCTGACTTGGAATAATTAGGTCTCATCTATTGTCCAGTATGAAGGATTTTTTGCATGACACTGAGGCGAATGAAGAAAACAGTAACCAGCGAGTAAAATTCAAGCTCTCCCAACTGGTATTTCAAACTTGAGTCGTTTCCTTCCTGAGTTCTGTCTCCAAATCACACTAACTGCCCGTTCTAGCGTCAACCGTGAACGCCCCTCGAAGAACTTCCGACTTGGAAAAAAGTAGTTGTTTTTATAGTTGTTCATGTACCCATAATCCCTTCGTCTTCCTGTGATCCCATAATTCATTGCGTCCATGTCCCATAATGCATTGCGTCCATGTCCCATAATGCATTGCATCGTTATTGGATAAAAATGCGATGCCAGTCCCCTCATTCTTTTTGTTATCTGGCGAGGATGGACGTCAGAGCGGTAAGTGCTTTTCTTTCTCCCTCATTTCAACTGCAGTAGCTTTACATGCTAACAAATACGGGCTCTTTTTTTGGCGGGGTTTCGCGACCAGTTGTGCTTTCGTCCCAGGTTCTGTCTCATATCCGCCACACTCCCCTGATCTCGGATCACACAGATGACAGTGAGGATACGGTCTTTTGTTCGGGTGCTCCTCGGGGATTGGTTGAATTTCTTCATCAGCGGAGCTCTCATTAGACACGCCCCGATGATTGGTTTACGCTATCGGAGTGATTGGTTGTTGAATCCAACTCTATGTATATTGGCTGTTCACTATCCTCCGTGTCTTCTTCGTCAGTTGGGATTCGAGCCCAAAAAGGGGCAGGTCTCTAACATGACGAGGGGCCCATCGACCCGCACTGACTGCTGACTCACCACCTCGGTCTGCGTCCGGTTCCAAATTTGGTCGTGCATTTACCACGTGGAGTCTTAACCCAGACAATGTCCCCTTCCTTGTATTCCCTTCCGGTTATTTGTGATTCAGGCGGGGCGTCGCGTCGATGCCTCTCCCCCGGACGTGGTATGTGTGCAGTACATCGGCGGTGCCGTGGAAGGTGAAAGGTTGTCCTTAGGGGTGACGTTATGCCAGTAAACCGCTTCCAAGACTGAACAATTTTTCCTGGCCGCTATGGTTTTGACGCTTCTGTGGTTGCGTTCCACAATGCCATTTCCAGGCAACACGTAAGCGCACCGGAACCTCAAATGCACGCCCCAGCTGTTTACAAATCCCTAAATTGTCTGCAAGTGAGCGTGGTGTCATTGTCAGTCAGTACGGTCGGCGGGCCTCGTTAGAGAAGACTGTCTCTAGCTGACGAATGACACCAGCAGAGTCTTGCCGTCTCAGTGGCCGCCATACTGCAAAACGGGGAGGGACCACAGTCAATGAGCGTAAGAAAATGGCTACCATTGCAATGGGTTACGTCCATTGCTAACCTGCTCCAGTTTTTTTCACCAAATTTCCTTTCTTCCAATGCACTGGTGCTGGATCGATCGATTGGCAGGCTTCACAGGTTCTAACGACAGATTTTACCAGTTCCTTAGACACCGTTGGATCTACAGTCCTAGCAAAGTACATTGTTCTTTTAACACCTGGGTGCCCACTCTGCTGGTGGATGTGGGTCACCTGACGTTTGCTCAACTGGCTCGTTGCAGTGACACAACTCACTTGCACGGTTCTCCTCCTTTCTTGTGCATCTCCAACCAGCGCGCGCACACTGGTGAGGCTGTCAGCGCGGTTCTGACAAGATTTCACCAACGTCACAGTCATAGTCAGCGCGCACTCCTCCCAAAGCTCGCAGTGTCTCTAAGCGCCGCCTCATCAGCATTTCACCCGCTGCCTTCGTGTTCACGCGGCGTCCTTCCTGTCAGGGTGTCAGACACCACCGATGCACACATGCTGAATCGGTGACCACATGCATAACTTGCCTGCCACTGCAGGGCAAGATTCACGCCCTTGATCATTCAGCAAGATTAATGTGTTTGGCATCATTGGTTGGGCCTTAACCAGCAAGCATCTTCCACGACGCTCCCATTCACCTCTAGTGCTACTCCCGTGGCTAATGGAGCTTGCATCCACCCAAACTGTCATTTCATTGCCGTTCACACACCAGTCTCCGCCGACAGGATCTGATTCCCGCACTCTGGCCACTGTTTCCTCCAGCATACGTCCAAGAGGGGCATCCTTTATCTCGTCGTCCCATCCTTTGGTTAGTGTGCTTGCATAACGCTTAATAAATGCAGTTGCCACCCTAAGCCAACCGCACACAGGAAATCAAGTTTCCCGACAAGGAAAATACGCTTGGCGGGTCACCTTTTGAGCAATTTCTGGAACTTGACCTCCCGCTTCCATCGAAGGGAGTTGCTTTCTTCCCAGACTTGCAGACCCAGGACCTTAGTTCCGTCTCTCAATCGCCCTCCGGATCTTTACAGACTAGCCCGTAATCTGCAAAAGTGCTGTCTTACGCGCTGCAGAAACTAGCCTTCATTTATGAAGATATCGTCGACGTATGCCGACGTGGCACTCTTAATGTCCTGATCCTGGGACGTTATCATGTCGATCACTGACTTCATGACAAGAGGTGCCACATTCAGGCCAAAACCCAAACGCGTAAGGCAAAAACGCTTTGCCCTTAATGACCACTGTTTGAAACGGCCATAGCGATTTGTCAATGTGAATCTGTAGGTACGCATTTCTCAAATCCAACAGCGTCACGTCAGCTCCTTGTCGTCGCCATTCTCGTAATTTCTGCGACACACCTCTTGAATGCCCCGTTCAACTCCCGATAGTCAAGTACCGGGTCGGACCTTCTGTTTGTGTTCTTGTACGACCGCCATTAAGGAATTAATCCTTTGGGCGGGCCAAGCTCTTTCTCAGGATATGGCAGTAGCCATCCGTCGCTGCCACCGTGCTAGTTCTTCATCGATGCATCCCGGACGTGGCCAGGTTTGTACTCCTGTACTTTATTGACCAACTTGCTAGGTGAATGACCACCGCCCACTTCCACAATGCAGTCCGTTTTTGTGCTCGGGTTAAACGTCACTCTAAAGTCAGGCTTGTTGATAACAATGGCGGCACATGTGTTCAGGTTTCTTGATTCGGTCAAGTAAAACCTCCGAGCACTTTGATTGCATCAATCCCTAGAAGAAGATCGAATCTAGCAACTGCCCTTCCACGACCAGAACCTCAACAGTCACGGGCTGAATATGCCGACGCCCAACTTAATTTTACATTATCCACGGCACTTTAGGGTCTTCCGTCGGGCAGTCAACCTCCCACCTCTTCCTGCTTCCAGCAGCGACACACAGTCTTGCTCACCAGAGTCTGTGAGCATCGAATCCACTAGAGCTGTGCACTTCCATCTACAAATACTTGTCGGTAACGGGGAGAAGGCTGACGCCTTCTCCCCTGGGCGTTCCCTGGCATTCTGAGGAAATGTGTCCGATGCCGTTGCGCCGAAAACACCGCTTGTCGCGACCAGACCTCTGCGTTCTGTTTGACCTCTCCTGACGTCCTTGTGTACAATTCTTCGCCATATGGTTGGGTCCAGAGCACTTGTAGCAGGTAATCGTTCTGCTAACAGGTTTGGCAGGGGGGAACCTCAGCTTCTGAGCAGCGTTGGCTCTCTTGGACCAATACCTGGCACCCTTCGTCATCCGTCATAATAGCCCTTGCTCGGGTCAGAATCTGTTCTAGATTCATGTCGTCCATCCTGGAAGAAGCTTTGAGAAGCTGCCTAACATGATGTGGCAGTCCTGACACAAATGCACATGCCATCCACCGATCAGGTTGTTCTCTCCTACCGCCTACGCCAAGCGATGCATTTCAGCCAGGAATTCATCCACAGTTTCCCCTCGTAAGACGCCGTCCCATAAATTGGTCGAACGCATTAAATTTGTCAGTCGCGTATGCAGTCATAAGGGCCTGTTTAATTTGTTCCGTCTGCCCTCTGCTCTCCACTGAGTTGTCTATATACAGCGAGGGGCACCGCCTCGAAGTCGTAAAGGCAAGATGCGCCGATCTTGTCCATGGCACAAAGTTCGCAGACCAATTCCACATTTTCTATCCATTCAACAATGGGCATATCCGTGGGGCGCCGCTGAATTCTGAATCAAACGGACGTCAAAGACTTTGCCTTCCATTTTGAAGAATCAATATGCCGAAATAGCTTGAGGCGTAATGAAGAAAAACAGTAACCAGCGAGTAAATTCAAGCTCTCCCAACTGGTATTTCAAACTTGAGTCGTTCCTTCCTGAGTTCTGTCTCCAAATCACACTAACTGCCCGTTCTAGCCGTCAACCGTGAACGATCCCTCAAGAACTCGCCGACTTGGAAAAAAGTAGTTGTTTTTATAGTTGTTCATGTACCCATAATCCTTGCGTCTTCCTGTGATCCCATAATTCATTGCGTCCATGTCCCATAATGCATTGCGTCCATGTCCCATAATGCATTGCATCGTTATTGGATAAAAATGCGATGCCAGTCCCCCTCATTCTTTTTATGTTATCTGGCCGAGGATGGATTACGTCAGAGCGGTAAGTGCTTTTTCTTTCTCTCCCTCATTTCAACTGCAGTAGCTTTACATGCTAAGCAAACACGGGCTCTTTTTTTTGGCGGGGGACAAGGCAAGTCGCGACCACTTTGTCCCAGGTTCTGTCTCATGTCCGCCACAGACACAATTGCAGTCCAATTCCACAAATTTGGTCTGTTAGATTCTGCCAGTGACCACATCCAACTTCCTGCTGCCACATTTTCATGATAACCATGACAGGGGTTGCTTCTAGGTACCATGCCTTGCCAAAAAGGAGGTCTTCACCATAACCTCGACAGGAGTGGCTTCTAGGTGCTATGACTTGCCATGGAGGAGGTCTTCACCATAACCTCGGCAGGAGTGGCTTCTAGGTGCTATGACTTGCCATGGAGGAGGTCTTCACCATAACCTCGGCAGGAGTGGCTTTAGGTGCTATGACTTGCCAAGGAGGAGGTCTTCACCATAACCTCGGCAGGAGTGGCTTTAGGTGCTATGACTTGCCATGGAGGAGGTCTTCACCATAACCTCGACAGGAGTGGCTTCTAGGTGCTATGACTTGCCAGGAGGAGGTCTTCACCATAACCTCAGCAGGAGTGGCTTCTAGGTGCTATGACTTGCCAAGGAGGAGGTCTTCACCATAACCTCAGCAGGAGTGGCTAGGTGCTATGACTTGCCAAGGAGGAGGTCTTCACCATAACCTCAGCAGGAGTGGCTTCTAGGTGCTATGACTTGCCAAGGAGGAGGTCTTCACCATAACCTCGGCAGGAGTGGCTTCTAGGTGCTATGACTTGCCAAGGAGGAGGTCTTCACCATAACCTCAGCAGGAGTGGCTTCTAGGTGTGACTTGCCAAGGAGGAGGTCTTCACCATAACCTCGGCAGGAGTGGCTTCTAGGTGCTATGACTTGCCAAGGAGGAGGTCTTCACCATAACCTCGGCAGGAGTGGCTTCTAGGTGCTATGACTTGCCAAGGAGGAGGTCTTCACCATAACCTCAGCAGGAGTGGCTTCTAGGTGCTATGACTTGCCAAGGAGGAGGTCTTCACCATAACCTCGGCAGGAGTGGCTTCTAGGTGCTATGACTTGCCAAGGAGGAGGTCTTCTTCATAATCCTGGGTTGGCTTTTGGATGTTATACCTTGCTAAATGGAAACTTGAAATTTGGTTCCAGTGCCACATACCATTTTGAACTCAGAGTTGTCCTTTTCCTAGACTGATTGCCAACCACAGTTAGAGAGCCCAGTATGCCCAGCAATTTAACCCATTACTGGGGGGAGAATAAGTAGATTCATACTTCAAGTGTATTAGTGCATAAGTGAATATAATTTGGCTAGAATTTGAACACAACTCTCCAATTTCTCATTCTGAGCCACTATCCATTATATTACCTGCACATCAAATATATACAAACAGACAAGAGATATGTAAAGATATATTAGAGCATCAAAAAACAGGAAAAGTTGAAGATCAATTCAAAATAATGTTAGATATAAAAAAATAATGATGGAAGGAGATACAAGATGAAAATAAGAAAACTGGTAAGCAAAAAGAAATAGGTACAATCAATAAAATATACTTACTCATGGACTGATGTTTGATCAGTTTGAGTTTTCATATAAGGGTTGTCACTGCCAACTGTTTTTCTTCGATTCGAAGCTTTGTCAACATAATTTGGATTTTTCAGAGCCTCTTGATTATCAACATAAGCAGAATCCTATACAAAATACAGATGTAACAGATTAATCATTTATTACAAATATTCAAAAAATAAATATTTAAAAAACTTTATCATCATTTCAAGGATTAGGACAAAAAATGGGTAATAACATCAAACATTACTTTTGCCTTGTAGTTGGTAAATAAGGTATTTATTTTTAAGTCTAAGATGTTAAAAGAAGTTCAAATATCTGGGAATGGTCTTAACAGTGAATGGAAAATGTGACATCAAAATGTGAACACGCATTGGATTAATGAAAGAGGTATTCCAAAAGCTAAACAAAGTATTAAGAAACAGGAAAATTGTGACAGAAACAAAGGAAAGAGTGCTGAATTGCTATGTGATATATCAATCCTCTTGTATGGCAGTGAATGCAGTACAATCTTTTTACAGATGAAGAGAAGACTGGAAGCAACAGAAAAGTGTTTCTACAGAAGGATACTGAGAATACCAGGAATGGAATTTGTAAGCAACAAAGTCTCAAGGAAGATGGAAATGAAAAAGACACTTAGAATCAGAAAGAGACAGCTGAAATTTCTTAGATGAATAATGAGGAAGTAGGGTCTGGAAAACTTAACTCTTACAGGGTATATCGAAAGCAAGAGAGATGGCGAGAGGCAGTGGGCCACTTCTCTGATAAGATGGTGGAATGGGCAGGTGGGAAAACTTTGCAAAAAAAGAAATGTTCTGAGGGGCACATGGGTTAGGAAGTTGTGGAAGGCCATGATCATCAATTTCTGAAGGGACATGGTGCATTAAAGTTACCTGTTAAATTCATAAACTAAATATATTGGAAAATAAAGATTTTATCTGTAACCTATAAGAATGAATTTTATAGAAAAGAGTCATTAAGAGGAAAAACATTTTGTGGGTAAAATTATATTTATTTATTTTTAAAGATCTGTTTGTAGAAAAACATATTACCAGAAATGTGAGTGGCATAACAGGTAATGGCACAGAAAATGGAATTAGAGGAATAGAGTTCAAACTCAAGTGGAGACAGTTTGTATTCACTTCGTTCTAATGCTCTTGTGAAAGGCATGAATCCATTTCTCCCTTTAGATGTAAGTAGATAGTAGTGCATTTGGAGTATTGTAAAATAGTCCATCTTGGACATCAGGCTGGTGTCCTGGTCTTGTGAAAATTAATTTGCTATTAAAACCACAGCAGCATTACGTAGTGTGGTTGTGGCTGAATGTCACACAAGGAATCTGCAGGATTTTTTAAAAAAATTGAATAAATAATAAAGCAGCTCACTAACTAGATCAAGATTACAATGTAAACTGTTAATGTATTGCTCTAAATATCAAAACAAAAGTTCTGTAGGATAAAAGAAAATTGCAGTATTAGTAATGTTAAATTTTTAGATGGGATCTGAAATTTAAAATACAAAGGAATAGCTTAAGTAGATTTAGTATTTTTCAAGTCAAAATTGGTCCAAGAAATGGATACTGACATGCTTGAAGAACAGAAATTTGTATTAAAATGACACTAGAACTATTAAAATGATCCAGAAACATTAATAACTATTGACAAAATGTGGATAGATTTAAAATAGATTCAACTGATTGTAAGTGTTATGTTTATTCTAATTTATTCATTTCATAATTACAAAAAAAAATATGTCAATAATTCTACAGAAATGTACCTTTTCAACAAATAATAATTTTTAGAAGGAGGGTTCAGTCTGTTATGTAAATTCATCCCCCTTATGTAAATAAGGAGGTATGGTGGAGTAATGGATAGCGGCTCAGATTGAGAAATCGGAGAGCTGAGTTCAAATTCCACTCAAATCCATTACATTCACTTATGCATGGGAAAGGTATGAATCCTCTTCTTCTCCCTGTAGCTGTGGGTAACTAGCAGGATAGACCAGGTTCTATAGCCTTAGATGGCAACTGGTCTACTGCAGAAAGAAATGGCAACCTACTGTGGGAAAAAAATCTGCCTCGTCAGTCATATATCGAAAGATACATGATTGCCTACTCATGTATGGCACATAACTGACTATGTAAATAAAGACAATATGCTTTTAACACATAATAAAGCATATTCTTACAATATAAATTTCAAATAATTTGAAAACAGTTATGAAAACTGAATTTAAAGTATATTCTTTCCTTTTTTCTTTATTATTAATTATTTTCATTTATTTTTCTTTTTAGTTTGTCAAGTGGATCAATTTGTAATGAATTTTATATATCAAATGGAACTCCCACAATAAAGTTTAGAAAATTAAAAAGAAATAATTCAATAATTGTGATCTGGAGTATTAATCAATAGTAACATGAAAATTAATGATTATTTCTTGGAGAAGTATGTTTCTATAAAAAGGCTAAAATTATAGTAAAACAAATAAAATCATTACTTGCTTAAAGCTTAAATGATGTTGTGTTTCAAGTGTCCAGAGTCTTTGATATAAATGCAATTTTTGCATATTCTCAGTACATTAAGTCATTGTTGTTCTTTTTTAGTTACGTACTAGAATTTGAAAAATATTTTGTGTTCAGTAAATCAGCTGCAAAATTAAATAAATTAGTAAAAATATTTCAGTAATCAATGAAGAAAACTTTCTTTTATTAATTTCAACTTTGGCTTTCATTCAGATTTTGACATGTTTAGGAATATTTATATTGATACATTCTCTTATATTTTCAATTTGTTATTGCTATTGTAATTATTATTATTATTGTTGTTGATGCTGTTATTGTTATTACTATTGCTGTTATTAGTGTTGTTATCATTACTAATATTGTTATTATCTTTATTACTAACTAGCAGTAGAGCCCGGCGTTGCCCGGGGATATAACAGTAAGAGATAGATCAAGTATCCACCATCATAAAGACTGAAAAATAAAATTGACAAAGATTATTGTTTAAGGTTGACGGACACGCATGTCTTAATTAGTTTTTTTTTTTTTTTTTTTTACGAATTGGTCAAACCCAAACTCAAACAAAAACATTGTTTTCAATCGTTATGAGTCTATCGATTGAGGAATAGAATCTTATTATAAACAATTGTCTTGTAAATGGAATTTTTAAAGCATTCTGAATGTAAAAATAAAGAAAAAAGTGTGCAAGACAATAAGAAACACTGCATGCCAAAAAAAAAAGTGAAGTTTTGTTGAAATCGGTTGAAAAATGTAGGTAGCCTTTCTCTGTAATCTTTTACAATTTAAGATTTTTACTTATTGAATACAGTAAAAAAAAAATTGAATATTTTGCTTGTGGTGATTCATAATTAGAATTCTGATTTGAATATATTTTCCACTCGTTGTTTCTAATACAAAAAATATTAACTTTATTTGGGTTTATTAATTTATTACAAGTACTGTGTTCTTTCCTTAATAATTATCATCTTCGAAATATTGTTGTTTTTTTCTATCAGAATTTCTTATGTCGCAATTTTTAAATTATTTCTTAATACTTTCTTTTAAATATTGAATTAATTTCAAATAGAACCAATGCCTTATTGATCTGCCTTGTAACAAATTGCAAAGGGAATTGTAAAAACGGCCCTGAAGTACGTGGAATTATCTTTCCCTAAAGATAAAGAATTATCCGATTTTTCGATTCGTACAATCAGTAGAGATCGTTAAATTATTATTTAGGTTGACGGACACGCATGTCTTAGTTTTTTTTTTTTAAGAATTGGTCAAAGCCAAACTCAAACAAAAACATTGTTTTCAATTGTTATGATGAGTCCCACGATTGAATAGAATTAGAATTTTATTATAAACAATTGTCTTGTAAATGGAATTTTTAAAGCATTCTGAATGTATAAATAAAGAAAAAAGTGTGCAAGACAATAAGAAATACTACCTGCCAAAAAAGAAAGTGGATGTTTGTTTTATTGGCTGAAAAATGTAAGAAATCCGATCCCATATATAAAGGAACACACACACACACACACAAACAACCTGGGTTTTTTTTAACCCGATCTGAGTTGTCCCCCTTTCATTCTCACGATGTGTCTTAATCGTGTTTTCAAATTGATTTTGTTAAAAAACAGTTGTGTTTTTCCCATTTTCGGTGCCGTTAGAACCACCACAAGGTAATTTTATGTAGTCCTGTGAAGTTTTGTTGAAATCGGCTAAAAAATGTAGGAAATCCGATCCAATATATAAACGTTACAGACACACACACACACACACACACACAATCTGCGTTTTATAATAAGTAAGATTATTATTAGTGTTTTCATTACTAATAATGTTATTGTTATCTTTATTACTAATATTATTATTAGTGTTGTTGCTATTGTTATTGTCATTATTACTGTTATTAGTGTTGTTGCTATTGTCATTATCATTACTATTATTATTAGTGTTGTTGCTATTGTTATTATCATTATTAGAGTTGTTATTGTTATTACTATTGTTATTACTACTACTGTTATTATCATTATTGCTATTATTATTATTAATGTTGTTGTTGTTATCATTATTATTATTATACATGTGCATATATTTTTCAGTTAATCTTACTGTTTTGAAATATAACTTGCAAAGTAGTTTTACTCTAGTAAGAAGTTTTGCATACAAATGTTTTGCTGATTGGGCCAACTGTGATTAGTAATTGCCAGATGCTGAGATATTCGTTGCTGGCAATTCCTAGGAGGGGGAGTCATACTGTATATGTTAGTATATCTATTGTAAAAATTGGGTTGCCCATTTTTCAAGATTTGTGGAATGTGTATCCTAACTCATTGGTGTGTAAACAAGAGCTAAATCATTGTCAATAGTGTTCAAGAAGTATGCATGCGTGCAATGTAAGAACACTTATTTATCATACATGAATTACCATATGAAAGCATAGAAAAAAAGTATCTGAAAAACTCAATATTGTATCTGGAGCCATTTATTTTATTTTTTTTTTTTTTATAATTGAACAAACCTGAATTAACAATAGATGTTTGGCACATTAGGTTATTCCTTCAATATTATTGCTTTGCTTTCAATTTTATGGTGATTTTATGACAATTAAGAACTGGCAGAAGATCACCATTTTCCCTGTTACACACTATAATCAACATTTATTTCTACAGAATCATCTGACCATTTACTGTTTAAGTATGATTTCTCTTCTCCTTGAGTAACTTAAATATTACAGAATCAATCTTGGAAATATCTTTATAGCAATGACAATAGTGATTTAAGAAATGACCAGAATGAAGTTTATAGAAATCTGAAAAAAGAAAAAAAAATGTTAAAATATTCTTACAATCTGCTATTAAAACAACAAGTCTACATTTGCGTGCAGTTTGTGTGGTGCAGTATGAATAGATACAAGATTAAATGCAGTTTTGAGACATTAATGGACTGTTGGACTCAATGACGCCAGTGGGTGTATCACAGTCAAGCCGATGAAAAGTAATTGACCGTTATCATGTTTGACTACAAGTGAAAGCAGAGGAGTCTTAAAAAAAAATACAAAAAGGGATTATAGTAAGCCAACTCCACCCAAAAAATCAATCACCAAATGTAAAGGATGACAATGGCGGCAGGGGTTTGATGATAAATACATTCTTTGTGCATGGAAGAACATGACATGAGTTGGCTGCAGGGTTATCACAATTGTAAGCTGCTAGATGAGGAGACAGGTGTGACCAGGGGGAGAACATGGCTGCTGTTACAGACAAAACATTTATGCCTGATCATCTGCTAATTTCAGTGAGATGGAAAATCAATTGAGTAGAATGGACAACAAAACCATTGGCATGAGAATGCACCCAAACCTGTGGGAGTTAAACAAGTCCGCATGACTGGGTAACAATTGCCCAAGAACCAAAGACTGAAGAAAGAAATTGTAAAAAGGGTTAACATGTTGAGGACAAGTAGCACAAACAAGTGTGGGACTGTTTGGATTTTATTTCTGTGCAGTGAGATTAGGTAGAACCCCTCTTGTGTTTGAAACATTTCTAAATTAACATATATAAAGACAAGCTGACCACACTTTATGCTATTTATGCCATTTAACTCTCACAGGCTGTACAAATATAAAACTAATTGAGGGTTTTCTGTCTCCAAACAATTGTTGTGAAAAAAATTCATCAGGTATCATTTAAAAATACTGATAGTAAAAAATATTTGCCTCATGGCAGGGATGTAGCATTTAAATATACACGGTATAAGAAAGACAAAGTAGAAAATCCAGAGAGAGCTAATTTCATCTTGAAAAGGGGACATAACATGGCCATTATATCAAAGAAAGGAAAAAGCCTAATGACCCATTCTGACCAGTTAATACCTGTAATTGAAGATGTTGTGATGAAAGAAGACCTTGACAGAGAAGAAAGGATGAGTTCTTCAGATCAGGATAATGCAATAGGAATTGAGCCCATGGATGATAGCATGAGTGACTCAGACACAGAAGATGATGAAATGAAACCTCTCCATTAAAAAGAACTGGACATAAACCTCAAGGGGGAGAGGAAGAAAGAGGTTGTAGAAAAAGTTTGAGAACAATACAAGGTATTAAACCTCTTTGGTTCAGGGAGGTGTAGTGGATTGGTAAATAGAATTGTACCTACTTGCATATGTTAAGTAGAAGAGATATAGAAAGTGTATAATAAACTAAGAGACATGCAAGAAGTTGACTACTGATCACATGTCATAGAACAATACAATTATTAATGTATTTTTAAATGCCATGTCCCTTCTGGATGCTGGCAAGAAAGTAGTCATGATAATTCTCCATTGCTTCCTTTTTCTTTTAAACTGAGCGCTCTTCTTAGGAAATGAGTGTTTTCCTACTGCTTTGTTTAGTTTTGAATCCAAAACTATCCATCTAAACTGGCTCACTTGTTTTGTGAGCCAAGTCTATCCTATTATTTATCCCATAGCAGTGGGGATAAAAGATGAATTTATATTAATTGATTTGTATGGCTTATCAACACTTTGCAGGTTATTTAAAACCAGAATATATTTTAGATTGTAAGAATTATTTTCTTGGGAGAAAATAATGATTTTAGTGCTACAATACTAATTAGCCCATAGGTAGGGGAGATAAGAGGTGGATTCATAACTTTCCTAAGGGTATTTGTGCATAAGTGAATATAATGTATCCAATGAGAATTGGAACTCAGTTTTCCGATTAATATTTATGAGCCAATAACCATTACACCACCTGAACATCCATGTTTACAGTGTCATGTCAGAAAATGTTTCTTGTCACAGCCCATCTTGAACATTTGCAAATCTACCATTTGTCTGTGCATTGAATACTACTGCCATATCTGGTCTGGTGCTCCTGCTATTCATCTCAAAGCTCTTAAGAAAATCCAAAGAAGGACTTGTAATCAATCCTGGCTTGACATCTCGACTTCAGTTACTTTCTTGTCGACACAATGTCATTTCCCTCTACATATATTTTCATGGTTACTGCTCTGACAAGCTTTTTCCTTGGTGTCCCACCTACATGAATTTAAGCATGCTATTAAGATTGGCATCGAGTTCCCACCAGTTTACTGTTGAAATAGCTAAATGCAACTTCTACTCCAACAGTTTATTTTCTCACACTTCTCACCTGTGGAAGTCCCTGCCTTTTCCTTGCTTCCCTGATAACTATAACCTTCAAAAATTTAAATGCAGTGTCAATTGCTATCTTCTATTTTCTTGAATTGCATTCATCTTTTGTCCTTTCCTTAATCCTTCTTATACTCAGTCTTTTCTCTCATTTTTTATGCCCTGTAACCCCTGTGTACCTGTAGCATTCCTGCCTTGCTTGGGATAAGATGATTAATATATGAAGAAATATAGTTTTAAGGTGTGCTATATTTATGGAATAGAGCATACATAAATATAAAAGTGAATATTGAAGTTAACACTCAGAGGCAATATACTGTTTCATGCTAGACACAATCATCAGGTAGCCTGATGATTTGTAACATGAAACAGTCCTTCTCCTCTGATTGTTGACTTCAATGTTTATATATATATATATATATATATATATAAATTATTGTTTAACATTTGGAACAATGGTAGGAGAAAATATGCAATATTGAGGTTTGGTTTGGTTTTATGGCATATCAACCTGAATGGGATATTTAATGCCAACAAAATTTTTATTGTTGGTAATGTTTTTTTTAAAATCGATTTCTGGTAATATTTTTCCTTAAAAAATTCCATTTCTGGTAATAATTTTCTTTCAAATATGTATTGCTGGTAATATTTTTCTTTTTTTCAAAAAATCTATTGCTGATATATTTTTTTCTTTTTTCCAAAAATATATTGCTGGTAATATTTGCTTTTCAAAAATGCATTGCTGGCAACATTTGGTTTTTAAAATGTATTGCTGGTAATAATTTTTTACAAAGTATTTCTGGTATTAAAACCTATTTTTACACTTTCATAGTGTTTTGACCCCAGTTACAATTCCATTGAATAAGGTTTTGCATCTTGATTATGTATTACGAATTATGAATTTTTATATGTCCAAAATATTTTTTTTTTATATGGGTGAAGTGTCCATCATTTCTATATACTTCTGACTATTAGCATTTTATTTCTTGTTATGTTTTGTTCTTTGAACTTCTTTTGTTTCTACTTTTTTGTTTCATTTTGCTCCTTTAGTTTTACCATTCGGTTCTTTTAATGAACTTTGTCTAAATGATCTTTCCCTTATTTGTGATGGGCTAGAGATTTGTTCCTCTATGTCCATTTTCCTTGGTTCTTCAATAACTGTTTCATTATTTTTTTTTTTTTTTTGTATCTTTTCATTCTCTTGAGAATGTTTCAATGTTTCTATTTCTTCGATTTTTTTTTGTTTTGATTTTTTGGGTTTAATAGTCTTGTAGATGTAGAGTCATTTTTGTCCACGGTTGATGGTATAGGGTTTGTTTATCCATTAGGTTCTTTTAATGATCTTTGTATAGATGATGACCGATCCCTTGTTTGTGATGGGTTAAAGTTTTGTTCCTCTATCTCCATTTCTCTTGATTCTTCACTAAAAGTTGAGTTATTTTTTTTTATGTACCTTTTGATTCTCTTGAGAATATTTAGAGGTTTCTATTTCTTGGATTTTTATACTTTGGTTTGGAATTTTTGGATTTAATTGTTTTGTACGGGTAGAGACTTTTTTTGTTTGATGTTGACGGGACAGGATTTTTGTTTGTCTATGGGAGTTTGATTTACGAGTGATATACTACATTTTAGTAGTTCTACTAAACTTTTTAATTCGTTAATAAGAGTTATAAGATCTTGGCTTCTTAATGCATTGTTTTCTTGGATGACTTTTTGTTGATTTGATATTTTATTGATATTTGCATATGATGCTTGAAGTGAATTAGATTCAACCTGTTTCCTGGCTTCTTGGAATGAGATATTTTGTGTGTATTTTCTTTTAATTATTTCTTTTTCCTTTTTCCAAATGTTACTCTCTTTGGAGTCTGCTGAATGTTTTTCTTTACAGTTTGGACATAAAGGAGGCCTTTCACAAGGTGATTCATCATGCTCAGTTTCCGGTTCCCCACATCTTTGACAGACTGATGTTCTCGTACAAACATTTTGAAGATGACCAAAGTTTTGACATTTATGACATCTCCGGGGATTAGGAATGTATGGCTCTACCTTGACTATTGTGTAACCTATCTTTATTTCTTTTGGTAGAGTCGTAGAGTCGTTTTGTCAAATGTCAAAATGTATGTGTTGGTGTTTATTACTGCATCATTTCTTTTTACTTGCATTCTTTTAACATCTGTTACTCCTTGCTTTTTTAGGGTGTCGTCATTTTCAATTTCTTCTGATGAACAAAGTGACAGTTTTGGGCATTTTATTACTCCTTTTGATGAGTTAAGAAATTGATGGGGGTAGGCCTTGACTTTAATGTTCTCAATTTGCTTGATTTTTAGCAATTTCTCTGCGTCTTTTTTGGATATCACTTGAATTAATAGAGTATTATTTTTCTTTATTTTTTTTAACAGATTGTGGTTTGATCATGTCTGAAATAAGCCTTTGCAACACGAAAGGAGACACTTTTGATATATCACCCTCTACTGATTCTATAACAATGAAAGTTGGAAATTGATTTTTTTCTATTTCATTTTCGCTTTCAGAAGTCTCATATTGTCTCTTGGTTCACTTATAAGAAATAGCCATATAATTTTAATTTTTGTATTCACTGTATGTGCTCCCAACCAACCTCCTAGTTCCTTCTTAAGGGACGCTATCAGGGGGGACTAATCCCATTCACCCTAATCCGCCAAGGCTACACAGACAGTATAGTTGTGATGAGAGTGGATATGAGCACCTGCACTCCCCCACCATATCTACCCAAGTATGGTATGATGTAAGGTTTCGTGGCCCTGTCGGACCCATTATCTATCATTCCAACTAGCCCTTGCCACAATGTGACTAGCCAATTGGAATGGATTGGGCTATTCCATCCACCCGTCTATCCCAGGTAGGGACCGAAGTGACGTGTTGTGGAAACTCCTGGTCATTTTACACCAGATCAGGAGTTACTCAGTCACCAGGACTCAGTCTCCAGACATCACGAGTCACCACCCATGGCAAATGGGTGGCCCCATTTAGGGGAAAATTTAATTTTTTTTGAAATCAGGTTTTGTGAATGTGCACTTTATATACTGCAATTTGTGTTGATGGTATTAGTATTACAAAAAACCCATTCTTACACTTTCCTAGTATTCCAATTCCAGATCAAGGAAGGTAGGGGAAACTATTTACCAATAGCTGGGACCCTAATGGGTGCTACCACCCCGGGTCAGGATGGACCCGAGAACAACAGCAACTAAGAGGTGGTTCCACGCTCCTCAAAACTTCCTGATCAGTAGCCTTGCTGCTGGATGCAGTTTATTGTCATACCCAGGACAAGCAATATTGTGGGGAGATCTTTATAGATATAAGCAGTGTGGCCACAGAAATAAACATAGCATGGTGACTGAGAAAGTAAAGAATAAACAAATACATAATGTGTGTGTAGCAGAAAAACTGTAAAGTATAAGAATTTTATAGATGATAACACAAATAATGAAAGCAAATCAATAAAAAAGAAATGATTCAACGTTTTGTTAAAGTTGCACAGAAAATAACATTATAATATTTTTCTTGCAGCTCAATCTCTTTTAACTTGTGTGCAAGAAGCAGAATGCTTAAACAGCTGCAAGTATTCGTTTCTCATCTGCACAAATTTATGCAGCACAAAGGTGATTAAGGACAAATAGCTATTCAGTGTTAAACTGCAACGAAATAGCTACATGCTTTGGTCGTCTCCAATCAAAGAATGACAACAAGAGAGGTGCAATATGTGTGCATTAAAGCATTTACTAAAAGCCAGTAAATGAAAACAAAGCACTAAATTCTAATAATTTTAAAGAGAGCTTGTTCTTGATGCACAAAAATGAGAAAATTAATCAAAAGGTGGAAAAACTGATAGGTGCACCTGGTATTGAAACACTACAACAGATAGGGCAATGGTCATTGGAGTGGAAAGTAAATTTGGCATGCTGAGTTCAATTACTGCAATTCTGTTTATTTCACTTTGTGCTAATGCCATCTGAAAAGACATAAATCCATCTTTCTTTCTTGCCTTGAAGTGGCCACCAAATCTAGGAAAAGGAAATTCAAAAATTAGCCTGAAGAGGGATGGGCTCCGTCAGGCTGTTTTGCCCAAGACACACTACTGTTGCTATGGGTGCAGTACATGTGGTAACTTTACAAACTTAACATGTGATAATATATGTTTTGATAATTAAAAAAAAGCACAAACAAATATTGTAATAAGTAGAACCTAAAGATTAATTCCTTACATATTCCATTTATAAGGACATTCCACTTCAAAAGTTTCTTCTCAAGAACTGCTACTTTTTGGATGCTTCCCTGAACACTACAATATTAACCTCTTCAAATCTAGGGTCAATTATTATCTACCCCTCCCCCAATATCCTCATAATCTTCATTTCCTATTTCCTTCTTTTATGTCCATACTACTCATCTCATTCTCTAACACTACCTTGAGTGACTCTTGTGCTTTGTATTAGGTGAGCATAAGTAAAAAAAAAAAAAAAATTGATGGTAAATGAAACACAATTTGTTCAAGCAGTAGAAAATTAAAGAAAAAATCACTTTAGTTTTAAAAATATATATAAAAAACTTATTTGAGGTAAGGTAAAGAAACCCAATGTTAGATCTAAACAAATACATTTGCATAACATCTATATATAACATTCTGTGACTTCTGTTAGTCTGTACGTCACACCCTCTAAAATAGCCATACATTGAAAGATCAAAAGGGGAAGTGCAAACAGGTAAGGGGGTACAAAGTACAGTTGGTTTTACCAGGGTGCATATCTTAGTACAATAAGTTTTCATTAATTCTTCAGGAAAAAATTTTTATTGTTTAGCATACAAAATACTCCTACTATTTTAAAAAAATCTAATGATTAAAATAAATATTTATTTAATAAAAATGCGATATTGTTTTTTGTATATTTTTCTTTAAGCTTTTATTTAGAAGAATCCAGTTTTCAGTTCACCCAAAAACAACAAATCACAAGGACAAATGCTTCAAAAAGTTGGAATTTGGCTACAGAAAGAAATATTTACACATGGCCAGTTGTATGTTGCATGCTTAAGAGTAAGAAATCCTAAGAATTTATTCTTCACTGTTAAAATAGAAAAAAAATAATTTTCTTAAAAAATATTGTTTACCATGCAGTCCTATAAAATTAGATTAAAGAAATTATTAAAACACGAATTAGGGTTTTCGTCAAAGAATTTTTCAAACAAAACAGCTTGCTCAAATTTTAATCAATTGATTTGTGAAATTGAATGAAACGGAGTTTGTAAATCTCAACAAAAATGTTAGTGACAACTTCAACAATACTAAATATTGTGAGGATTCCAACATGTGTCATCGTGTTGTAAAAAATTCTATTAAAATAAAATTCCCATCAGAAAGATTATACAAAACATGAAAAAGAAAGGATTATGATCATCAAAAGCGAATAGTATGTCTCTGAAAATATTTGTGATGCTTTTTGAAGACTTCATACAGAAGGGAAATGTAAGCAGCTCCTTCAAAAATCGTTGTGTTAAAACTTTTGGAAAAGAAACACTTACTGGCTTTTACTATTCATTAGATATGGTAAATAAAATTAGAGAAAATGGCATTAAGATATACTTCCCTTTTCAACTTTTAGAAGTTTATATTAGAAAGGAATTCAATGAGGAATGCACATGAATCATAGGCTTTTATTGGGATTGTAACAAGATTCAACATTCATTATTATTACTATTATTACTTATGGATGTATATAAATTTCATTGAAGGTTGTCAAGGCACTGTGATTAAGCTTTTTAATTTATATTTTTCTTGCATTCATAAAAGTGATTTCCTTTCTGGACATAGAGTGTATAAAAAGTGTCCAAAAAATTAGTGGATTTGTGCATTTCTGGCTAATTTATTAGCCATTATCAAGGATATTTTTTCTTGTTAAACTGGATATATATTTGTATATATGTATATATATATATATATATAGCGATGGGAATGTTTTTCATTTCCAAACACAGTCAGGATGTTGTGGCTGTATTCATAATTGAGCCAACTCTCAATATTAATTATGAACACAACCACAATGTGGTGATCACGTTCAGGAATTCGAAATATTCCCAGCCCTATACATACATATAAAAAAATCAACATATTCATTTAAACAAGAAAACATTCTTGACTATGGCTAATAGATTAACTGAAAACATTCAGACCCACATACCATTTGAACAGTTTTTACACACTCTATGCCCAGAAAATAAATTTAATAAAAAGCATGGAGCCAGAAGAGAGTTTTGTAAATGAGAAACATGAGAGAAGAAACTGTTAGCATAAAACTTATGGTTACAGTTAGCCAATTCAATTTTGAAATGATGAGACCTTGCTGCCAATCTTCATAAAGTCTAGGTACCATAGAGGAAAGTTCATCAAAACAATTACCATGAAAATATTTATAGAAAAGACACAGGGAAGATACATTACAACAATGGGAAAGTGACTGAAGCTGGGATGCCAGGTCAGGACTAATAATATTGCTGATTCTTTTTTGAATTTTATCAAGAATTTTTAAATATACAGCAGGAGAACCAGACTATATGTGGCAGCAATATTCAAAGCAGGGGCAAAAGGTAGACTCATAAATATGTAAGATAGATTCAGGAGAGAAAAATTGTATAGCACAATAGTGTGAAGTAACTTTCTTATCAACAGACCTAGTAATTGATTCAATATAATCTTTCCAATTCATGTCAACTGAGAATGTTAGCCTGAGAAGGTGCAACTAGTTACTCTCATAGAGGTTAGTATCAGCCATGCTGATGGGAGTCAGAAATTGGCTCTTTCAGGTGATTGAGAGAAGTTTTGTTTTGGAGGTGTTAAAATTAACAAGCCATTCACTTGTCCCAGTTAACAACAGAATGTAGGTTGTTTTTGTAAACATTCTTTCACTTTCATCGCAGTATGAATTCTTTTTTTATCTTGCTAAAATATCTAACCTCACATTAGTTTAAGGAATTTCACAGATGGGTGCATAATATTCACCAGTATTCCACATGTAGCACTATCCAATATGATATGTAATGTACCTGAGCAGCTGAAGGAAAAACTGCTTTAAAATTATTATACTTGCACAGATTATTTTATAAAAGATTCTAACCTCTTTTTTTATAAACCAAAATCATTAGTAGACAGAAATCACCTTTTGAAAAAACAAACAAATGAAAACTATTTAATCTTCAGCTCATATTCATAAAGCCTTCTTAAAAGTAGGAACTAATGAGTTACCATTTGATATTTATTGCTTTATTTCTTCACTGTAAATTGAACATGTGACCTTTGGCTCTATTTGAAAGTCACAAAAGGCAAGCAAAAACATTTATTTCATTCTATATTTTTGTCCATTCAACAAGAAGCAAATATACTTTCACCAATTCTGTTTGTATTCCCTAATGTATCAGGTAATCCCATAAGTTCTGTCCGAATTTTAACTTTTTGCTAAAATGAACGAAATTTAAAGAGTATTTTATAATGTCTAATGGAGCTGAACATTTTTATGTTTAGATTCATTTAAACTGATCAAATTATATTTCAGAGAACAATAAAATTAAATTTTGTTTGATTAAAACCCTGCTAACATGGAAGTACCCAAGAATCATTTGAGGCACATAATGCTTTATGAGTTCAAGAAAGGAAACTCAGCAGCCAAAGTGGCTAGAAACATTCACTCAGTTTATGGAGAGGAATGTGTGAATGAAAGAACTTGCAGAAGATGGTTTGCAAAATTCAGATGTGGAGATTTCACCCTTGAAGATGAAGATCGAACCGGAGGTCCAGTTGAGTTTGATGAAAAGCTTCTTGAAGCAGCCCTTGAAGAAAATCCTGCTTTATCAGTTGAGGAATTGGCAGTGGTTCTCAGTTCAAACCATACAACTATTCATCGTCATCTTCAACAACTTGGAAAAGTTCGTAAACTTGGAAAATGAGTGCCTCATGAATTGTCTGAAAACAACCTCAAATCCCGAGTTGACATCTGCTCTTCTTTCCATTCTCGCCAACTTGTTCCACCTGTTTTGGATAGACTGTGACTGGCAACAAAAAATGGATTTTTTATTGAAATGTTAAGCATCGTAGACAGTGGGTTGGTAAAAGGGAAGGACCCCAGCCACAGCCGAGAAGGGAACTTCATGGGCAAAAGGTTCTTCTTCCAATCTGGTGGGATTGCCAAGGAATAATCCACTTTGAATTCTTACCACCTAATGCAACAATTCATGCTCAAATATACTGTCAGCAATTAGAGCATTTGAACCAAGCTTTGAGGAAAAAAACAACCTGCTCTAGTGAATCGAAAAGGGGTGATGTTTCATTAGGACAATGCGCAACCCCACACAGAAAGAATCATATAACAAAAGATCGAAGAATTTGGTTGGGAGAAAATTCCTCATCCACCTTATTCTCCCGATCTTGCTCCTTCAGACTACCATTTGTTTCATAGCTTACAGAATCATTTGGAAGAAACAGCTTTTGTAACACAGGAAGAGGTTAAAACTGACATTTGTGAGTTCTTCAAATCAAAGCCAAAAGAATTTTACAGTAATGGAATTAGTAAGCTTGTTAATAGGTGGAAGGAAGTCATAGATAATCAGGGAAAATACATTGTTGATTGAATCTGTAATTAAATGTAACATTTGGTCACTTGTTTTCTTTATTCAAAATTCGGACAGAACTTATGGGATGACCTGATAGAAAAAAGAAACATTATCAACTTCAAGAAATGTACTTCTGTAAACATATAGCTCTCCCCACCTCTACCCTTTTAAAGATGAAAAACTGTGAAAGGATTTGTGCAGAAAGCTCTTTAATAATAATAAACTTGCGGATGAGTGTTCGGTGGAATATTATGAAACTGAAATCTGAATTACTTGTTTACAATACCTCATTT
This sequence comes from Acanthosepion pharaonis, assembly GCA_903632075.3. Classification (NCBI taxonomy): domain Eukaryota; kingdom Metazoa; phylum Mollusca; class Cephalopoda; order Sepiida; family Sepiidae; genus Acanthosepion; species Acanthosepion pharaonis. The sequence goes on from CAHIKZ030002678.1 coordinate 675,468, forward strand.
TAATAAAAAAATTAAAAGGAGGAGGGGTGAACAAAAAGTTTTCATGAATTGGCCAGTCTTTGTAAAATCTGCAGTAGTATACAATAGAAATGAGTCACCATTACTGAAGTGAGTAACAATATAACAAGCATGAATGTTCTGTTTATCTAGCTCAAGGTAGAATTTATATTCAAAAACTTTTTTAAGCAAACATATTTTGTTAGAAAAATAACAAGAGGCCAAAGAGAAGAGATGAAAATCATAGAAAGATTGGATGAAGGACAGTCAGTGAATAACAATGCCCATGACCTGTATGGTCAATAAGGCATGACATCGATGGTAGATAATCTAAAAAGGACAAGTGTGAGAAAATATGGAAATTTTATGCAATGAGTCAGGCTAATCTGTAGAATTAAAGAACAGTGCAACAACAAAACAAAACCAAAGCAAACAAACATTAAAAAAAAAAAAAATACTTTGGTTAATACATACAAAATAATTTCTTACAAGTGTACTGAATAATATTTATGTTTGGAAAATTTTTTACTTCAAACTGTCATAAGAAATAAATATTTTGTTAAATAATTAATTAATAATAAGCAATTATCTGGATATTTGGGTTTTACATAGTATATATATTTATTTTTATCAGCCATTTTCTCAATCTACTATAGGACTCAGACATTCCTCAAGGTCTGTTAGACATGAGGAGTAATGAGCATTACATTGGTATGACAAAGATGAAGACAATAGCCTGAATGCAAATAGTGCAAATAATGAAAGTCCATTTGATAAATGAGATAAAACTCCCTACCCACCACTAACAAATATATTTGACTAACTTAAAGATACAAGTGAATTTGACAAAAAACATTTCAGAAGTTAATGAACAGAATTTTTTTTGATTAATTAAAGCTTTTGTTCTCAGGATCTGATGATTTTGAGGACTTACAAATTGATTTATTCTTTTTTAAATATTTAAACTATTAATGAATACTTATGCTTGCATCTTTTTTTGTTTATATTTTACCCTTTTGAAATATGTTAAATTTAATAAAATATCTTGAAAAAATTTGATTTAATAGAAATAAATCCCATTTATCCATTTTAATGGGTGAAAAAATATTCGTACAATACAAAAAAGAATACATAATCTTCATGTAATACTTTGTAGAATAGCCATTATTCACTTCTACAGCAACCAACCTCTTCTTTGAGTTCTCAATTAATGATTTGCAAATCTTAGTTGGTATTTTGTTCTATTCTTCTTCACATATGGTCTTCAGATTCAGAATGTTTGTTGGAGCTCTCAATTGGATTTGAATTTTCAAATAACACCACAGATTCTTAATTGGGTTTAAATCTGGGGACTGACTTGGCCATTTCAGGATATTTACATTATTTTCAGCAAAGTCATTTCTTTGTAGATTTTGCAGTGTGCTTGTTATATTGTTGAAAGATCCAATCAGGTGAAGTTCAAGATTTTCAACCAAAATCATTAAATTTGCTTCCAAAATATTTTAATATGCTGTGGCATTCATTCTACCATTGCCAGTACCTTCTGCAGAAAAACATCTCCAAACTATGATACTGCCACCACCAAATTTCACTGTTGGAACTGTGTTCTTTTCTTCGAAGGCATCACCATCTTTCCTCCATACATGATTTCTAGAATTATGTTCAAACAACTCACTTTTAGTTTCGTCTGTCTATAATACTCTTTCCCAATACAAATTTTCCTTATCTTTATATTCATGAATGAATTTTAACCTGGCATCTCTGTGTCTTTTCAATAGCAGTGGAGTTTTCTGAGGGGAGCATTATATTAGATTGTTCCTATGAAATTCATTGCTTATTATCCGTTTAATAACACAGATTCCTGATGAAAGCAAATCATCCTGCAACTCTTGACAAGTAACCATTAGATTTTGTTTAATTTGACACATTAATTTACTTGAAGATTTTGTAGAAATCTTCTGTGGAGCACCTGTTCTTCTTTGGTTTTCAACAGTTTTGAGTTTTTACACCTTGCAATTAATGAACTAATGGTAGTAAATGGAATATTCAGGTTATCTGATATTTTCGTGTAACTTTTACCTTTTTTCCAGAGTTTAACAATCAGTTCTTTTTGCAAATTTGTCAATTCTTTACCTCTCGCCATGATGATAACGTTCTTGCACAAATATCAATTACAGAACGTTCTATTTGTGTTTTTTAGGCTAAAAATAACTACTAACATTATTGGAATAATCTAGAATTTATAAGTTTTAAAATCTGAAATTTACATTGTATTAATACATTTTTTCTATTATTATCTCTGTTTTCTATGCCTATTTAGTTATTATGCATCTGTTCAGGCAATTGTAAATTACACAATTGCAGTTGTGTTTTGATGTGTATCAATGCATCTCATAAGGTGATTGTAAATTACTGGCGAGTGAATGATTTATTTAGATTTGAAAGCAAAATACAACCTCTTTTTAAGAATAAAAGAAAAAATGGGATTAAATTTAAACTAAATGAAGAAGCAAAATTAAAAATTATTTTTTATACATGAAAAATTGGAAATTATCAGATTCAATAAAAATTCCTTATTAAATCAAAGAAATGAATTAACAGTAAATTGTAAACATAGTTTACCTTTTACTTTACATTTAGTCAAACTTTGAAATTTGATTATGCTTTTTTTTATATTTTAGTTGTACTGCATTGCACTATATATGGCTTATCTTTTTATTTGTAAGATTAATTTGGATTTAATATAATTTTGTATTAATCTCCTGGTAGTATAAGTAACATCTTGTATGGATTTATTAGTATTTGGTTGGTATTTTTGACATTTTGCATTGATTGGTTAGTGTTATTAACATCTTATATGAAGAATCTTTATTCAACAGTTGCATATTAATTTACCAAATAATTCTATACTTTTAAATTATTTACTAGTTTCTTAAAGAAGCTATTTATTTATCAACTATAAATAATTTTTATGTAGGAAATTAACAAAGCATATAACTTGTTTAGCATTTTGTTAAATTACCTCTCCATCCCATTTTTATTTCTTAGGAAACAGTATTGTCTAGTTTGTATAAAACTTATGTAAACATTTGCATCTGCCTTAATTTATTGTCTGGCTGCTGTTAGCTGCCAATCTATGGGTCATGACCCATTTATAAAAAAAAAAAAAAATTTTAATTTTAATTCTTAGCTTAGTTTAAATTTAACATTGATCAACCAATCAAATATGACCTGAGTAAAGCCCACAAACCTTATCACCTCCTTTTTTTCTTAAAATGAGGTTGAATTTTGCTTTTAAATAAGTCATTCATTCACTGGTAATTTACAATTGCCTGATGAGATGCATTGATATGCATGGAAACAGGACTGCAATTGTATAGCGATTTTGACATGTATTTGGTGTAATATCCTAAAATAAATAATAATGCTTTACTTTGTACTGAGCCCTCTTTTAAATTAAATGTTACAAACTTTGGAATTGTAACCTATTCATTTTCATTGTACCTGGAGATATATATATATGATTAAAACAAAAGATTGTCCAAGTATACTTCTCATAATATGTAGATTTAATAGGCCAGTTAATAAAAGTTTAGGAATAAAAAGACAACAAAATGATAAATTCTGACTTTAAAGTCTTTCTCTTCATGTTTCAATTTAGTCAAAAGCCTAATATATAATAAATATCATCAATCTTATTGCCAACAGTGTTATCATTTGTTGGCTTTTTAATTCACAATTTTTATTAACCAGCATATTATATATTTAAATGTACACAGACAAAATATCTGAAAAGTGTAAATATTTTTAAATAACAAAACAAATGCTTTTACCTTTAAACCATATTTTTTCTTTATTTCCATTAGTTCTTTGCGATGTTTCTTTTTCTTTGTCTCTTCGTGTGATGCTGACATGCACTCTGGGAAAAAAGAAAATAAAGTTGTCATTGTTGCAAACATGTGCTTTAATATATTTACAACTGGGTAAATTTAACTTGTAAAAAAAAAAAAAAAGTACTAATTATTTAAACTATTAGTAAACCACAAGTCAAGGAGTTTCTTTCAAGTTTGTTAGTAATTTTATAGGCTGTTTTTGTTAAAACTTGTTTCAACTAATGGCTTACAAAAGATATGCAAGTAATTGTGGGAATGTAAAAGAAGAAAACACTTCTGAAGAGTGAACTGATAAAATATAAAAGACCTTTCCCACCTGGGGCCAGTGTACTAATGATGAGGAGCAGACATTGACAACATAAGCATTCATAGTTGGAATATGAATAATCTTGAACAACAACAAAAAAAACATCTACCAAATTTTCCAAAAAATAGAAACTAAAATCTGGAATTGGAATGAAATCCATCATAAAATATCAGGATGTGGAATTATTAAATACTAAACACATCAAATACCTCAGTGCATTGATCAAATATTAATAAATTTAGTATAGATAAGGAAATTAAAGATAGCATAGGCTGCAGTAGGTATAGTTTTACCCAGCACCACAAGTTGCTACAAAGCCAAAACATTAACCAAAAAAGTTGAGTCAGGTTCTCAAATAGCCTTATCAAATTGAGATTTTCATATGGATGTCATGTATGGCCCTCAACCTGTTGAGAAATATCTAAACTGTCTGCTGTATACAACCACTTTCTCAGATCAATGATTAAAAATAACTTTGAATAAATGAAATGTATAGGTCTTAGTGAGGACTATCTTTCTTCAAACCTTGTGAACTGGTGCTACAGAAGTTCTATGAAACACAATATTGGTTTGTCAACTATTAATACTACTACTACTACTAATATTAACAATAATGCCAGTTATCAATAGCAAAAAGACAATGGCTCCCTTATTGACAAGTATTATATTTCGCTCTTCCAATGGGCTAGAAAGTAAATTGAAAACAAAGTGAAAAAATTAGAAAAAATATCTTGACCTTATGAGAAAATTAAGAACATTAAAGAACATAAAGGTAACAGTCGTGCCTATCATTGTTGGAGCACATGGAAAAGTGCCAAAGAGCTCAGTAAAATGATTGAAAGAAGTAAAAATCCAAGAAATATTTGTTGGTTGGTTGTTTTTGTTTAGCAGCATATCAGCACCTGTAAGGGTTATTTAATAACAAAATCTAAATATTTTGTACGCAATTTTATTTTTATTTTTGGAGATAATAATAATTTAGTGATACAAATCTTAATAATTAACCAATAGATGGTGGGAGAAGATACTTTTCCCAAGGGTAATTTGGTGTTTCAAAGTGATGTGGCAGTAAGCATAAAAATCCAAGAAAGAATTGCTAAAAATGTCTAGAATACTTTCTAGGGTATTAAGGAGATCTGTTGTCACTGAATCATTACTGTAGATCATCAGTTAATACCAGTAAGAACAATCAATAAGTAAAATATATAATAAGTTAAGCAACATCGAGCCTGGACAGTACCTAGATGGGTGATGGCTTGGGAATACCAGGGGTTTTAATTTTGGTTATGCAAGTGGTGTAATGGATAATGGCTTGGAATTGTTAATAAGGGAGCCAAGTTCCAATTCTCATTGGGTTTGTTATATTCATTTATGGGTAAAGTGAAAGGTATTCATCCACCTCTTCTCCCCCAGCTATAGGTTAATTAGTAGGACTGGTACCTGAACTATTGTTATATCCAAAAAGAAAATTCTTACACTCTAAATGTGTTTTCTGGTTTTAAATAACCTGCAAAGTGTTGATAAGCTGTAAAAATCAAATCAATCAATATAATAATAATAATCAATACCCAGATGCTAAACCAGGCATGGCTCTTGTGGCTTCTGATCTTAAATGTTTGTTTTGTTTTGTTGTGTTTTACAGCATATCAACCTCAATGGGTTATTTAATGCTGACAACTTTTTTTCTTTTTCCTGGCAATAGTTTGTTTTGTCAAAAATCTATTTCTGGTAATATTTTTTTCCTCAAAAATGTATAGCTGGTAATATTTTTTTCAAAAACATATTGCTGGTAAGTTTTTTTCTTCAAAAATTTATTTTTGGTAATAATTTTTTACATAGTATTTCTGGTATTAAAACCTATTTTTACACTTTTATAATGCTTTTTACCTTAGTTTCAGGGTTAACTATTTAACCATAGCTGGGACCCTAACAGGTGCTACCACCCTGGGTCAGGGTGGACCTGGGAACACCAGAAATTAAGAGGTGGTTCCACACTCCTCAAAACCTCCTGATTAGAGGCCTTTTTGTTGGACATAATTTATCGTAATACCCAGGACGCAGATGTACTTTATCGTCATACTCATGATCTTAAATGATTCAAGGTGTTAACATGTACAGGTCTTGACTTTGCTGGAGTTAGATTTAGTAAATATCCCATTCAGCACCACAGATTTACCTGTCAGCTGCCTGACGTTAACCATTCGGGATGATACACTATGCATTTCTGATCATGAGCAAACACATTGGGAGAGCATCATGGATGGATATTGAGAATTTTCTTTTTCAATTTGAAATATGAGGGAGTCAAGATGATTTGGGAGTCACATCTAAATATTTGAAAATACCCTCAAGTCAGAGACTGGGTTACCCAATCTACTAGCAAAGTCGTGTGTTGCTTTTATAAAAAAAACTGTCACCATATTACGCATAGTGATGCACATGCCTGATATACCTGTATCAGACTGGGTTTCTTGATGGGTATGTTGGATTTAGTATATCCATACCCCAGCAACACTTTGTTGGTGGGATTCTCTTACAGTCATTATTAGAATTTTAGGTAGACAGTGATCCCCCCCACCACCACCCATAAAAAAAAAACCCAATAAGCATTAGGAGTATGAGAGACAATCACAATCAAGTGATGATTAAATGATTTTTGATGTAGCTGCATCTAAAAAATATTTTTTTAGACACAGTGGGTGAGCATATGTAATGAATGAGTTCCAAGAGTCTATTAGCCAAATGCCACTTAAGGCTACTTTGGCCCTGTATGAGATAACGATATATATATCAAAAACAATATTGGGGGAAAATGTATGACAATGTGGGAAAAAGTGTTCTTGTAACACAGCATGTGTAGTCGCACCAACATAACAAATTTAGTCCAAAGAAGTCCTAAAGGACAAAATGCATCACACAAAAACTTTTTCCCACTTTCTCATACATTTTCCAAAAATATATATATATATATATATATATAACTATTATGCTGATTGATTCATGTTGAAGGATAATTTTTCTGAGTTACAAGAGCAGTTCTCATTTTTTTTCCAATCTGCATTTTAAATTGAAACTTTCAGCTGAAGTCCTTTGGTTTGAACCTGTTTCATCGAACCAACTCTTCAGGGACAAATTTAAAATACGCTGGTGAATCATTAGGTTTGTAGCCCGACATGCTGTTATTAGCTAAATTCTGATCTAAAATTTTTATAGTATAATATAGACTCTTTTTGGAACAAAGATTGCAATAGCAATGCTATCTAATGTTTAGTTTTAAAAGCAAGTAGGTTTTCTGGGATGATAGTTGCTCATCCCATGCTCAACCAATTTGTTCTTCTCCTAGATTAGCTTCCAACCAAGGCTATTTTACTCATAGTTGGTGATAGAAAAGATTCATACCACTTCTCAAAGGTATTAGTAGAAAGTGAATGCAGTAGAATAGTCTAGAATTTGAATGGTGTATGTTTTTGATTTTGTCAACTGCACAGGATCATTTTAGCACTGTCTGTGAGAAAAAGAGAGCCATGACGCAATTCACTCAGCCAAAAATTTGGAAATGGGTAAATTGTCACTATTTTATATTTTTAATTTTGCACATGGGTGCTGTTTGTTTTTGATTTTGTTGACTCCACAATCTAGTAGGGTCAGTTGGGCACCATCTGTGAGAAAAAGAGCAATTCACTCCAATAGAAAATTAGAAACAGCATGCTGTGCTGCTCAGCATTCACGCCGGAAGCTACAATATGAACATTTCAGAGTGTTTGGGTGTCAATCTGAGAACAGTGCAGAGGATTCAGAAAGAGTTGGATGAGTCTAATGGTGATTACAAAGGTATGGCAACTTGGATTACTCATTCTGACCATTCTGATAAAAGCAGAACTCCCGAATTTGTTGGTCAAGCCCTCAGACTCAACACGGAGACCTCTAACAGCTTTGAGGAGGTAGTGCTGTTCTAGGTCAAGAGGGTGCCTGATGAAAGACCTAATGTCTGACAACAGGACTCTGCACCATGCCACACAAGCAGGAGAGCCCAGTCACAACTGTCAGACAATTTCTGCGACCACATCACCCCTTACATTTGGCCGCCTAACTCCCCAGACTGCAACCTACTTGATTATTATGTGTGGGATGCAGTTGAGTGAGAGACCAACAAAATTTCTTGTAACACCAAGGATGAACTGAAGACAAGGATTATGGCAGTATTCACGAACTTAAACAAGGAGACTGTCCAGAAGAGTTGCAGGAGATTCCAAATTCGTTTGTGGTTAAGTTAATAGTGATTTTATTGAAGAAATTTACTCTTTAGTATTTCATGACATCTTTGTGTAATTTTGGTAAATATCTCTGTTAAAATGAGATGTCAGTATTATTTTCATTTTTTGTGTAATTTAGACGACAATTTATCCATCGCACTATCTATATATAAATTTCTGTGACTTTTGTTAGTCCATTCATCTGTCCGTCACACCCTCTAAAATAAATACACATTGACTGATCAAAACCAAATTTGGGGAAGAAGTGAAAACAGGTAAGGGGGTATGAAGTACAGCTGGTTTTACTAGGGTTAAGTATAATAAACTTTCATTAATTTTTTTTTTAAATTTAAAATTTTATTATTTAACATACAAAATACTCCTACTATTTTAAAAACAATTTAATGACTAAAATAAATATTTCTTATTTCTAAAGTACAATACTGTTTTTTGCATATCTTTTTTTAAGTTTTTATATACAAGAATCCAGTTTCCAGTTCACCCTGCATTTGTGTGAACTATAAACAAATCACAAAACCAAACACATTAAAAGTTGGAATTTGGATCCAGAAAGAAATATTTACACATGGCCAGTTGTATGTTGCATGCTTAAGAGTAAGAAATCCTACGAATTTATCCTTCGCTGTTAAAAAGGAAAAAAAGAAATTTTCTTAAAAATTATTGTTTACCATGCAGTCCTATTAAAGAAATTATTTTAGTTTTTGTCAAAGTATTTTTACAAACAAAACAGCTTATCGAAATTTAATCAATTGGTTTGTGAAATTGAACAAAACGTTGGAGTTTGTAAGTCGCAACAAAAAATGTTAACAATAACTCCAACAATACTAAATATGTGTCAGTGTGTTGCAAAACAATTCTAGTTTTCTAAAATTTGATGAATCATTGAATAATAATAATAAATCTTCACAGTAGACAACTGATGAAATTGAGAACAATACAAAGAGATTTTTCTAAACATGTTCAAATGTAACAAAAATAAAAAAAAGCATTGCTAAAATAAAGAGAACAAGTCTTTCTTGCCAGAATCTGTCTTACATATTTATAAGTCTACTATTTGTCCATACTTTGAATATTACTGCTACATATGGTCTGGTGCTCCTGCTATATATTTAGAGAATTTTGATAAAATAAAAAGAAGAATCTGCAATGTTATTGATCCTGACCTGGCATCTCACTTTCACACACTTTCCCATTGCCATAATGTAACTTCCCTGTACTTTTTCTATAAATATTAGTTCTGATGAGCTTTCCTATATGGTACCCAAATTTTATGAATTTAAGTGCACTACTAGATTGGTGGCTAAGTCTCATCATTTTACAGTTGAAGTAGCTGGATATATCCACGAGTTCTATGCCAATAGTTTCTTTTCTAACACTTCTTATTTGTAGAACTCTCAACTGGCTTCTAGCTTCCCAATCAACATTGATCTTCAAAAATTTAAATGCAATGTCAACAGTTATTTACTGTCTTCTAAATTACTATTTTTTTTTTATTGTTCTCTCTCCTTGAGAGTTTTTTTTTCTCATATTCTCTTCCATTCCATAACCCCTTGAATCTTAGTGGCTTTATTGCCTTGCTTGGGGTGAAATGATTAAAAAAAATTCATATTGTATTTGTAGTAAAAAGATGTATATTGTCACTTTCATTACTACCCATACTGAACACCTGATTTTTAAAAATATGACTCCTCCAATGTGTTAGTGAATGCTAGACATTGCAGATAAAGTGACTTGAGTCAAAAGCGATATGGAAGGATGCTGAGAATAACATGGACAGAACATGTGAGCAATGAGGAAGTCTTAAGGAAAATGGGAACATAAAGGTGGCTTATACATGGAATCAGAAAGAGACAGGTGAACTTCCCAGGACACATAATGAGGAAAGAATGATTTGAGAATTAGACACACATAGGACATACTGAAGGAATAGAGGAGAAACAGTGAGTAAACTATTCAACAAGCTTGTGGAAAATGAATGGTGGTAGGAGGGGGAATAAAAAGATCAGCATGACTAAAAACTAAAAAGTATAGGAAGTTGTGGAGAGCCATGATCGCCAACATACTGAATTGACATAGAAGAATTCAAAGAGACACTATCAATTTTTTGACTATTTTTTTATTCATCTTCTTGCTGCTTTTTATCACAATGTTTAGGCTATTATATTCAATCTGTGTGTTTTTTTAAGTAAACAGCATGGATTGAAAATAAAGTCAAATAATTCAAATCGACATAAGTGAATATACATTAATTGGTTTGTGGTTTGATGAATTTTGATCTGAAATTTTCATTTAATATAATGTTTGAATGATGTGATTAATGTAGAAGTGTGGAGTTAAAGACATTGACAAAGAAGGGGATTATGTTGAAAAATAAATGTTGTGAAAAATATACACTTTTTATTATTAGGCTACAAACTTTCAGTCTAGGCTCAAAAACTGATATTTATAAAATACAAATTAATGGAGAAGTATTGAATTAATTGCATTGACAAGGAAGGAGATTATGCTGAAAATAAATGTTTGCTTAGTAAAATGTATGTTTTTTATCATTAGGCTACAAACTTTCAGTCTAGGCTTAAAAATGATATGAAATACAAATTATGTTGCTATGGTAATTATCATGTTTTCCAATGTACAATCTTTCTTTTGTGTTTCTGCATGGGAAATATTTTTGTAATTTTAGTTAGTCTTGGTGTTGTATTAAAAAAAAAAAGAAGACATTTTTTAAATGTATGTATGCATGTTATCTCTGTAGATGCCCCTGTGGCCAGGATTACAAATGTATACAAATTGACTGACAGTAAGAGTAACAAAAGCAGTAATAAAGATGGCATTAAAATACATATATTTTTTCAATAAGCATACCTATTCATGTGGACGTGTAGATGGTGTAGCAGCTACTGGCCTTTTAAGTTCAAATTCTAATCAATTTTGTTTTGTTCAAATCACCTCTTGAAAAAAGACATGAAACCAATATTTTCCAGCTATGGGCTAAATAGCAAGAGAAACTTTATACTATTGCTTTGGGTGGCAGCCAGTTTTGGGGAAGGAAAACTGAATTTAAAACCAACCCAAAGGCTGTCTTGTCCTAAACACACCACTGCTACTATGCCTGCAATACATATGGTGCTCTTATGACTCTAAGGGGTTATGGGAGTCTTGACACAACCAATTCTTTATACATTAATGAAAAAGCAAATGGGGGGGGGCAATTTAATGCAGATACTTATACATCGGGCTGACTACTTGATTGTAACATTTGAACACAAAGATGTGGGATTACAATTTTTAAAAATCTGAAAGGAATGTTATTATGTCCACAAGATATCAGATGAGACTTTAAGCAGAATTCCCTGCAGATAATAAGCTCAAAGTAATTAAAAACTGAGTCATATGTAAGGATGGCACTAATTATAAATTCTCGTTTGTGATGCAGACAGTTAGGTGGCAAGTTGTTTGATTTGATTTTTGAACAACTAGAGGCCAAGGTGTAAACAGGTAATCAGAATGAGTCTATTTATGAAGGTAAATCAGTGATTAAAAAAAAAAAAATAGTTAAGACATTAATTTAGTCACAGAAATTCTCACTGCAAAGTTAAATCTTTGTCATTTCAGAGTGTAGTCATAGCAAAAATATTTTGTCACAACATATCCTAAGTCTACATAAATCCTCAAATTAAAACTGGGTTCACCAAAGTTAAAAATAAAACATATACTTTTCCCTGAAGAGATTTTTTGGCTTGTTCTTTTCTCAAAACAGCAAAAATCTGTTGATTTTTTTAAAAGTTAGTTAAATTCATGTATACCAAATAAATAAAGAAATGAAATAATCATTGGTTTATCTTTTTATGGTGGTAGGTTTTGTTGCTTTCATGTCTTTAGCCAAGGCTTTTAATATTCTATATCTTTCCTCTTTGTTTAAATTTGCAACACCAGCTTCTTCAAATATTTTCTGGTTAGTTAAGCCACCCCGCTTTTTTTATTTATTACCCTTTTAATTTTTCTCAAATCTTTTTCCTTTGACTTTCACAAAACCAGTCTTTGTCATGTTCTTGCCAATGTTTTCAATTTATTTCTTTTATCTCTGTTCAACTCATTAACAATGTTGTGTCCTCATCACTCAATTTTACAGTATCTTGTTTCTCTTCCCTACGACTCATGACAATCATTAGATGGCTGAAATTTAAAAATAAAAATCAATAACTATTGTATTATCCTTATTTAATTACAATTTGATAAGCAGCTCTCAAGCTGTATAATAAACTCTTACATCACCAAATAAATTATTACAAATATATCTAATAAAAACAGATATTATAAGGCAAAATCCACAAGGTATATTTATAAGTATAATGGGCACATGGCTAAGTGGTTAGAACATTAGGATTTAGATCATGAGGACAGTGTTCACTATGGGCAATTTATCAAGGAGGTGACTTCTTGATATCAGTTTGAGGAAACAATCTCAGTGGGCAACTCTGTTGGGAAGTGCCTGAAAACCCACATCATTTGTTGACCTAAGCCTTGTAAGTGAAACTGGTAGACAAAACTGTTCAGAAGCTGTCAAAGAAAGACAAAGTGACAATATGTCTGAGCATAGTGACTTTGTTCAACTACTGATCATGCTCTTTTATGAACTCTCTTCCCCATCATCATAGAGCAGTATAAACCACAAACTGGCTCTGTGGATGTGCCTGAATGGGTGTCTGCCACAAGGATTAGCTAGCTACCCTAACAGACAGGAATCTTTGGAAAAAGGTAGCTGCTGTTATGATAATAATAATAATAATAATATCATCCAAAAAGTTGTATCATCATTAATTGCTAATAGGAGTTATATTGTAAAAAGAATTGACTTGCATAATAAAATCTGACAATTCAATTTCAGATGTCCATAGAATATAAGTTGAAGCAAATAAAAAAAAATCAGATGAGGTGAAAGAGCAGCAAAATCCAATGACTACAACCAGAATGTCACTTTCTCTACTTTTCTTTTAGTTAAATAAGTAACTATGTTCATGGCTTACAAAAGTACTGAAAAGTGAACATACTATAAGTCTTTAATTTGAATATATTTTTCAAAATAAAACACAATTTCAAATAATTCCGACACTTTCTTTTTACCTTTGGTTACATTTGCAATTAAGGAAAATGTCAATGAAAAGGACACATAGTTAGAAGAAAGAGACAGCTAAAATTTCTGGGACACATAACGATGAAGGAGAATCTGATACTCACAAGTCATGTCAAAGGCAGAAAGGATGGGAAGACAGTGAGGCACCTATATGATGAGTTTGTATGAATGGATGGCAGAATAAGGAGTAGAAGAGATAGCAAAGTGACAAATGTTGCTAAGAGATACAAGGAATAGGACGTTGTAGAGAGTCATGATCACCTAGGTCCTGAAGAAAATTACAGAAGCAACAGAGACATTGATAATTATTCCAATGTATTAGTGTTGATAGCAGACATGAAAAGAAAACTACAGAAGGAAGTGAAAAAAAAGCGAGAAGAAAGGATTAAACATCAACTGCAAGAAGACAGAAGACATAGTTGTTAACAAAGGAATGAGCAAAAATGCAAATTACAAATTGGAGATACCAAAATCAAACAAGTACAAAACTTTAAATATCTTGGAATTGTTTTAACAGAGGAGGGAAAATGCAACACTGAAATCCGAAGGTGCATTGAAATAGCCAAAGATGCATTCCAAAAGCTAAGCAGAGTATTAAGAAACAGAAAAAAATTTTGTTAGACACAAAGAAAAGAATACTGAACTGTTACGTGATATCTCTCCTCCTATATGGCAGTAAATGCTGGACAATCTCCTCAAACAGACTTGAAGCATCGGAAATGTGGTGTAAAAAAAGGATGCTGAGGATACCATGGACTGAATATGTGAGCAACGACAAAATTTTTAAGAAAATGGAAACAAAAAGGAAACTTTTATTTAACATCAGGAAGAGACAGTTGAAATTTCTAGGGTACATGAAGAAAGAGGGCTTAGAAAATCTGTTACTCACAGGACAGATTGAAGGCAAGAGGGACAGAGAAAAAAAACATAACATACTTAGTGAGTTTGAGTAAATGGCTGGTGGAACAAGGTTTAGGAGAAATAACGAAAAAATTTATTAAGAGCATCAAAGGACAGGAAATTGTGAAGAGCCATGATTGCATATATCCTGAAGGGACATGGCCCATAAACAAGAAGAATATTTTACATTCAAACTAAAGTCAGAAAATCTGTTATATAGGAATAAAGTGTCACTGCCGACACTTGAGTTTGAACATAGATCGCCAGTGAGCAAACACAAGCGATCCCATTATTGAATTAAGTAGACCACGTGACCATAGAGGAAACGCATATAAGGGAGGTAGCATGTGTGTAATTGATCGACATTTCTAGTCTATCCTCTATGGATATGCATTTCTACTCTATCCTCTATTAATATACAGACTGCTATTCTCTATTCACTATACTATTTCTCTATTCGGATCACTATACGGATTACTGTTCAAGCGAGTATTATTGAGGAAGTACTATTTATGTGAGTGCTATTCAAAGGTGTCTAACACCAGTAGTGTTCAACAACATACTATAGTTGTATCTGTAATTACAAAGTCTACTACAATGAGCCTTACCAAAGCGACAATGAGTATTCGTTGACATCACAAAAGTGGCAATGTGTGTTTGTTGAAAACACCAAAAAAAAAAAAATCAAAGAGAAATAGAGAAGAAAAAAATAATTTAAAAAATATATGCAACTAAAAAGAAAGAAAAGATAATGGACCAAATGGTAAATATGTTGTTTAATAAAAATTTTTAAATCATTTTTTTTTTTTTTTAGATTTTTACTTAATAACCAAATGAACTTTTGGACCACCCAAAAACAAAAGCAATTGTTATGCTATTATTAATCAATAAAATCAAATGATTAAACTGATAAGACTATTAGTATGAAAAAAAAAAAAAAATCAATATTTGTTGCTGAAAAGGTATTTGGTTTAGTTTGTTTTGTTTTATGGCATATCAACTTCAATGGGTTATTTAATGCCGACAAGATTTTTATTGCTGGTAATATTTTTTTTCTTCAAAAGTGTATTGCAAGTAATATTTTCTCTTCAAAAATATATTGCTGGTAATAATTTTTCCTCAAAAAATTTATTGCAGGTATTAAAACCTATTTTTACACTTTCAATTTTTTTATTCCCAGTTTGGGGCTTAACTATTTGTCCATAGTTGGGACCCTAATGGGTGCTACCACCCCAGGTCAGAGTGGACCTGGGAATTAAGAGGTGCTTCCATGCTCCTCAAAACCTCCTGATCAGAGGCCTTGCTGTTGGATGTAGTTTATCATCTTACCCAGGATGTAAAAGGGATTTGTATTTATTTACTACCTTAGTCCAATATATGAAATCTTTCAAATTCAATTCCGACAATTAAATGTCAAAATAAAATTAATATATTTGTTAAAAATCATACTTGTTTTTTATGACTTATCAACACACTGCAGGTTATTTAAAGCCAGAAAATATTTTTAGATTGTAAAAATTTTTCGGAGATAATACTGATTTATTGATAAATGTCATAACTGGTGGAGAAAGGTACATTCATACTTTTCCTAAAGATACTTGCATGTAAGTTAATATGATGAACCTGACTGGAATTGGAACTCGGCTCTCCAATTTTTAACTCAAAGTTGTTATCCATTACACCATCTACACATCCAAGCTTACAGTACCTGTGGTCACGCATCAAGTGGTCACCCATCTAGGTACTGATCAGGCTCAATGTTGCTTAACTTTGGTGATTGTATGAGAACCCGTGATTCAATGTGATATGGCTGTAAGCCTTCGAAATCATATGTTCACAAGAAAAATTTAGTAAAAATTAATCAGATATTTGTTACTGAGCAGTAGACCCCCCCCCCCTAAAATTTAAATGGCATTTGTAGCATAAGCAATAGTAAGGTGATGTACAAAGAAAATTTCAAATCAAATAATCTTGAATAAAATAAAATAAAATTAATATATTTATTAGAAATTATATGTTCACATGGAAATTTTAGTAACAATTACCAGATATTTGTTAGAGTGGCAGACAAAAAGAAAAAAAAATTTAAATGGCATTTGTAGCTTAAGCAATAGTAAAGAGACATGCGGAAAAAATTTCACATACAATAATCTTAATCTAAAATATCTTAAACTTGTCATTGTTCATAAAGCAAATGCTTTGTTGAATTTCTGGATGCTTTAAATTTCAAAACACCTGTGTACTGTGGTTGCATACAATAGACAAGCTAATTCCGCAGGTGAAAAGGCAAAAGTCTATGTATGAAATCTATTTATATTTGAAGGATACATATCGCCTGTGGGTAGTTTTAAGCTATTTTCTAAACACCTTGTGCAGGAGATGATCATAATAATAATAAAAAACTTAAAGTGAACCATCAGGAAGGTAATCTCTAACTGTCATGACCACCCAGGTAGTTGAGTGCAGGGAGCATTAGTCTCCATGTAAGGGCACACTAATCACATGAAACATAATCACGGCTTTCAATTAAAAATAATGAAATAATTAATACTGTGATTCCTTAGGTAAACACAGCTTCATCTATAGATATATAAAATAGAAAGAGTTATTTTGTCAGTCTGCTATACACAACCAAACTATTTTGTGTACAGTTCTCAAACTTAACATGCATACTGATTGGATCTGGAGGAAAAGTTTAAAGTAATATAAAAAATAAAACTAGTTCTTCTCATGAAGAAAGACATCTACAGCTTTTCTGTTATATAAATTTATTTTTTATAGTAACAATTACTATTTGTAAGTGTTCAGAATAAGATTATTGTGTCTTTTTTATTGGTGATGTCAGAACAAGAAAAATATTTGTTTTGGAAAAGCAATTTCAGTGAACAATTTTTCCCTCAAAATATAAACTTCAAACTCTTTTTTTTCATTGTAAACTTATTAGAAACAAATGCAATATATTTTATTTTTCTAATGTAAACAAAAACAATGGGAATAATGACTAATAATTTTTTATTTGACAACAAAGATTAATAAAGCATCATATAAGTATGTTGACTGATTGGGTAAAATATTTTGGAAAGGATCAGTTCCTGGAAATTCCAAGAAAAGACAAGTTAAAACACTGTTAAAGTGTAGACTCATCAGTAATCCAAATTTCTGCCAATGGAAATTATTATCTTTCAATATAACATTAGTGTGTAATGTCAGCAAATCTTTATAATTCTATTGGTAGGGAGAGGTTAGATTTTAATTGTATTAGATGTTTCTTTGGATAGTGAAAGGTTCTATTATTCTATTCATCATTTTTTTCAAACAGGCAAAAGAATGTTTTTATTTTTAAATCTCCTCAAAAAACATGCAATACAATAAAAAAAAAACTAACTTCATCCTACCAATAGATAAAAAATTATTGTTTTGCCAACTATTAAATACCAATGCGATTCCACTTTTCATAATTTTTAAACAGAAATTTACATTACTGATAGGGTCACGTCTTAGCAGTGTTTTACCTTGTTTTTTCTTAGAATTTCTAGTAACTGGTCCTTTCTAAAATATTTTACCTAAACATATTTTCAATATATCGATGATCTGTTATCATCATCTTGTTAATGAAAACAACAAAGATTATTTACTTTAATTACATCCTGACTAACATCTTCATCTTTGTTGCTATTATCACATTGTTTTGACTCAAGTATCTGTGAATATGGTAAACTTCAGAGAATTTTAAACTGATCACTAAATAAAACGAGAACATGTCTAGACATAAAGA
Organism: Acanthosepion pharaonis; assembly: GCA_903632075.3. Lineage (NCBI taxonomy): Eukaryota > Metazoa > Mollusca > Cephalopoda > Sepiida > Sepiidae > Acanthosepion > Acanthosepion pharaonis. The sequence goes on from CAHIKZ030002678.1 coordinate 693,748, forward strand.
GCAGAATAAGAACAATCTAAATTAAACAAAGAGTTTAGTTCAAAATTCCCTGAAGGTTTGGTTAACGGCATATCAACTCTTTATGGGTCATTTAATGTCAAAATTTCATTTTCTTGTGAGTTTTGCTAATTTTTTCCAATAATGTATTACTTTTAATTTTTTTACTATGAAAAAGTATTGCTGGTAATTTTTTCTAGTGTATTTTAATATTTTCATGTTTTCATTTCAGTTTGGGGGTTCACTATTTGCCCATAGCTAGGGCCCTAACAGGGGCTACCACATTGGGTCAGGTGACTCTGGGAACAAAAGCAATTAAGAGGTGGTTCTGTGCTCAGAGGCCTTGCTACCAGATGTAGTTTATCATCATACCCAAAATGCTGAAGGTTATGTGGATCAACCTGAAGAAGCCTAGAGGGCAAAATGACTGAAATGTTCCAATAATAACAACATAGATGAGGACAATAGTCTGGATATAAATAATAACTCCTCATTCCAGAAATTCAGACAAAATCAACAAAAATTGTCAATTATACATTTCTTGGTTATAAATTTGGTTTTGGTTTTAGGAGTTGTGTGGGACTATTTTTCAGGACTAAGGAATTGTTTGACTGTCAATATCCAAGTCTTATCCAGCGCAGACAGGTACTTCTGCTAGTATTTGAAGTTTGATTAAAGATCAGCTTGTATTTTCCAGCTTAATTTATTTTTTACAAAATAAAAAAACATTATATGGTGCTGGAGCTTCTTTTCTCAAAATTTCCATCCCTTGTAGATCTTAATAACTTTTGCCATCTCTCCAATACTCTGCTCCACCATCCATTCACTCAAGCTCGCCAGGTTAGTTGCGTATAGCTTTCCTCTTTCTTAACCTTAAATTTGTCTTGTGAGTATCAAATTTTCCAAGCTCTCCTTCCTCAACATGTGTCCCAGAAATCTCAACTCTCTCTTTCTGATGTTGATTGAATACTACCCTAGAATACTTATACTTAAGTGTCCTTTTTGTTGTCATTTTCTCTAAAACTTTGTCGTCATTCACATGTTTTGTCCATGGCATTCTCAGCATCTTTTTGTAGAATCACATTTCTGTTGCTTCAAGTATCTTTTTCATCTGTGAGGAGATTGTCCAGCATTCAATGCCATATAGAAGCACTGATACTACATAACACTTGAGTAAAAGCACTGTTTCAAACTTGACATTTATAAATAACAGATAACTCTTTTAAAAGGTTGGGAATAATTTTATACAGTACTAGCAGTATAAGATGTTTTTGACTGGGTCTTTCATTACTGGAAATTAATTGGAGCAGTTTAAGTTTAAAGTCAGCCCACCTGAAAATCAATATTAGTAACAACATTTGGGTGCAACTGAAGCACATCCCCAAATGGGGGGGTATTGTTAACAATTTGAATGGGGGAGGGGCTGAAAAGGGAACTGTATAATAATAAATAATATTTTTGTAATAATTTAAAATATTTATTTTTATGAAAGTTTTTTATGAAAGATATATATCCAAGAACAGATAGTAAATAGTAAAACGTTGCTGAAAGTTATAATAGACAGGAAGTAGTGGAGAGCCATTGACGCCAACAATTTGGACTCAAAATTGGCACTGAAGAATTATCTATCAAACAAAACAAATTTCATCGAAATCAGATGAAAACTGTGAAAATACATAAACAATATCCGATCACACACACACACATTTTGAGAATTATAGATTGATATTATGTACAGAATCCTGCTTATAAAATCTTCCTGGTGGAATCCGTTCTCAACTCAGTAACTATGCTGTTGACACAACCATTTATTCCTGTCTTAATAGTAAGTTTGAGCAGTTTGATAATGTCAAATTGGCATCTGAAAGAACCCTTTTTACCTTTCATTAGCATGGTAGGAGAATGACTCATTGTGCCTTCTCGGACTAATGTTTTTCATTGACATGAAGTGGAAAGATTATATTGAATCAATTGCTAGGTCTGTTGCTAGGAAAGTTGGTTCCCTGTTTTGTGCTAGACAATTTTTCTTGTCACAATCTATCTTGTATGTTTATGAGTCTACCATTTGTCCTTGCTTTGAATATTGTTGCCACATCTGGTCTGGTGCTCCTGCTGTATATTTAGAGATGCTTAATAAAATCCTAAGAATCAGCAATCTCATTGGTACTGACTTGGTACCTCAGCTTGTCACTTTCACGCCACTGTAATGTGGCTCCCTTTGTCTTTTCTATAATTTCATGGTAATTGCTCTGATGAACTTTCCTCTATGGTACCGAGACTGTATGAATTTAAGTGGAATACTAGATTGTTGGCTAGGTCTCATCATTTTACAATGGAAATGGCTAGATGTAACCATAAGTTATATGCTAATAGTTTCATCTATCACACTTCTCACATGTGGAACTCTCTTCTGGCTTATTGCTTCCCACTCAACTTTGATTTTCAAAAATTTAAATGAAATGTCAATCATTATCTTCTGTCTTAATTCTCGTTCTTTTATTGTTCTCTCTCCTTAATAGTATTTTCCTCATATTCTCTAACACTCAATAACTCTTTATGTCTTAATAGCATTATTGTTTTGCTTGGGGTGAAATGATTAAAACATTAATATTTTTCAATTCTGACAAATGCTGCACTTTGAGGAAAGTCTAGTTAACGTTAATCTACAAAAATTATTTACTTCCCTAATTTTTTTTCTCTATTTTTAATGAGTAGATCAGTATATTTAAGTAGTGCTAATGTTTTCTTTTGTGTGCCATATTACTCCAGGATGTGGACGATCGTGTTTCTCCACAGCTTTCTGTCTTTTGTAGCTCTGAGTTAGTTTTATTTCTTTGCTATTTCTCCTACTCCATGTTCTGTGAATCATTTACACAACTTTGTTGGATATATTAGTGGTTCCCAACCTTTGACCCCAGAATTTTTCTGTGGTTCATGAAATTATTATAGTGTAAAAAATGACTTCCCTTTTACATAGAATATATCCAATCATAAAATTTCTGTAGCCCACAAAATGAAATTTACTATGGCCAATGTGGCCACAGGTTAGGAAACACCTTGATAGATTATTCACTGCTTCTCGGTGTAAGGAAGCAAATAATACACAACATAAAAATTTGATTATATGCCCCCACCCCCCCAAGGTACTCTGCATCATGGTTTACACAATGTCAAAGAAATCTTAGAAGCATTTTTAAAGTTTACTCAGCTCTTTATTGCTTGTGGAATTAGTCAACTGTTGCATGTTGTAAGCCTTTAAAAAAATTATGAAGCCAGGAAAATGGATCCTACAGAAAATTATGGAAAGGAAAATGGATCTTCACTTAAACACTTGATGTCTTATCTAGAAAATAACTTTAGTTATTTTTTTAGACGTCAATGATGATGAAAAATTTAAAACAACCTTCAACATCTCTATCGAAATGAAAAATATTAAGAAAAAGTTTTGTTTGGAGTGGAGTTTCAAAGAGATATATTTGTTTTTACAAAATGATGGAATGTTTTTTTACTAATGTCCACTCAGTACAAGGCCCAAGAGCCACTCAATGTAGTGGGTTACTGTATGGTGTTGTATGAATTTAAGGGAAGGTAAGAATTTATGATGGTGTGTAGGAAAGTTGACCCTTGTTATAGTGGAACACACCTATTCTATAGTTAATAGACTCTCCCACCTATAATAAGTAGGAGTAGTAAGAGTAACAGGGGATTGGTCACTCAGGCAATGTCGGATGACAGTTAGTCAAATACTAAAGCATCAGTGACCACAACTAGATTACTCTGCATTATACCTATTATATCAAGTTCCTAAGGTTTTGTATGTCGAACCTATTTTAGGACTGACTTAGTACAAATACAAGCCTCCACTGTGAAATCACTCCATAATAACCCTAAACTTTAAGAGGCCAAGCCTGTAGTGATTGTGGAAAACATCCTGTCAAGAGCCTATTCCACAAAGCAGCAATTCTTGGGAAGAAGTTGTCCAAGTGGAGTCTACTTTTTGCCAATAGAATACAAAGGGAATGTAGATGATTAATCTTTGTGTGTGTGACATGGCGGGTCCCAGCTGCAACGGTTAAGACTGGTGGAACCAAGGAATGTAGTTCATCAGAACACTTGCCATGAAATTAGCAGTAGAGTAAAAAGAGGCTTGCAACATTTTGCCTTTGCTAAAGAGGTTGTAGGGTGGAAAATAATTCATTACCCCCAAAGCTGCTTCTGAACTCAATCAAGACAGGCAAATGATGACTGAGAAGCTCCAGCCTAGATATGGCAGCAATACTCCAGTTTTGGTCTGATCTGGCTCTTGTAACAGGGGGAGTCAGATACTTACTGCTGTAGTGGTGCAATGACCAACCATTTTCCCTACATCTTTAGCAATAAATCATATATAAGAGTTCCACTTGAGGTCTGGGATGAGCTTGAGTCTAAACATATGTTCCAGGCAAGGAGCCTCATTGAGAGAACACACAACCATCATGATAGCTGAAAATTCAGAGTTTGCTCATTGATGGTGGAATATTTTGAGTTTGTTTTGGACATATTGAATTTTACAAGCCAGGGTTAGGTCAGAGAAGAAATCAGCTACCAGGTTCTGGTCATCCAAATTTTTGGAGGTGTATCTATAAATTGTTGTATCATCTACATAGAGTTTCACTAATGATCAGAGTATGTTCTTAGGCAGATCATTAATATAAAGTAGAAAGAGGGTAGGGCCGAGGAGAGAACCCTGATGAATTTTGGCATTGATCTTATGGTCTTCTGATGACTGGTCACTAACAATGACCTTCATAGACCTATCTGTTAAGGAAGGACTTGATATTTAAGAAAACCCTTCCAGAGATTCCTTACAATTGGTCAGAACTTCATTGACAATCCCATTTCACACTGTTTGGTCCTGTATTGTTGTTGCCAGATCTCCTGTGTCTAACCCTGAGTTCTGAGCTATGGTTTCTGGGAAAGCCAATTTTTGTGAGAAGACACTTCCAGAAGGATGTCATTGGAGATGACTCTCTGCTCGGTGGCAGTGACTAGCAAACTGTAATCTCTTTTGCTTGAGAGATTGGTCTCAGTTCATTGTAAATTGTGTTAAGTGTTGCATTGGATCTCCAACTGATTTGATATTAAATAATCAAACAAGAGCTGACATGTAAAACTGACCAATGGACCAACCATTAAAAATGATGAAATTATTTATGTATAGCTCTACACTTCTGCCTAGGAAAAAATGTGTAACTTCCGAGCACTTCTGCCTAGGATCAGAGTATCTGTGTGCCCTGCTTATGATCAATGTGTTACTTTCCAGCACTTCAGCTTTGGATCAGTATTCTGCCTAAGATCAAACTGTCATTTCCCAGCACTTCTGCTCTGTCTAGGAACAGAGTATCTGTGTGTTCTGCTTAAGATGAAAGTGTCACTTCCCAGCACTTTTGCCTAGAGTCATTTTTGGTTGTTCTGTCCAGGATCACTCAAAGTGCCACTTCCCAGTATCTGTGTTCTGCCTAGGATCAAAATATCATTTCTCAGCACTTCTGCCTTGGATCAGAGGATCTCTGTGTTCAAACATTCAATGTCACAAACATTAGTCAACAACAACTTTCCAAACTACATCATTGATAAACAAATAACATTATTCTTACAAAAAATACAGGACACCAGCAATAAAAATACCTTACAATAAAACAACATAATTTACTGCAACCAGTTGTGCAATAATTATAAGCAGGACAAATTCACTATATGAAGAATAAGTAAACTCCATATTTCTGAAAAAAATATCCCGAAAAACATGTAAATAATAAAGAAAATGGAAAACCACAAACCTTGTTCTCACTAATCAAAGTAACCCTATCAAATTTAACTAGTGATGACCAATACAGGGTATCAATTGCACTGCCCAGTGCAAGGCTGTGCTTCTTGTCATAAATCAATTACCTATATCAGACATACCACCACCTCCTTGAGTAGACATCTTATGTACCATTTATCTGATCAAAGTGCTATAAAAAGGCATTTAGTCACCCACATTTTACACAAACCCTTAAGGAAAATTCTGGTTGAAAAATACTAACATTTTATATAAATCACATTACCAAAAACATTTTGTTGTGAGAGAGGCCCTGTAGATAAAACATCACACTCACAGTATAAATCTCACCTTATTCAACAGTAGAAATGGTGTGTTGAATGTTTTTAAAAAAATAGAAAAATGTTCACATGAATTCCAGCCAAACTCAACAATGAAGCTTGGAATAAGCACTCCTTAACTAGTATTCAAAACACTACAAAAAATACATAATAAATAGTAAAACAAGAAGAGAAATTAACAACACTTAAAAAAAAAAAAACCCTTGAGAATGGCTGAAAAAGTGGTTGAAAGTCCTTGGGACAATGGACAATTTTGCACTCCCACCAAATGAAGAAATGTAAGAATGTTGAAAAAACTTAATGAAAAAATTAATCAAATTTTCCTTGTCTGTCATATTCTGCAAAACACATTTTTATATATATATATATATATATATATATATATATATATATATATATATTTATATATATATATATATATATATATATATATATATATTCATTTAATCATATCTGATTAAACAATTTAGATATATATTTATTTATTTTCAATAAAATCCTTTCATAATCAAATATAAGCTTTCTTGTTTTATGATTAAAGACAGCAAGAAAGGTACTGTGCTTATATTTATTCACTTTTATTTTACCCTGAGTACTTTCGATATCATCAGGCTTTTTTGATGGCTAAGATAAATAATAATGTCTGTTACAAATGAATTTTTGCTTTTGTGGTTAAACCGTTAAAAATTCAGATCAAGCTATATATAATTTTTTGATCTCAAACACTAAAGAAATTTTTAAAATATTTTATATGCAAACTAAATTTGAAATTGTTATTATTAAAAATTAACTAATTTCCACTATTTTGTTTTTCTTTATTAAGAAGACTTCAAATTTAGACATTAAAAGTAAATGATATAAACCAATCCAAATATTTTAGTTGAAATACTTCGCAATTTTTTTTCAGTCTTTATTTAACAAGCTTAAAGTTGGTCTGACAGAATTTTTCTAATGTGTGTGTATGTATATATATATATATATATATATATATTCTGTGTATTTAGGCAGCAAATGTTATTAAGGCAAAATTTAAGAACAACAAAAATTTTGCATTGATTAATTTTAATGATTGACATTTTGAAATTACAAATAATCCTTCTCAGATAAGAAGGAAATTCTGTCAGAAGTTGTCCAAAGTTCATTTTGGAAGAAAAGTACAAGAAATATGGTGTAAGCTTTTGACTTTCTTTAGTTATCATTGGGGGGGGGTAGGTAGAGACAATGGTGTGAACTACAGAGTGTTGTGACATGAGCAAGGATTATTTCTAAAAGTTGATCATTAAAATTAATCAACACAAAATATCTGTTGTTTTTAATAATATTTGGCTTTATATATATATATACACACATGTATAAACACACAGTTATTAGCTAAATTCTGATCTGAAATTTTCACTATATAATGTCAATCTGTGATTAATTTTCATCACTGAATTAAGTGCAATATGCAAGAAGATTATGATAAAAAATAAATATTTTTGAAAAATTAAAGCCATTTTTCATCATTAGATTGCAGATTTATTGATGTACACACACACACACACACACACACACACACATATATATATATATATATATTTTCTGTTTTCTTTTTGAATTTGTAGGTCTGATGAATTGGATTGTATTTACGATTCCAATGGAATAAATTATGATCATGGAATATTAGTGTTTAAGCCTTTTTATTATATCCTTACTCTCTCCTGGACATTGAGTTCTACCTGGATTCTATCCTCTTGGAATTTTTTATTCAAAAAATATATATGTATGTGTATGCATCTATGTATATATATTTATTTATATATTTTGCATATGTATGTGTATATTTACCACTAATATGATATATATATATATATATATATATATATATGGGAGAGAGAGAAAATGATGGAATGTTATTTATAAGATAGGTTGTTATGTGAGAAAGAATTGAAACAAATTTTACCAGGTTGTTTACTCTCTATTTCAGCAGCATATTTGGCTTGTACTAATCCTGGCTCACAGCCATCGCACGTGTCATATCCATCATGAATGTGAACAGAGAGTTTTGTCTGGCCAACGATCAGGCAATCCTCATGTGTTAAAGACACTGGCTCATGAGCCTTGAAAGGAGAAAAAATAAAAATATTTCAAAAATCTTAATAAACACATCTGCAAATGCTAAATATAAACTAGAAAACTTACAAAAACAACATTCTGAATGATTATCTTTCATTTTAAAAGGCAAAATATAATAATAGGAATAAAGACAAAAGGAAAACTTATTTCAACTGATGGGATTCTTCCAATGATGGACTTTTTGCCTTGATGATGTTCCTCAGAGAATAAAATGTGTCGGCTAAGTTTTCCTTTTGACTTTATTTATAGTCCCTTTATAGATATACTGTATTTGATGGCATATAAGACACACTTTTTTTACTAAAAATATCTTTTAAAATTCCCGTGTATCTTATTGCCATATGTAGGTCTAAAATTCACAATAGTTGGTTGAATTTAACTACCTGGCAACTCCTATTAGCTTAGACTTAATCATGAAGGAGCAATGGAACACGTGGATGGCAATGCCTGATCACGACCATACACTTACAGGAAGAATAAAAAGACCCAGCATTGCACAAGTCTGTGAATGGTTGAAGCAAGCTTGGGATAATATTAGACCAGAAATTGTTGTAAAATCTTTTAAAAAATGTGGTATTAGCAATGCTCTCAATGGAACGGAAGATGACACATTATTTAACGACGATGTTAGTAGTATTGAAAATGAGTATCAGAGTTTTGATAATGATGACGACAAATTTTATGGATTTGAAGATGAAAAAAATTTTAATGGAAACTGTACTGTTTTTCTCAATTGTAATAATTGCTTGATTTTTATTTTGTTTTCTTACCTTTGGATATAATAAAGTTTTTGTAAGCTCGTGTTTTTTTTCCCTATTATTTTTCATTTAATTATAATCATGGCTTATTTAACCAAAATAATACCACATAAATATAGCCTAGGCTGTACCATTTACTAATAATTTTACTAATTGCTAGTTTTTTCTTCATTTTCCCTGATGAAATTGGGGATGCATCTTATATGCCATCAAATATGGTACTCTATCTGAAATTTTTGCATATAATAATATATAAGGCCACTTTGAAAAGGAAAAGAAACAAAAATTTAGAAATTTGTAAATTAAGCATTTTATAAAGGTATGTTTTTTCCATTTCAGAATTAAAATTGGATCTAGAAAACATAATTTTCTGATATAATAGCATTCTTCAGTTTATTTTTGGAACATTTGTCATTGGCATTTTAGTCCCAGTGGCATGCACATTGTTAATTGGGCTGCCAACATTTTTTTCTCCACATGGTGGTTTTTTTAAAGTGCCACTTGTCTTTCCTGGTATCATTCAATTTTTTTTTTTTTTTTTTTTTTTACAAGCATATGATACATAACTGCTCACAAATGCTGCTACAAAAACATCTGACTCAACAAGAAAACTTTCACCAGAAGATAACCTTAAGGTTAAGTATGATTTAAGTATTGGGTTGAGACAATTAATTCAGGGTACCACAGCAGTACTTTATCATGCACCAAAACTTGTTGGCTTTTTCAACAGAGTGTGACAGATACAGTAACTAAATTCAGGAAGGCTAGTTTATAAAAAAAAACCGTCAGTTGCTGAGAAAAGATATGAGAAGGTGTTGTGGTAAAAGCCAGTTACCCTCCTTACTATTATGAATAGACTGATCTATTCATAAGTAGCCCTGGGTAATTGTCTAGAAGATAATACTATTGCAGTGACTTGTCTAGCTGAGTATTGAATATTACCATTATGTCAGGCTTTGTTGAGTTAAGTGTTGTGTTTTACAAGACCCCACATCACAACAGAAAGAAATAAAATCAGACAGTGGTTGAGCTAAACTTAAAAATTTTGATGTTATTTAAGCATAGAAAATGGATTAAAAAAAATAAAAATACAACTGGGTTATTGTTAACATGAGAACCTATAGAACACATGATTTCAGAATCCTTAATAATAATATTCTTCTTAAAAATTCAATTTCTTTGCTGTTCTTTTGGGAGGAGAGGAGTTTTTGTTTTTTCAAAACACTTTTATATATTTCCACTCATGTTCAATTTCCAGGTATTCTTTCAATTTTTAAAACAGACCTTTAACTGGTAGCCACTGGTGTAAATTCCATTCTAAAATTAAATCTAATCACAGATAATTTGCCGAGAAAAAATACTAGTAATATAAATACAAGACAACAATCACTAATCCAGTCACTTGTAATTTTATTTAACTGTTAATTTGGATGGACTTTCAGTTAAATTAATTTCAAATGTTCAGTGCTATGATCTTCAGTTCATTCAAAGATGATAGCATCAAGAAGACTACATTAGTTTTATCACATTATTAGTCAGGTTAGGCTTATATCTTCTACTGGTAACATGAAACTCAGTACAACCTTCTGCATGGATGGGTGGTTAGCATGTAAACCAGCTTCCCCACTATTCTTCTGCTGGTGTGGAGGATTGCAAGTCACTCTGCAGGATGAAAAACAAAACCTGTCAAAGAGCAGATGAGTTTCTTATAGAAGCCAACAGCTAACATGTGTTAACATGTGTGTGTGTGTGTGTGTATATATATATATATATATATAGGATTTGATCTCAAACCTTGAATAGTAACCTTCCTAGAGATGATGTCTCAATAAAAACACTAAGTGTACTTTGATTACAGTGAGTGTCTGAGTTGGGTGTCAGGAAGACCATCCGGCATTTTGAAACCTTGCTTCAAATCATTATGACAAATCCTGTCAGGCAGGACCCACCTTGTTTGTGTGAGATTAATCCTGGTCCTGCCTCAACAAAAAAAACATGGCTATGTGTATGTATGTATGTATATCTTTGTGCTGGTAGTCATTTTTAAAATAAAGACAATGATTCAGACAACATTAATTTTTATAAATTTTTATCTTATCAGTACTTCATTAAAATTTCCTTTGTTTTTTTGTTTTTTAAGCATTGTTTATTTTTATTGCATTATCCAACTTGCACTCATTTACATGGTATTTTACAGAAAGGATGAAGAGTTTAGCCATTGGATTACTAGTGATCTGGATAAAGCATTAATCCAGGATCCCACAGATTCTAAAGATGTCAGATTAATAGCAACTGACCAATAATATTGTTTGTTGTTATGGTAAAATTGCTCCTTCATTTCCATTCAATCTAATTTAACCTGTAAAAACTAAAAAGAAGAAATAGTACAGCATTAAGCAGTGGCAAGTTGCACTATTTTTTTGTGGGAGAGTGTTGCAAAATGAATTAATCAAAAATAAAAGCATTATTTCCAAAACAGCCAAGCTGAAAGACAGAAATTTCAAACGTAATTTTTTTTAGCAATTATCAGTTTTCAAAATTGTTTCAGAACTAAAGTTTTAAAAAAATTGTCTCAAAATATCACTTGTATTTAAAAGTTCTGTGCTACAGTTGTATTGGAAAGTTGTTGTCGAAACTAGATTTATAAAACGTACTTTCATGGAGATTATTTTGAATAGTAAATCTGGAAAATATTATATACAAATATATATATATATATATATATATATATATATATATATATATATATATATATATGTGTCGGGGGGACTAAAAGAACAAAAAATGCAATGACAAAATGAAAAACATATTTTGTCCTTCAACTGACTTCTTCAAACTAATATTTATTTTATCAATGGAATTATATATATATATATATATATATATATATATATATATACACACTCAAAGTCTGATGAAAAAATTACTGGAACTGGTGCAATAAAAAAGAAAACTACAACATATATGAATTCAGTATTTAATTTCCTTTGATATATATATATATATATATATATATATGACATGTGCTATCAGTAATTACTCAGAGTAGACAGCTTGTGACCTTTATGTAGTAAATCTATAAAAAAATAAAACAGTTTGCATTTTCTGCATAATAATCAGAGTTACCTTCATAATTTTGTTGCATTTAGGTGCATATTGTCCCAAAGAAGGGAAATATAGCTGCTGATCTATGTCATAATAATTGAACAGTTAAATAAAATTACAAGTGAGTGAATTAGTAATTTAATCTCCTTCCGAACACACACACTTTATCCAGTGCCGTTTCCATTGATGGAAGCATTCTTGAAACTACTGTTTTGTTATAGCAATCAGCTGCCTCATTGACATTTTCTTGTATTTCCTTGATGTCTTAAAATCTTGTTCCTTTCAAGTGAGATTTAATTTTTTGAAAGAGGAAAAAGACACAATGGGCAAAAGCTGAGGAATATGGTGGTTGTCGAACTTGGGAAATGTGTTTTGCAAAAAACTGTTGCACAAGCTTTAATGAATGGGTAGGTGCATTGTTATGGTGCAGTTGCCACTCATCAGACACATGCAATTGTCTTTTCCTGATGAACACATCACGGTAGTATGCCTTGTTTAATGTCTGACCAAGTGGAGCATACTTATGATGAAGTTATGCTCTTGTAGTCAAAGAAAACAGTCTAAAACATCTTCACATTACTTTGGCCCATTTGTACTTTCTTTTGTCTCAGACAAGTTGGGGGTCTTTCACTGCAAAGACTGAGCCTTGGTTTCAGTGTCATCACCATAGAGCCACAATTTATCACCTGCTATAACCACTTTCCTAAAGTTTTCTGTGGTGTGGTGAGATGATAACATTTTACACACTTTCCTTCCAAACACTGCCATAAAAAAAAGGAAGTGAACAATAATATCATAACTTGTGCAACAGAGTTCAAGGTAAATATGTGTCAAATGGCTTCACCCTGTATACTTTAGCTCTGTTAGTATAGCAACAGTCCCATTACTTTTTGGTCAGACCGCGTGTCTCTATATGATGTTTGGGATTCAATTCCTTACATTCTCGTGTGCAGATTTTGGCAAAGTTGGGCAGCTCCATATCCTGAGAATTATTTTTGTTTGAGCACACTTAATTTACAATAAATAAAAGGGATTTTATTCTAAATAATTTAAACAGTACAGAAATGGCAAAAAAAAAGTCAATAAAAATCTTATTTTTTAAGCAATAATTGCTAAACATAACTTTATCAATCAAAATTTGGTTCTTAATATTTAATTTTGAATATACATTTAACAGATAAAATTTAAAGAAAATCTAAAACTGAATTCAGTTAATATTCTCTCACCTGGAACACTTGTTTGTCATTGACACAAGGGGCTGTGTGCTTGCTGTATCCTTTCACGGTATAACATTGTTTCTTTTTATCAAAGGAAATTTTGGCGAATAACTGTAATAAAAATTTTATTAAAACAAAAAAAAAATTATTATTAATCTATATAAATAAATGTGAATGTTAGTGTATCACACTTTTTCAACTTTATTCATAGAGGCTGTAGCCCAACATATCATACCATTTTGGAATCAGGACGACTCTGTGAGCAAATTAAAAACATTTTGAGCCAGATCTAAACCCACAATCCTAAAATTTTGAATTCCCAAGTTTTCATTACTGCGATTTTTTTTTACATGATTTTTTGCAAGATAACAATTTTTATAACTTGGAAATAAATTTGGAAATAATTGAAATTAATTGTGAAATCCAGCAAAAGTGACACATAAAATAAAAATAATTGTTTGTACAGAAAGTAAGGACCTATGTATATTAAACCGTCTTTAAATTAAGTGGTAGCAGAATTATTGTTGAACTTTTAAAAGGTAAGCTTAAATACTAATGCAATATTTAAATGCCATGATTAATTTTGAGTTCTTCTGTAGCCTATTGTAGCTTATCGCATATGGCAGTAGTATACATTGCAAAAAGAAATCTCCACCAACAGAGGACCAGATTGCAAACAAGAAAGAACTACAGTGAGGAAAAGAAAATGCCATACAAATGAAAACCCAGATCAAATGGCAGCCAAGAAAACTTTCAATGCTGATAATATGCAAAGACTCAGGGATTCTCAAACTCCTAAACAAGACAAAGGCCCAATCAAGAGCCCTCCAAAGAAGCTAGCTTAATAGCCTTTTAAGTGAGTTTTCAATAAACATTCTAACAACAATGTTATCCTGCAAGGGAGATAATTCTTGTTGGCCTGCAAAGTTTTGATTTTACTGATAAAATTTTAATTGATAATTAAAAAACGAAAGAATAGGGTTTCATATTTGTTGTCATAAATTATTAAATTCGATTTAAAGGAAAATCTGAAAGATTAAATGGAAATAATAAAGAAGTTACAAAAATACTTATTAAATTTATTACCATATTATCTTCACAATAGTTAGATATAACTCTAAGTTCCATTAACAGTTTATTTTTTCAAACTTCTTGCCTGTGGAACTTTTCCAGTTTCTTGCTTCTCTGCCAGCTACGATCTTCAAACATTTAAATACAATGTCACTAGCCTTTTTCTGTCTTCCTGAAACCTTTTCTTTTATAGGCTTTTCTCCACACTAAAGTCTTCTCATTCTCTTTCACATTTGGTTACCACTGGCGTCTTGTTTGCAGTGAAATGATTAAAAAAAAAAAAAATTAATGCTTATGTATTAGTCATACTAAAAATTAATCATAGGCAAAAAAAAAAAACCTTATGTGTGTAGAAATATGGGAAAATTTAAACATTTATACCTGCAAAAATAAAAAAGGACCATTTTCCATTGACACTACTATTATTTTAACTACCTTCACTCTTCAGCAATCTTTATTGTTTTAAAAAGAAATGATTATAATTGTAATAAAACTTAAACATATAAAAGTGAATTTATAAATATTTTGTTTTCGAGAATTTACAACAAAAATATTAAACACTATTTATTCATTATAATGTTTATTTACAACAATAATTATGTTCACAACATCCTAAAAACTATCTGACAATATATATATTTCTGAGATGAGGTATTATGTACACTATTTACATTATTCGGACTATTGTCCTCATCTTTGTCGCTATATTTATTACGTTTCGGCCGTTGTATGCACTGGCCTTCTTCAGGTGTTTGGAATGCCAAACCCTTTATTTCACTCACTGGGGTAGACTGTTCTAGTTCCACGTGCTATGTCTAATGGATGTCAGTTGTCAGTTATCTCCTGTTAATTCCCCTCTCCAAGTTCTCCACCGTCTTAACCAGGTATTGAACTCACACTCTTTGGTCCGTTCACTGGATCTAACTAACACATTTATCCACTGTTATATGTGTCCTTGAGGACATCTGTGTATGAATTTCTGGGTATTATAAACCTAATGTCTTCAGCAACCATTTTTTACCAGTGCTCATATTGCAATTTTTGCTGTTATCATTTTATATTTTTACCAGAGCTCATATTGCAATTTTTGTTGTTGTTATAGCTTTTTTCTGGCACTCCTTATTACTAGTTCCCATATTGTATTCATTTCTATGCTTGGTTGGCTCAGGAGATTTTTCATATGTGCTGATTCCTTAAGTTTATGAATTTTCCAATGGTGTTCTTTGTCTATGATCTCAACCTGATCCCACAGAGGGCGGTGATCTCCCTTTTCTCTCCATATATTTACTATTGGTTGTTGGAGAAGAAAAATGTTAACCAAAATTATCAGAGAATGGTATGGTTAATACTTCACATTAGGCACTCACAATTTGTATCTCTCAGTGAATGTAAATAACTGACAATCAAAATAAAAGCAATATTAATGAACACTAAATATGTATTTACATTATTTACATGCAGACTATTCTGCTCATCTTTGTTGTTGCTGTAGTTAGCACTACATTTTGTTTTAGTCACTGTGTCCTCCAGCCTTTATTTAGCTTCATTAATTACATAGTACATTGTGTGTGTATATATATATATATATATATATATATATTATAAATTAATTGATTTAAAATATGGTTATTTTCGCTACACAGTTCCAACCATGTTTCAAAAATAGAAGCTAAAAACCCTAATTTTATTTTTGCAAATAAATTAAAAGCATTAGTTCCATTTCATCTTCAAGCGAATTTTTGGAGTAACTTTTAAAATTTACCGGGTTTTAAATACATAGCTAAAATCACGTTTCCATGGTTACAGAATATTCTACTCAAATTGAACACGGGTGTCTAGATTTTCCTTATGACAGTATCATTGTATCAGTTATTAGCTACATTTTGGTAAGGGGTGAGGATGTATTTTACACTGAAACCTGACGTCGGTTGAATGGATGTCGTCTGAATTTAAAAAAAAAAAAAAAAAAAAAAAAAAAAATTGTTAACGGTAAAAAAATTTTCAACGTCATCTTTTAAAATTAAAGATTTTTTTTTTTTTACAATACTTTTTATTTAACTACGATTTGAAATATTTTCCTTTTTAATTTTTATTTTACTATATTCTTTTTAAGAACAGTTAAATGTATTAGAATCCATTATATTATGTAGGATTATTTTAACATTAAGTTTAAGTATGTATATGAGGTTTTTTTTTTTTTTTTTTTTTATGACTATGACAGCAGAAATGGTTACTTAATTTCACTGATTCAGTAAACTTTTCTTTTATATATAAACCTATTATTATAATATTTCACATGTAAGTACTGAGGACATGGGTCATTCAAAAGCTTACATGTTATGGTATTTCATATTAATTTTATTTTACTATAGGTATTATTTTTGGATTCTTTTTAATGCGTGTAGTATTATTTAAAAGTTTAAAAATTGTAATTTACATATACTTTGATATGAAAAAAATTTTTACTTACTATGAGTAATTATTCTTCTGTTATAAAGTAATATAGTCTAAATTAAAACTAACAATGAAAATATTTTAAAATTTTAAAGTTATAATTTTAAAATTGAAATTAAAATTGTAGTAAAATAAAATGAATTCTAACATGTTATTTATACATACATATGAAACTTTATTAATTAGGTTACATATATTTGAAATAAATAAATTAATTAATTAATAAATAAATAAAGTTTACTAAATCTGAGAAATGACTTAGCTAGTTTTGTAGTAAGTGCCATTAATATTACTTAAATAATATTTTAATTTAAAAAAAAAAAAAAAAAAAAAATTTACATATACTTTGATATGGAAAAATAATCTTACTTAATATGAGTAATTTTCCTTCTGTTATAAAGTAATATAGTCTATTAAAACTAAACAATGAAAATATTTTAAAATTTTAAAGTTGTAATTTTGAATTTGTAATTAAAATTGTAGTTAAATTGAATGAATTCTAACCTAAATTTCTTTTAAATAATACTACACGCATTAAAAAAAGAATCCAAAAATAACACCTATAGTAAAATAAAATTAATATGAAATACCATAACATGTAAGCTTTTGAATGACCCATGTCCTCAGTACTTACATGTGAAATATTATAATAATAGGTTTATATATAAAAGAAAAGTTTACTGAATCAGTGAAATTAAGTAACCATTTCTGCTGTCATAGTCATATACAAAAAAAAAAAAAAAAAAAAAAATGTAACCTCATATACATACTTAAACTTAATGTTAAAATAATCCTACATAATATAATGGATTCTAATACATTTAACTGTTCTTAAAAAAGAATATAGTAAAATAAAATTAAAAAGGAAAATATTTCAAATCGTAGTTAAATAAAAGTATTGTAAAAAAAAAAATCTTTAATTTTAAAAGATGACGTTGAAAATTTTTACCGTTAACAATTTTTTTTTTTTTTTTTTTAAATTCAGACGACATCCATTCAACCGACGTCAGGTTTCAGTGTAAAATACATCCTCACCCCTTACCAAAAATGTAGCTAATAACTGATACAATGATACTGTCATAAGGAAAATCTAGACACCCGTGTTCAATTTGAGTAGAATATTCTGTAACCATGGAAACGTGATTTTAGCTATGTATTTAAAACCCGTAAATTTTAAAAGTTACTCCAAAATTCGCTTGAAGATGAAATGGAACTAATGCTTTTAATTTATTTGCAAAAAATAAAATTAGGGTTTTTAGCTTCTATTTTTGAAACATGGTTGGAACTGTGTAGCGAAAATAACCATATTTTAAATCAATTAATTTATAATATTAATGCTCTGTAAATTTACATTGAGCACTATTTTGTAAAAATAAAATATCTATAAGAACACCGGATTTTATATCTTACTGTTCTTTCTTTTTATTTATATACATATATATATATATATATATATATAGACTGACAAACAAATTAAAATTCTTCAAAATTAGAGAAAATAATGTTTATACATGCAACAATTCTGACAGCATGAATTAAATACATAATTGCAACATACTTGAAAAATTTTACAGAAATTTGCTTTATGCAAAACGGTTTCCATACATAACTACTAAAATGAATTTCAATATTGTTTACTCTATGGTTAGAAAAATGAAGAGAAGCATAGCCAAAGGGTACACTCAGGTGCCAAAATAAATGCCCCACCAGACTTGGTAATTTTTAGAACCCCGCCCCACTGGCCTGCCAAGAGCTTAGGAGGGTAATCCAAGCTTATTAATTTTTTTAATTGATATTTATTTATATCACAATGCTAGCAAAATTTCATGGAAATTTTTTTGATTCATTTAAAGCATTATGTTTAAAGATATTGACGGACATTTATTTTGAGTTTTTTTTTTAGTCCTTCTTATAGTACGAGAGACTTGTTTTTAATCATTTTCCAACCACGCCATTTATTGAACCACCCCTTTAGGTTTTTTAATTTTTTCCAATTATACCTTTTATCAAAACCCACCTCCTTTGTTCAACACCTAAGAATAACCAAATATATAGATTTTTTAGTCCTTCTTTGATTTTTAATCATTTTCCAACCATCCCATTTATTGAACCACCCCTTTTATTAAGCTTTCTAATTTTTTCCAACTTATCTTTTATTAAAACCCACCTTTGTTCAACACCCAAGAATAACTAAAAATCATTCCATAAAATTAGAGATAATACAAAGAATGGAATAAGGTGGCACAATAATTTCCATAGAATAAAAGGGGAAAGTGACAGAACAGTTATCAGTAGATAAATGGTTTCAGCTAGCTCAGTTCAAATTCTAAAGTGAGATTCTTTAATACAGTGATATTCAATTTTATCACTTTAAACATTATTTTTACTGGATATTCATATTTAAGTAAGCACTCCATTTATTTAAGAGTACCAGCCTGTAAACAGAGCGTCTAATCAAATACAAGTATCCACTAAAAATAATGTTTAAAATGATAAAAAATATGTTGGATTAATAAAAAATCCATTCTAAAATTCTTTGTTTATGTTCAGATACAAAACTGTACAAATATGAAAAACTCTGATAGATCTATGACAGGAGAAATTTTGCTTGAAAGCATTAAATTTGGCCATGCCTGACCAACTGCTTTCTGTGGTCAAGTCGGTATGGCATACCGAGCTAAACAGTAGTTCCCTCTGCCCCCAAAGTATACAGGTTTGATTCCTGCTGGAGTGGGAAAATTTTTCTTTAATAAGATTTCTCAAGTATTCAAGCCAATAGACAAAAATAAATAAACATACTGTTTAATAAATAAATGGAGCACCTACTCAAATACGAGTATCCACTAGAAATAATGTTTGAAGTGATAGAAATCTATCAGATTAATAAAAAATCCATTCTAAAATGATATTAATCCTGTACAAAACTGAAGAGCTACTCAAGGTAGATGGTTACATAAGGAAAAGGCTTTAGAAGGAACTGAAAATGCAATCATAAACAAGAAGCAAATGAAAAACTTCCAATCCTGTTCAAAAGACAGAGGAGGAGTGTAAACTGGACAATAGAAGAACCTATCTATTCCTATTGAGAAAAGAAAAAGTAATTCAATAGTAAATAAAAGTTCAGAGTTTTAGGCGGAGACCTTAGAAGTATAGAGTTGAAGTAGACTTTAGAAGGAAGCGGAAACCCAATCCTAAACAGGAAACAAGGAATTCCTTTTACACTAATGCTCTTGGGAAAGGCATAAATCCACTTTTCCCTGTACTGTCCCATCATTAGGTATAATATCAGAGAGTGAACATGTGAGCACTCAGGCAAACACCTTTCTCTTGATTTCCTTATTTTCCCAGAAGGTAACAATAAAAAGCTGTTATTCCTCTTGTCAATTCAGACAGGGAGTAAGGTTATTAGGTCCAAGTTTAAGACAATCCAGGATTTAACATTAGCTGGAGAGCAAATAGACTGACATAAATAAAAGTATAAGTATTTGTGGAATGAACATTTTGTCATGAGAATTTTTTTAAAACTTCCTAAACATATCTGAGCTTACGTGATGAACAATGTGACGCTAAAGGCAATTAAAAATTGAAACATAGCTCACTTGGATAACTAATTCATGTGGATTAAAACAAAATGTTGACGCTTACTCCAACTTTGCCAATGTCATTAACTTGGATTAAGTCTTTCTTGCGTTGTCCAATGGATGCCCCTGTGCAGGTAACAACAAATAGCTTGCCCACATCAAGACAATTCGATTCAGTGACAATCAGACGAATACAAGGTGGCCACATTTCAGATGACTCTAAAAGTGAAAACAGAAAAAACAAATGAAGAAAAATATGGCAGAAATAAATGTATGGAAAATTGTACAGTAAACAATTAGGAGCCCAAATCTACTTTAGAATGGAAACTGCATTGCATACTGATGTTTGTCTCTTTTTTTATGAATGGTTATAGAATTTAAAATAATTTAAGCAAAATTTTTATTTATATGTTAGTTTTAGTAAATGATTTCTGGCCATATAGCAGCATAAGTTAGCATATCTTCTTTTACCTCTATTTCTTTTATTATTAATGCCTATAACTACATTAATCTTGTTAGTTCCAATCTTGTAGAAATGACTGCAAAACACTTTCCCCTCTTAAATTTATAGGCAGAAGCACACAAATGCATGCTGGGATTTCTTACTAGCCAATAAAATAGGCCTGTTCTCAGTTTCATATGATTCAGTCCTGATCTGTCTTGCCCTGAAGCCAGAACACGATGTTTGCTCATCTGAACTTGCTCTTGTGTGTTAACCCCAATTCTCGTTTTGTGAACTTTTTGCTATATTACTGTTAATTTGCCTTGTATATATTGTTTGCTTGCTTTATATTATTTATTTGGCCTGTTCTTTTCATTATCTTGTAACTGTTTATTGTAAAACGTTGTCAAATCATTTTGTTGTGTAGTTCTGCCATTTATTTATTTATATTTAATGATGACCACTCACTCTACAAATCTTTATCATTAAAATTTTCAATTTAAACAAAAAAAAAATCCTTATAATCCTTTGCATGTAGTTATTGGGAACCTTTCAGCCATCTTTCATTTCTCTTAACTCACTGAATTCTATAGCACCAGTTTACTTGGACAACACTCACCTAAAAGAATTACATGTCCTAACATACAGACTAACACAAGTCATTTGCCAATCCTCACTACTGATTTTTTCTGAGACATGGGCAGTTCTGAAATAGTGAAAACATTCATGGATAATGTAATGACATGCAGTCAAGTCTCAGTATTCAACAGATTAAAGCTACAAAACTACTTTACTTTCATTAACTTAGTTACTAACATTTTAATATCTGTATTGTTATAGCACTGGCTGTACTGGCCCATTTTGGGAAAAGCAGGGAATTAACATTTACAAGAAATAAATGACTATAAAAGATGCCAACAGTGATTTCTCACTGCCATTTTGGTTTCAATAAGAAACTGCAGTACACACTAAGCTAAACAACCACCCTCCAATCACAATAAAAATACATAACCAAACAGGATGCATTGTATGCTACTATATGACTTTGTTGGTTAGGAAATAGTAATGAGTGCTAGTTAGTTTATAACACAAATGCTAGGGACCAACATTGACAAGCTTCTGGCAACTGCTGCAACCAAGCTGTCCCCAAATTTAATGCTCTGAAAGGAGGGACCACAGGGTCTGGGTAGCACACAACCTCCATATACCTGCACCCTAGAGAGGTCACCACCAAAAGACTGAATTTTGATCAAACAGGGTACTAACATTATTTTGCGAGATAAACAGATGTCTACTAAAGAGACCAACATTTCATGGTGTCTTGAAAATGTATATGAGATACAACAGGCAATGCAAGTTTCTTAAAGACAGAAGTACCTCAATGGTAGCAGAAATATTAAAGAATTTAAGATTGATTAACAATTCTTTACTGCAAAACCGATTCTCACTCTTTCAGTGGTAAGTGATTTTAGTCAAGTTAGGGTTAAAAAAAAAGTTGTATTTTTGGTTATTTTCAAATTATTGTATTATAAGGAGAGATAAAAAACATGTAAGGCTGCTTTTTTTTTATCAAGGTAACAATACATGAAAATAAACAACAGTTGAGAAAATAAAACAAACTTAAAAGAAACTGCATTAGAGATGCTTACTGCTAATGGATTCTTGATTATTGCTTTTTAGTACAATAAATTAAAAGGTTAAAACAGTGTAGCCATTACTAATAGACTTTAAACTGCATGAAGTTAGTGATACTGATGATAATTTTCTTCTGAATGTTAGCTGAAGATTGTTTCCAACAAAAATAGCACCATTCTGATACTCATAAGCTTTCATGATTCTTTGCTTTGTGTGCAATGCACACTTCTTTTTTTTGTTGTTTTAATTGCAATATTTATAACTTTAAAATTACCTTGTCTTTGATGACAAACAGGACCACTGACGTTTCGAGTTAAACTGTCTTTCTGATGAGAAATCTGTGAATAAAGTTCCATGCATGCTTGATAATCAGCATCATTTGTCACATCTGAACTCTCAGCATCCACATGGTCACTTCTGTAGAGGACAGGCTCTGCTGAAATACTTTTGCTGTTGTAAGGATCGTCTTCACATGGAACTAGATAAGACACAGCAGATCCATTCTCAAGAGTTTGGTACTTTTTCTAATTACAAAAAGAGGAAGAAACAAAGTAAAACTGAAGTTGATTTATATTTAATAAAGCTTATATGCTATTCAAATACACTTGGGAGAAAATAACAATGAGAGGTTCATATCCAAAAATAAAAAATTCAGGAGTCATAAATCAGTTAAAAATGCCAAGGAGGGAAATCAAAAGGGGACAAAACTTGTAATGCACAACTACCTGCTTCACCCACAAAGAACCAAGAAATCCACCTGTTGGGCAAAGTAACGTTCTTTTACTGGGGTAAGAAAGATTGTGATTGGGCAAGACTGGTAGGGATAAGCAAACAATTACCATATTTCAATAACCAACTAAAGTCATCCTGATCTTGATTCTGATTTTCTTTTTCTACACAGAAAATGCAAATTAATTTCCGAGGTAAGACATCATTTTCTCCTTCTTCGCCACAATACTTAAATAAAAATGAAAATACCATTGGATTATTGTCAACCCGTGCGCCTAAAGATTACATTTTACAACATCTTTTATGATAATTTTCTTATTAAAAATACTTTTTCTTTGCTGTTTTTTTATGGCTTTTTAAGGCAGTTTTATACAGTTAACCCTTAAGCATTTGACTCAATCCAACCTGCTCCATAAATATCAGCTTTCAAAATCTCATGATTTATTGTCAGTTTTTCACTGTTTGCATAACTTCCTGCATTATTTCTGATGATGACATCGGCAGGGTATACATGGGAATGGGTTACAGCAGGTTGAACATTGAGAGTGATATTTATGGGGCAGGTTGAATGCTAAAGTCCTAAGTCCCTTGTTCATAATCTGCAAGTATTTCTTTTTTTAATACAAATTTTTAATTAGTTGCTTGCCATTGGTGTAAATTCCATTCTAAAATTAAATTTAATCAAAAGGTAGCATCAATTTCCCCACTAAAGACAGCGCATTATTTTTATTAATACTTCCTAGTTTTTAAAATGAAAAAGACATTTAGACAACACAAATTTTTATAAATTAACAATTATTTTTATGATATCAAGCAAATCCATTCTCAAAAGTCAAGCATGTTTTTTTTTTAAATTCCACAACACAAAAAAAGAAAAATACAGAGTAAATCTGAAACATTTTTTTTCATATTTTGGAAGTTACAAATACCCAAATAGACAGACTGAAGTGGGTATTAGGTATGAAATAATTCACACAGTAAGTTTTATTTGTAAGTATAAATTTTAAAAAAGAACCAAAACAATATTGTACATTATTTACAGACTAATATCTTCATCTTTGTTGTTATGATCACACCATTTTAGCTGATGTGTTCTTGAGCCTTCTTCTGCTGGTCACCTTCAGGAAATTTTAAACTTATTCTCTTATTCTGCTGTTTATGTCTAGGGATGTCTTTCCTTGGTTAATTGCTCAGTTATTACTAGTTGTGTTTTCACAGTGCCTGAGTATATACATATTACCCATTCCAGGGAGTGAACTGGGGTCATCCTGCTTAGTATTTGGCTGGGAACATTTTATAAATATCAAGTATTATAATCCATGTCTTTGCGACAAACTTAATAAAATACACAATATATTTAATAAGCTACTCATTTATAAGGAACTATGCTCAAATTTGACTGACTCTTAAGCAACTCCATTAGTGACCTCAGTGTCCAAAAAAAAAAAAAAGGAAAAGAAAAACATAATTAGACAAAAAGAGTTACTAAATAAATTATTTTATCATATGTTCAACCAACTCTACTATTTTAACTACATTGGAATATAGCACTGGATATGACAATAAACAACATGAGACAGTTTTTATTGTTATATTGTTTACAGTCAAACTAATATCCTCTTCTTGGTTGTTACAATTACAACATTATGGTCTTCTTCAGGTATCAATTTTCAGGGAATTTCAAACAAAAACCTTTATTAAATCTACGAGGATAAACTGATTTTATTCTGTCGTCCATGTTTAGAGATATCTCATCTTGATTAATTGTTCAGTTATTGCTAGTTGTGTTTCCACAGTGTCTGTGTATATACTACCTGGTCCAGGGATTGAACTGGGTCCAACCAGCTTAGTATTTGGTTAGGTAAACATCTTAGAAATATCAGGTATTATAATTCATGTCTTTGGACCAGACTGAGTAATCTGTGAATCCAGGTAACCTTCAGGGAATTTTGATCTGAATTGTTTTATTCCATCTGCAGGTGTAAATTGCTCTCATTCTGCTGTCCATGTCTAGGGATGTCTTGCCTTGGTTAATTGTTCAGTTATTGCAAGTCGTGTTTCCAGTGAGTCTGAGTATATCCATACTACCCAACCCAGAGATTGAACTCACGATTATTATATCACAAAATTCACTAACCAACATTTTAATTTTATAGGCCTTTGTCCTATAAAATTAAAAATTACAACTTGGAGCCTTAAAACTAATGATCTTTACTCCTCTGTAATTTGCTCTCAAATTTGGCTCCTTTCACTGCTGCTTCTCTTTTTGTATTGCCTGCAGATTTTTTTTCAAGCCTAACACAGTGGAGAAAATGACCAACAACTGTATATTCTATTTCTTGCAGTTGTAGCAAAGGTTACAAAGGTGAAACGAACCAACCCCTAAAAGTAAGGCTGACGAAAACACCAAAATGCCATAATTAAGGGTAAAACAATGTAATTAGGTATGCCTGATCACATATGTAAAGAAAAGAGTAATCATCATCCCATGTGGAATGAAATAAAAATACTAGACAAGGAAGAATACTTGAAAATTAGATATCTGAATGCATCAGCATATATGCTCGGTTATAATGTTAGTAGGCCTAGCATACATATGTGACCAACTAATTAAGAAAGAACATCATGTACAATAAACACCAGTAACTAAAATAACTGAATCATGAGAAAAAAGACTGAAGAAGGAAAATGATACAAAAGAAAGTGAAGCAGCAATTGAGTCAGTCAAGTACGAAAAATATATATTTAGAGATTCTTGATAGAATCCCAAGAAGAATCTGCAATGTTATTGGTTCAATGTCAATTCTGCACCAAGGACTGTTACGTCAACTTCACATCCAAACCAGATAGAGTAGTTTCCCTTAGCACATGTTCTACTGCAAGTCAAATTGTCTTCAGCAAACAAAGTTAAATTTTCAACCAAACATATTACTATACAATTTTGTAGTAAGAGTTACAACTTATAGAATAATCATACTGTTGTTAACCTAAAAAGGGTTACTAAATGAGGAATAACCAAAACAAAGGTTGGAAATGAAATGGTAATCTTTATAGCATCAACAAAATACAATACTCGTCAGTGGTGTGAAGTAAGTAAACAACTGCTAGTGGTGAACTACTTAGACAGCATATTACCCCCACTTATAATAGTGTCCAACACATATTTACGAGGATTGGGACATGCCCACTAGTGTTCATAGGTACAGTATATAACACATACATACCTTGTTTTTGTGTGACTTTTTCTTGGGTGATTTCTCTTCTTTAATTTCACCTTCTTCCAATTCACTGGATTCAGTCTGACTTTCTTCATCAGAGTCTGTTGAACTTGCACAGCTGTCACTGGCACTGTCTACACCAGTTTCACCGTTATACTCGGATAAATCCACTTTGGAGTGGAATTCATATTCTTGAGTGGAATGATTGTAGTAAAAATAAGTACCTGTCCGGGGATCATAATAAAGTGTGCTGCTCTGAAAAGACAGAATAAAGGATAGTAAGGACGAAAGTTAAGAGATTGGATGAAACAATTTCTTACCAGCAGTGGTTTTTCTTGAAAAAATAATTTTTAAAATGTACTTAATGTAATATTTAATAATGAAAATTTAACATCAACTTATTTTCAAAATTATAATAATTTAAATGGGATTTCAAACTACGATATACACTTGAGTACAATGTGAGTTTTTATGATCAGTTATTTTACACAAAAAAATACTGGGGGGGGGGGTCACGCTATACACAGATTTTTTTTGAAGAGGTTAAAAATCATGCATCTTCAGTGACTGGTTACTCTATACATTGGAGGGGTTAAAATTCATGCATTTTTGTTGATTGTACCCTATCTGGTAGGCATACATTCTCACGGTAGTTTTGTCTAACCATAATTGCACAAAAAAGAATGAAGACCATTTATTTGCTATAAAATGTCCAGGATGAGATCCAGTACTACAATATTTGACTATGGTAGGCCAACTAGTATTGCTCAGAAGCTGGGTCCACATTATACACAAACTATATGCAAAAATCAGGATTTCACAAAAAAAATTCAAGTGTCACACTATACTTGAAATAGTATACATGGTAGAAGTAGGTAAGTTTAAAAAAAACTTCTAACATCTCGGCCTAAACTCCATAATATTATTTCATATTTATTTACTTTTTTCTCAACTGGAGTAGATAGATCTGCTCATCATCCAATTCACACTCTTCCCCAGTCTTTTGAACTGGAGTAGAGGTTTATCCCTTATTTACTGCTTAGGATTGGGTTTCCAAGTCCTTCTAAAGTTTTTTTTCATTCTTTTTCACTCCCAGTTGTCCCCTTTGCATTTTAGTGGCATTGTCACCTTGCTTGGGGTAAACTGATTAAAAAAAACATTACATTATTTTTAGCTTTTCTTGTCAAATAGTATTTTTTCAAACCTCCAATGAATCAATTTAAGATGTAAGTGATTCTTTATTGTGCTGTGTTCCTTCAGGATGTGAGCGCTCATGGCTCCTCACAACTTCCTATCTTTTGTAGCCCTAAGTAAATTCTTTCTTTTTACTACATCTCCTTACTCAAATAATACACAGTAGTATTGTATTTTATCCTATTCATCATTTTTTTTTCAAGCAAACAAGCAAAAAAAAATTGGTTTTTAGGATGGTTAAGGCATATAAAATAAAGAAATATAATGAAAAAATTAAAAAAAAGAAGTGTGCAGAAGATGTAAGAAACACTTGATTTGTAGATTTACCAGTTAAAGTGAGCTACCGGGCTGGCATCTCGGTCCCAACCTTTCACTGTCAAAATGGTTAAATGTAACTGTCTCTTCTACTCAAACAGCTTCTTCTCCCACACTTCCCATCTGTGGAACTCTCTTCCCCTTACTTGTTTCCCTGATGACTATACTCTTCAAATATTCAAGTGTAATGTCAATCGACATCTGACACCCTCTATCCTTTCCCCAAACATGCCTCTTTACTCTTGTTCTCAATCCTCTGTAACCCCTTATGTGCTAGTGACACTTCCACCTTGCTTGGGGTGAATTGCTTTAAAAAAAAAAAAAAAGAATAAAAAAAAATTGTATTTTTCAACATAACATCTGAATATGTATATTTATAGAGATTAGTTAAGAGTTATTATAGAATGACCAATGCAGTTACTTACTGAATCATAGTAATAGCCACTATGAGAATCATAGTACATTCCTGAAGAAGGATCAAAAACAAAGGAAGAATCTGGAGCATGAGAAGTGCTACTATCTCCTGAGCCTTCATCCTGTCCTTGGAGAGAGCTGTCTGGATAACTGCCCACTTGATCTGCATTCTCCCCATTAAGACCTTTCTCTTTGTCCAGATCCAACTCTTGGACCATTTTCTCAGCTACACCTTTTATGCTGTCAGCAATTGACAGTGAGTGCTGCCCACAAAACTAGAGTTAATAGAAGACAAAAAATATAATGAAAACAAAAATATCTTTCCATCAATGAAGAAAGTTTATGAAACAGAACTACTTTGAGATTTGGAAAGTATGTTGAGAGCAAAACTGATTTTCTTTCCAATTTTTTTTCTATTTCTTTTCCATTCATATCTCTCACATACAAAGCTGGAATAGAGATCAACAAATTACATTATAACAAATGAGACAACATGCACAACATAACATAATGTTTGTATATGAAACCAACAGTTATGTTTGTAAGTGAGCATCTTGGGATGTGATACTTTGATTAGGTTCTATACAGAATAGAGGTATAGCAGAAAGATAGAAGACCTACTCTCTTTATCCATTAATGCCCACTATCTGATCTTTAATATGAAAACCATCTGATGTTTGATTTAAAACAGGCAGTAAAACAATATACACTGGTTCAGCAAGAACCAACAAAAACTAGAATCACAGGGACAAAATAAAACAATGATCAACAGATATCCTATATCAGACAAACAATGGACACCTGAAGATGGCCAGAGTGGACTTGGCCAAAATGTTATGTTTATAATAAGGGAGATGAGAACAATAATTTGAATAAATTCAAGTATATCGATAATGTTAAAAATCAATTTCTTTTTTAAAATGATTTAAGGTAGAGGGCTACTGAGTTAGAGACATCATCCCAAGCAAGGTGATAATGCCACCAAGATGCAAGGGACCACAGGAAGTTAAAGAGAAAAGACTTTAGATGACTGATGACTGAACTTTTACATGCACACATTTGTATTGCACACACATGGATACACACAGTTTCTAGTAGGTAAGCTTTAATGATTTTCTCTTCCTTTTCAGCTGTGTACACACTATTATATTTTCTCTTTTGTTAACCATTTATTAGTTATATAAAAATACATGAAACTATGTTTCTGTGGTAACAATGGATAAAACGGAAAAATGAATTTGTGTTCTCTGTGCATTTTTTTCTGTTTAAATGATGTTCATCCTGTATAAGGCCCAAGGGCCACTCAAGGTATAGAGACTTATAGAGTAAGAAGAACCACCCCAAGCAAGGTGATAATGCCACCAAGATGCAAGGAGCCACTAGAAGTGAAAGAGAAAGAAAAGACTTTAGAGGGAACCAGAAACCCTATCCAAAAAAGAAGACAAGTTGTAAACTTCTTTTCCTGAACAAAAGATCAGGGAGATATGTGAACCAGACCCTTTATAGGCAAACCTATAATTTATACTGGATTAATTATAGTGGGCATTAATGGATTAATATACAAGGAGCTGGCTATATTTAAAGAAAAATATTAAGCCACAACCATCACTCATATAAAAGATTTTTCCTATTTTCTTTTTTACCTTTTCCATACCCCAATCAGGGAACTGTTCCTCACTGGCATGTAAATCATAAACTTTCTCTTCTGTTTCTTTTGTTTTGTTCCCTAAAACAAATAGAAAAATAAGAATACACACTTTAGAAGAAAAAATAAAATAAAATATTCAAAAACTTATTCACAAATCTTTATTCCTATAAAAGTCTGTGAATGTTGCTTGTGTGTTTGCCAGAAGTCTTATATAGAGAGTGGGTGAAAAAAAAAGATATGGATTTATTATTGTGTAGGAAGCAGAGGGAGAGAGAAAAAAAATGAAGAAAAAAAAATTCTCTCTCTTTCTACCCATCTCTCTCTCTTTCCACCTTCCCATGATTGCATATGTACTTATTTAGATTTAAGCTTTCTTTAAGCAAACAATATTTTAAATATTTTGTTTCAACTTTCTTCAAACAGACAATTTTTTTTTAACTTTGAAAGCAACTTCAATAACTGCAAATAAATGTACTTTTAAAATATCTCTACTTTCACAAACTCTTCATGAAACTGAATGTAAACAGTAACACAACAAGGTTGACTCAACGGGTCACTGGTGGTCTAGTACAAATTAAAGTTATTACTAATAATAAAAAAAGGAATTAGAAATTTTTAAGTGAGTATTTATCCTATAAAGTTATAATTTTTCTGTCAATGAATTTATATTTGTCAAACTTAACTGAATAAAATTCAAGACCAGATATGATTAAATAAAGATAGGAAGATTATGTTACGCCATGCTTCCAAATGGGAATGGCCTGCCAACCT
Organism: Acanthosepion pharaonis; assembly: GCA_903632075.3. NCBI lineage: Eukaryota > Metazoa > Mollusca > Cephalopoda > Sepiida > Sepiidae > Acanthosepion > Acanthosepion pharaonis. Next base: position 724,556 of record CAHIKZ030002678.1, read on the forward strand.
TGAAAATAAGCATTTGAAATCTGATTTTTCACCTGGTTTTAGTCTCTGGCATGTGTAAGAAATACATAATTATCACATGAAGGTCTAAATGTATTGTTCCAAGCTTTGCTTAATAAAGCACAACACAACGAATCTGCTACATTCACTAAAGATCATGTTCACTACAACTGTTTGTCAGACTGGTTTGCTAACCATTTCTTCAAGGTGACCAATAAATGTATTTCGCTAAACATATGCCAAGGGACGTAACTCTTGTCTTTATTTATCAAAAAATAACTTACCATTTGAATAATCAGTTAAGTGTTGAGTCTGCGTTGATTTATCACAGCCATAATGCCTCTGTTTGTTCTCGTTTCTGTAGTCATACAGTTCTTTAGTCAGTTGGTCAATCTCTTTTCGCATGCTCTTCTGCTTAGCATTTGATGTGCCAACTTTTTCCTTGGTTTCCCTCAGAGCTTCTCTCAGTTTTTCATTTTCTTCCTGACATGTTTCCAAGTTAATTTCTCCAGCACTAGGATCCTTCTGACAATGAGATTAGCAAGGAAAATAGATGCATGTTAAAAAGGGGCTGACATATTGAGGATCAATTTAACAACTTCTCTCTTAGTGGCTATTCGGTCATCGTCTCATTTAAATTCTAGTAATTAAACAGGAAGATCTGTGGTGTGATGCAATGAATAACGGCCTGGAATGAGAAATCAGAGTGCTGAGTTCAAATTCCAGCTGTGTTCATTACATTCACCTACATGCAAATACCACTGGGAAAGATATGGATCTATCTCTTCTCTCCCAGCTATGGGTTAAATAGCAGGACATACTAGACATGAATCAAAAGAGATATGATCGCCCAAGCATTTATTACATATGGCACTTAACTAACTGAAAGTGGGTGGAAAGATTTATTTGATTGATGAAGGTATTGTTCACTCATATCAATACATCATTTTTAAATGCATTATCACCAAATTTATTTTGATATTTCCAAGTATACTTTTTGTTGATAGTTTGCGCATCAGGTTCAGTTCAGGGTTTCATTGCAAATTGTTTCATATCATAAAAAGCTGTTTTGTTGTAACTAGCAAGTTGCTGGCAATGGGTCCTCCAGAACATAGGCAATTATGTCCAGGCCCAGATTTAGATGAAGAGAGGGGGGGGGCCTAGACTATTCTACTTGTGAAGCCCCCTCCAAATCCCCCATTCTCATGAGGAGAAGAAAATGGAAGAATGTTAAATTAAACAATTTCAGTAAAGCTGAGGATGATGATAGGTGTTTAAAATTCTACAGTTGACAATTCCACTTCTAAAAGACATAAGATGTTATTGATAAATACAATATGTGATTGAAAAAATGCATGAATGTTAAAAATTAAAAAAATCTATGACGAAATCATTGAGTTATTAGGTTAGGACAGTATTATTCTGTAATGCACTATAAGGAAAATTATTGAAGGGTTATTTAGAGTCTACAATGCGTTATGACAGTACGTGTAGGAAAGGCCTATGACCGTGTCAAAAATATTATACACCGTGGCTGAAGGCTCTAGATTTTGAGGCCATAGGCTTCAGCCTGCTAAGCCTATTGGTAAATCTGGCACTGGTCATGTCTCTCCATAACAGTTTCCTTTATTATCTGTGAACTGCCATGTCTGCTTGGAAAAGACAGTAGTGTGGTTTCTCATTGCCTTCTCTATGGTTTTGAATTCAATGTAGTCTCCTTAGGCTGGCTGCCAACCAAGCCTAGAGTGCTGAGGGTATCCTGCTATTTAACCCATATATGGGGGGAAGCAGAAGGATATTAGTGTGAAAGTGAATACAGCAGGTTCAGAAATTGGAATCTATTTGTTGGTTTCATTTCCTGTGATGATGTTATGCTACTTGCAATTAACCCCAACACTCGATTTATAAAAAAAAAATAACAAATTTTTCTTTGTGTGAAGAATTACCTACTTTCATGATCTTATTTTATTAATTTTGTTTCTAGTTTGCATTAAATCAACCAGACATGAACATGTATCCAGCCATATGCTTTACAGGGCTATAACCCATTCCCTATGTGGATGGAATTAGTACCTGATTGGTAGTTTATGGACAGGTCTCTGCTACACATTTTTTGTTATGGACCGTTACTGGAGCTTTTTTTTATTTGTTTCCTTATTATGCTTTTGTACTTTTACCATTTTTATGTGAAAGTGCTTTGTCTACATTACTGACAAAATTGTCTCTCACCAATTACCTAAGATCTGGTATCAGAGCTCTCCCACACAAGAGGAGAAGAATTCATTACAACTAATGGAAAGATGCCATTTACCACATCTCAAAAGGTAAGTTGTTTTTCATTCTCTTCCCTTGCTGGCCATGTTTGTTCTTCTATGTGAGTTGCTCTTTTGCTAGGTAACACTAGTTACCCAGCAAAATTAAATTACTGAAACTCACCACACTAAACCACTCTAAGGAGGAGGATATTAAAGTGATCTTGTATCTTTTCATAGCGAAACATTCATACACCTCTGGTGATTTTATAATCGTGAGGTGGAATGCCTTGATATTTTCATGATTCATCCTATAAGGTGGAGTGATACAAAAGGCACTGTAACCAGAATTTCTTTTTATATTACTGTAGATTAATCACAAATAACAAAGATAATTTTTTTATTAAATTTTATAAAAGTTAATTACTTAAAATTTAAATTCATAATCTGGAACACTTATTGATAGTAATATATGAAAAAAACTCCAAATTATGAATTTCAAATTCTTAAAAAATTTTTAAATCTTAGGAAATCATGTCATATGACATTTTTTCTCCGGGTTGCATTTTTGGAATAAAAATTTGATTAAACCTTGCCAAATTTTATGTGATAAAAAAGTACATTTGAAAATAAAAAAAGAGAGGGTTAAAGGGAGATAACTGCGGATTTGAAGTTAGAACATTATCATTGATAACTCTTTCCTCCAATTTATGGAGCCTAGTTATTATATTCTTAATATTTGATATAATGCAAAAATATCACAATGATAAAATCGGTCGATAATTATCGATAACTATTTATACTGGGACTCATGCAGGCAATTACATGTAATCTATAATAATAATATTTTAAATTTTGAAATCATATTTATTTTTGGTATATGAATTTTTTTCAAACTATTTCTAAGTCTTTGATTATCTTTCAATCATTCTTCCTCACCTGCTACCTTCTGCTGCTGCACCCATAAGGTGCGCCACACCACTGTCATATGAGTATATTTTATTTTAGCTTTCGTTGAAGGATCAATCTATAATGAATTTAAATAGTAAACTGGACACACAGCCCTATTAACTTTTATAAGATTTAATAAAAAATTTATTTTTTTGATATTTGTGATCTGAAGTGCATAATATGTAGTATGAAAAAAAACATTGAAAAAAAAAAAAAAAAAGAGAGAAAATGATTACTTCTGTTCACAGTGCCTATTGTACAAGCCCACTATAATTTTAAACAAAACTCCTCAATGAAGCAAAAGAAAACCAACCCCTGTAGATCCAGAAAAGATGCAGTAACAGATATATCTATACAACAAGGAATGTTTAGGGAGTATAGATTCCCCCAACCAAAAAACAAAAACAAAAAAAAAAAAAAAAAAAAAAAAAACATGGTTCAGGATTTACCTGTAAAATATCCACATTGATTGTTCTATTCCTTTCTTCCTCCAGATTGTTGCATTTTGTCTGTGTGAGAGCCAACTGTCGTAACAAACACTGCAACTGGACATCCCTCTCTTCCAGGCGCTTGTTGGCAAGTTCCACCTCTTTTCGAAGTTTGTCCACATCCTCAATGAGCTTGTCCTGCAGTTGCAGCTGTTGCCGTGCCAAATGTAGAGCATCTGTGGAGACCTGAAGTTCTTGTTCAAGCTTCTCTACTTTATCCCGCAATATCTGCACTTCATCAGAATCATTCATCTCACTTCTAAAGATATAAAAAAAAAAATTAAATATTAAACCTTTAGTCACTGTTTAAAAGAAAGAAAAATATTAAGATGATACAATATATTAAGTCTAATCATTGTTTCATTTTTTCCAACAGCATCAGTTAAATTTTGATTAACAGTCAATGAATCCAACAGATATTATAAAGAGAAACATTATAGTTAGGCTGGTTGATTTTATAACAGGTTTTTATAACTCTTGACAAATATTAATTTTTTAAACAAGATTGTTTATCCTTTTTATAATTTTTGCTCATTTTGTTTTTTATTTTAAAATTATATATGACAGACTGAAGTTTTCATACAAACAGTATTTCTAATTTTTATTTTTACTTCCTAAAGATCAAGATAAAATATAATAGTACAAAAGTAATCATAAGCTTTTACTTAAGAGCCCTTAGAATCTGTAACCCCCAATTCCTGCCTGAGGAAGAGAAATACATTGAAAATACTGTCAAACTCCTCCAATGCTTGAATTATTTTCTATATAATACCAAATGTAAAGCCAACAAAGTGCACAGAAGAAATATACAAAAAATCCAGACAATAATAATAATCCCACTCATAGCAAAAGTAGGCACATAATCCTACCTACCATCTCCATAACAGCCACCTTGGAAAATAGCTTATACAGTTTAACCCGGATATAAGAGAGTTGTCAGGACCGGAGAAGAAGTCTCTTATATCCGGATTTCTCTTATATCCGGGTTTGGTCTATTTTATATACATTAACACAGACTCTAATTTGGGATCAGAGAAAATCTCTCTTATATCCGGGTTTCTCTTATATCCGGGTTACACTGTACAACCATTATCTGTCTATATTTCTGAGATAAAAATGAAAAAAATGGTTCCTGATAAAATAATATATAATAATAAATTATAATACCCAGAAATTCATGCACAGCTGTCCTCAAGGACACATGGCACAGTGGATACAGGTGTTGGTTAGATCCAGTGACAGGACCCAAAGAGTGTGAGCTCAATACCCAGTTAAGGCAGTGGAGAACTTGGAGAGGAGAATTAACAGGAGATAACTGATAACTGACATCCATCAAAATGGTGTATGGAGCTAGAACAGTCTACCCCAGTGAGCAAAATAAAGGGCTCAGTTTGACATTCCTGAAGAAGGCTGGAGCATACAACAGCCAAAATGTTGTAATAAATATGGCGACAAAGATGAGGACAATAGTCCAAATAATGTTATACAACCATAACCTGAAATTCTAAAATAATACAAGATAAAAATAATAAGAGATATAGTTAGCACCAAAACAACAGGACAAAAGCAGGAATTTACAAAATAGATTGTACAAAATACTTAATTGTGTACATTGGCTAAACATGTACAAGCCTCAAAAAAGACTATATAAGCATTGCAGAGATATGCTGCAGAACAGCACTTCAAACACATTGGTAGTTCACAGTAGTTTGTTATGTGGATATATACTTTTAAAATGTTCATTAAAATGTTCATTAAAATGTTCATTTTTAAAAGAATATTTAGAAAATATTAATTTCTGTTTTTTTTTTATATTCACATGGGAAGTCTACGCAGGATTAATGTATAATAATGTCTCCTTTAGACTAAGTTAGGATTTGACCCTTTCACTTCAACTTAATTAGAGAGATTATTTCAGACAAGATAATTTCTATTAGGATCTCAGCTACAATATGACAATGAGAGAATGGATCTACTGTTTCTAGACATTCAACAATTTCTTCAGTGCCCATAATGAAGATTTATGAGAGGAATTCCAGAAACTTTGAGACGTTTTTTTTTAGGTGAGGCAGTTATAATTGTCCTAGATTATTGTAATTTTGGTATATACATTATGATACATCTAATAAGCTGACCTGCTTATTTTTTGTTAATTCTGTTATGGATAAATTCACTTTCATCATATGTTAAGGTTTTATTACAATTCTAATCATTGTTTTTTTAAAACAACAAACATTGCCAAGGATAGAGCAGTGTCAAGGGAAAAACTAATCATTTTGACACTATTTTTTTTGTAGGCGCAAAGGCCTAAATTTGGCCATAGTTTGATGCATACACTCTTCCTTGAATAGACATGTTGAAAAAATTGCTAAATATAAAATATACATTACTTTAGACCAACAGAGTTAATATTATCATCTTAGTATAAATGAAGAAGAATTTCTGGGATGAAGAGTTATTATTATTTACATACCGACTATTATCCTCATCTTAGCTGTTGTGCCTTCTGTCCGGTCTATGTTGATCCAGGTAACCTACAGGGAATTTCAAACTGAACCCTTTATTTAATCTACTGAAGTAGAACGTTATCAATCCACTGCTCATGTCCAGGTATATCTTGCCTAGTTCTTATTTAGTACTGCTCTGTTATAGTTTGCCATTTCCACAGAGTCCAAATAAACACAATCCAGCCCAAGGATTGAACTTACAATTACTATATCACCAAAATCATGAACCAACACTTTAATCCACAAGTCTATTAGCCCATAACATGGCTTTCCTCTGCCTTTTCTATAAATATTTTCATGGCAGTTGTTCCAGTCAGCTTTGTACAATAAGTGGCCATGATTAAATGTAAATGGTAGAACTGCTCAACAAATGGAATTGACAAAGTTTGCAATAAACAATGACTTCAGTATTTTTTTTCAAACGAAGTGGCAAGAAATTTTGTTCTCCCCAGGAATATTGTATTGTAGAGGTGGTACCTGCTGACCTGGGGTTGGGATGAAAAAATGCAGAAAAAATATAAGGAGCAGGCCATGCAAACAAGAAAGAATATAGGGTTAAGTAACATCGTTGAAATAAAATTCATAAATTAATCTTTTTAATGATTAGGTAAAGTGTGTTAAATAATAGTTTAGCAAACTATTATTTTTAGGGAGAAGTGTATCTCAGCTCCGACTTCAGGGTGAGATGTAAGACATAATAAGAAAGTTGATTTTGATTGGCTGAACTAGCATGTGAATGACAGAAAGAGAAAGGTTTTTCTTGACTGTCAAGCAATGTAGATGTGTTGTCTTTCATGTCTGAAACGGCTCCCTAGTGAGTTGGGGAGGGGGTGACCCCCACTGAATAGTTAGATAATGTATATGCCAACATGATTAATAAAACTAATTAAGTTAGTGTTCTCTGTACCAAACCAAATCAACTAGTGATAACTGGCCAAGAGAAAAAGCCAAGCTGAGATCATTCACTGCTGTCAAAATGCAATCAATAGGGACAGGCGGTCAACTCACACATCAATGAAAATTTTGATGCCTTTTCCTTTTTCAAGCCATAATAGTAACATTTAGCTCTTAGCACTTAACAAAAATTTGAGGTAGGAAAACCCCAGATACTTCTCGTATTTTCTTACTAAATTATCTGGACACACATTATGCACATCTATAAAAACATACAAGAAAAACTGTATATGCTTTACTAAGTCTTTATCTTATCATTCTGCTTTATTCCGATTTATATTTGACCCCAGACTCACAATTTTACTCAGTATTAGTTTCTTGTGTCTCCAACACCACATAACAGTCAGATAATAAATAATACTCGTTATGTTGTTTCCACATCTTGTGGTTTCTCATTTGTATGAGTATTTTTGTATATATTAATGTAAGGGGGTTTATAAGTATTTACTCAAAGTTATAACTCCCCAACACATGTGTAGTGAACTACCACTGAGGGCAAAGAGGTCCAGGGTTTTTATGCATTTTTGACCCTGATGTGATTTGAAGACGCAACCTTCTGGACTCAGACGTGCTACCGTTGCACCACAAGGCCACATGCCACGTCCATGTCCCATTCATCCCTCACCAACTTCCGGTGCTGTCTCCTTGTTTTTTACTCCCGGCTTTCCTTTCTATCAGTGTAATGGTGCTGGGTCAATAGATAGACAAACTTCCCAATTATTTACAATTGGAATTGACTTTGCCTTTTGTGGTCAAGATTGTTGCAAAAATGCATGCAACCCTGGACCTCTCTGCCCTCTGCAGTAGTTCACTACAATATGAAAGTAGCGATAGAGCAATAGCAGACAAATTTCTTTTATTCCAAATGTCATTAGAAAGAAAGAAAAGAGTGCTGAAATGCTATGTGATATCAATCCTAAATGGCAATGATCACTGGACAATCCCACAGATTAAAAAGAGATGAAGCAACCAAGATGTGATTGTATAAAAATTTTATTTCTATTTAAAGAAAGAATTAAAAAAAAAATGTCAATTTAAATGTAAGACCGTCTAGGTGTTGTTTTTTTTGTTTATTTACACGTCTTTTGAGGAAGGTGTATTTTTTGTAAGCCGGACGGTGTGTGTAAAAAGGAAAAAGCTGCGCGATTTTTATGACCATTTTGGATCAAGATTTGCCGCCAAAATTGTTTGCCAAACTCTGATTTTCTTGTGTAAAATTTATGACCCTTTCGGATCAGGAATAGCCGCCAAAAGTGAAATTTTTAGAAGGGCCTTTTTTCATATATTGGCCAATGAAAATTGAGTTTTTGAGGCCTGTAGAAATTCCGGATGGCCCCAAGTGGAGCCGACTTTTTCAAATAAAAGTGAGGACATTAAGAAACGATCAGTAGAAACAAAAATTAACGAAAGGGAACTGAGGCAGATCTGAGACGACACGCAGTTCGCAGACCACTTAACACCCTCTCTCTACATTGACCGGCAAGTGGACCATAAATCAGCCTTTCTCCAACTACCAAAACCAATCCGGCCTGCTGTCAACCAAAATTCTTCAAAGAAAGGAGAACCAACCTTTTCCAAAACCAATCCAGCCTGCTGTCAATGAAAATTCTTCAAAGAAAGGAGGTGGGTGCTTTGTGCGTTCTGCTAAGTGTTGGTCTCTAAAAACTTTGTCCCTTTTTTTGTATTTTTGTAAAGGGTCTAAATTTTCAAAAACCGGAGTCGGACTAAACAACTAATTTCATAGCTTGTTTCTGTGGGTATTTCCTTTTTAGAAACCCCAGGAAAATATTGTTATCCTGCCGTGTTAGGCGCACAGAAGGAAATTTTTGTGCAACCTTTCTTTTTCTTACCTTTGTTTGTGCTTATTGTAAAATAATTGTACAATAAATGTTTTTTCCTGTTTTTAAAATTTTACGCAGTGATTTGTCTTGTATCTTTAACTCGTACTTACTAACGGCAGCTATCGTTTCTTCTGCCAACTAAATTTTGTGTCTGGCATAAGGTGTTGGTAGAAGAGTGAGAAGAAAAAAAGAAAGAAACAAACAAAAATTTTTATAATTGTACAGAAGCATGCTGAGAATCCTATGGACGAAGCATGTGAGCAACAAGGAAGTTTTAAGAAAAATGGAAACAAAAACAAAATGGAAACATTTACTTAAAATCAGAAAGAAACTTGAAATTTTTTGGAAGGAGAGTTTGGAAAATTTGACGCTCACGAGACATATTGAGTGGAAACATCAAATAACCTACTATGTAAACGGATGGCAGAACGGAACTGAGTGGGATAGTCAGGAAACAAAAGTTTCAAAAAATAGGAAATTGATTGCCCACATCTTGAACGATCACAGCAAGATTATTATTATTATTATTATTATTTATTAAAGAGTAAATTATTGACGGACTGAAAAGGGAGATAACTTTTAAGGTAAAGGGAAATAACCGATAATTGTTTTGGTAAACTTCGGGATTTTTTTTCTTCCGATGGTAAATAAAACAAATTTTCTGATTACATTTACAATTCGCAAAATCTTGAAATGATTCTCAACTATTAGATACTATATGAACTACTAAGTTAACGTTAAAATTCATAAAATAAATGATTCTAGGATTTTTACATGTTTTTTTCAGTCATTGTCATTTTTAAAGTTTTCGACTAATTTTTAAAGGAAGGAAGTTTGAGTTTGCTGTTGGGATTTTTAAGTTTTTACATAAAAACAAAATAAGAAAAAAAATTACTTTAAAAATAAACATCAAGCGATTTTGCATATGAACTTTTTACGCTATCGGCTATTTTAACACGTTACTTCGAAAACTGAAACAGCTAATAATCGTAAATTTAAAATAAAAATTTATCATTTAAAATTGCTATTTTTAACTTGACAATGAAAGAAACTTGTCCAGTTATTTTTCTTTTTCAAGTTCTTTTTCTCTTTAGCTTTCCGTCTTTTTATTTTTTTTTAACTGGCGTGTGTAGTATAAACCAAAATCGCGAACAAGACAGTTCTTTTAGTTCTGGTTAAAAAAAAGGAAACTACAAAACTGGAATATATTATTTCTTAAATACTTTGAACGGGAGCAATAAAGTACTGAGATAAGGCGACAAAAGGGCTATCTTGTGAACACTAAATTTTTATTCCCTATTTTTTTACATCATTGATGTGAATTCAGAAAAAAAGACGCATATTGCCGATAAATAGATAATTCGTATAAAATGCAAGACATTAACCAACGACTGGACATCGTTTACATTTTTATGTTGAATAACACAACCCAAGCTTACCTTTCTTCGCATCACCTTTAGGAGCATGCCACCATAGCAATAACAAATATGGAGCCGCATATGCGTATCATATTTTAAATTGTAAAGTTAATTGTTCCTAAACAAAAATAACACAGAAATGAACATATTTACAAAAACTGAAAAAAGTGAGTTAATTTATTAGTTGATGGACTTTTTTCTTTAATAACGTATCTTAGTTTCGTAACTGATCCATTGCTAGAAAGCATTTGTTGATGGATCCAACTTCCTCGTTTGCGGTGTAAAAACTTCTCAAATGACAAACTTGACCACCGGATAGTTTCTGCTATGGATTACGCAATAATTTAAAAAAACATCTGTCGTTTAAAGAGTATAATTTCTGAAAACGTGTTATTGTCAATGCTTAACGAAGTGTTAGAAAACAAATACTTTCTTACTAAATAAAAAAAATATTTGGAACTACTGAGACTGGTCCAATTGGGGTGAAATTATATTTGACAGTATTCTTTCAAACTTCCTTAAGCCATGATACTTGTTAGAATTGAAAAAGTACCAATATTTTATCATTTTTTCATCCTTTCTAGCACGTTCGAAATTTTGGTAAAAATCTTTTTCTTTTTTTTTGCCTCAGCGGGTCCGTCCAAGATTCATTAAGGAAATTTAGCGTCTTTTTAGGCGTTAAAAAGTAAAACACATTGTTTTGGAAATTCTTACAAAAATCAAATAATTGTCGGATTTTAAATGAAACTTTCAGAACTTATTCCCGAATGAAGGAAATCATTTACATGTTTTTTAGAAAGTCATAAATGTATTCTGTTTTACTTAAATGAAACTCGAGAAATTCAACGCTGTTCCGTTTTTTTTTAGTTAAAAGCAGAAATCTTTGAAGAATATCATCAATTTTTTTTTTTTTTTTTTTTTTTTTTTTTGTAAAATCGAAACATATCGTCACTGAAAATTAGCTTTGGATTGTAACATACAAAAGTTAAAACCCAATAAAACTAAGACATTATTGAATTAGAAAAGCTTTAATGGCTTTTATGAATATATTGAAAACAATATTGTCATCTTATGCCAAAATATTTTTCCGATGAAACAAGAATTTTTTCTTTTTTTTTCAATTTTAAATACGAAATGTGAAAAAGTTAAATCTTTAAAAAAAATTTAATCCGATAATTTTAGTGAATGCTGTTAAGTAGATCTATCTTTACAGATCAGAAATTTGAAAGATTATTACAATCTGTGAAACCGCTTATTTTAAAAAAGAATTTAACATTTTGAGTGTGGATAAAAACCTTTTTTTTCCAAATATATGGATAGTCGTACATGACATGAATCATTAATGTCACATGTTTTAAGAAACCAATTCTTAAAAAACAAGTCATTAGTAGTTTCATAAGAGATATCTCTTATGAAATTTTATCTCACTTTCACTTACAAAATTTTAAATTTATTGTTAGTATTTTAATAAATTTTATTTTTCCAGAAATCATCTTCAAACGTAAAGTTATAAAGCTAAAGTACATAAAAGTAATTTTTAAAAATCAATAAAATATTAGATTGTTGAAAGTATTTGTTAATTTTTTTAAATTATTGTGTAGTTAAATAAGTTCACTTAAAATTCGAAAAAAAAATGTCACTTCTGTTCTTCCGTTCGATAACTTCACCTTGACCTCTGTCCTTAGGTCAAGGCGAAGTTATCGAACGGAAGAACAGAAGTGACATTTTTTTTTTTAGCTATAAGTAACACCTCCAAAACAAGTCACTGCAAAAAAAACAAGATTTTTAATCAAAATTTCCAATGTTCTAAAAAGTATAAAAGAATTAATAAAATAATCAAAAAATACTTTAGCCTTTCCTATTAATAGTAACATAACATTTTGATAATTTTTTTCACCAAGTTCAGGGCCTTTTTTTCATCATCTTTTTTGACGAATAAGTGGAGATCTGCAATTTTTTTATTTATTTATTTATTTTTTTAATTTCTTAAACTTTTTTTTGGTGGTAGGGGGGAATATTTTGCTTTTCATTACAATCATAAAGCGTTTTTAGTTACTTCTCGTCTGGAGCCGATTTAAATGGGTCGTTGGGCTACTTGGATTGATTTGAGATAAATTCCGCTCTGAGCCACTTTTAATGAGTTTTTAAACAAATGTAGAAGTCTGATTCTACAACCTAAACATTCAGTAATATTGCTTTATCCAAAACATCACATTTACACTTCCTGGTTAAACGGAAGGGACTATATAAAACCACAATTTCTGAAATGAAATGCTAACTAGTTTGTATTTACAATTTGTAGAGCACAAGCTTGTCTCGCTCAATCTGACTGAGTAGTGAGTTCTGTCCTCACTGGGTGCTCCTTAATATCGGCTTTGCTCCACATCTAAGCTGCACTTAGTAAATCTTTTTCTTTTTATATGTCGTGTCCTTTCAGACGTAGGCGATCATGGCCTTCCACTTTCCCCTATCCCTTGTGGCTCTCAACAGGTTTTGTGTTTCTACCAACTCCTCCAGACCATGCTCCGCCATCCACCTGCCCAAGCCCGCCACGTATGTCATGTACTGCTTTCCCCTGTCTCTTTTTCCCTCTACACGTCCCGTGAGAATCAGATTCTCCAGACCATCCTTCCTCATCACGTGTCCCAGAAATTTCATCTGCCTCTTCCTTATAAGTTTCCTCCTTGTTTGAATCCTCTCCAAGACCTCATCGTTGCCCACATGCTCGGTCCATGATATCGTCAGCATCCTTCTATAGAACCACGTCACCGCCGCCTCGAATCTCTTCTTTATCCTTGAGGATACCGTCCAATATTCGCTGTCGTATAGGAGGACGGATGTCACCTAGCAGCTCAGTACTCTGTTTTTTGTCACCCTAGAAATCCTCCGGTCTCGTAATACTCTGCCTATCTTCTGGAATGCATCCTTGACCATCCCATCTTCGGATCTCAGCGTCGCACCTACCATCAGAACACTTCCCAGATACTGACACTTCCGTGCATGTTTGATTTTATTGTCCCCGACCAGCAAATCACATTTTGGGTTCATCCTTTTACTGATGACCATGCATTCTGTCTTCTTGTAGTTTATGTTTAGTCCTTTCTTCTCGTTCTCCCTCGCTACTTTCTGTAGGAGGTTTTGTAGTTTCTTTTCCGTGTCTACTATCAGTACCGTGTGATAAAAGCGAAAGGAGAATCTGCAATATTATTGGTCCTGACCTTGTGCCTCGGTTTCAGTCATTTTCACACTGTCGTGACATAGGTTCTCTGTGCCTTTTCTATAAATATTTTCATTCTAATTGTTCTAATGAACTTTTCTTTTTGGTACTTAGACTTTATGAATTTAAGTATATTATTAGATTGCCGGCAAAGTCTCATCATTTTACTGTCAAAATGGCTAGATGTAATTGTATCTTCTATGCAAACAGTTTCTTTTCACTTGTGGAACTCTCTTCCGGCTTCATGCTTTTCTGTTAAATTTGATCTTCAAATAATTAAATTCAATGTCAATCATCATCTTATTTTTTCTTGATTCCTGTTCTTTTATTGTTCTCTCTCGTTAATATTTTTTTCGTATTTTTCCAAACTCGTAACACATTGCATCTTAGTGGCTCTATTACCTTGCTTGGGGTGAAGTGATTTAAAAATATAAAAGAGGTCAATGCGCTTACATTCTCTTGCTCAATTAAAGATAGACTCAACTAAAAATACAAAAGCCTAAACTAACTTAGTGTTATAAAATAAAATAAGACATATCTCAGCTGATTTACAGGCAAATACTCAAGAGCGAGAACCGGATGTGAACGGGACAAAGCCCCGTCACAAAATGACCATTATCTTTCTTCATAAATATTTCCGACACAAGTGTTCCGGTCGAAAAATAAAATAATATTTAAAGTGCTCTATTTTTCATCCAATAAAAATGCTTCCCTCCTAATTATACTCGCTTCGTTTCTCGAGCCTGTTAAGCCATAAAAAAACGCTATAAAAGGGGTCACAGGGAAGTTCAACAGGCAGTCCACAGTCTTGAGCGACGGTTCGGTTCAACTCTCTGCTTTCGGGCGGGAGGAACCCGAAGGAGGCTACGCCGAAGGAGGCTACGCCGAAGGGTGGAGTCTCCTTCGGGGAGGTAAAACCGGCCCTGAACCCGTTTATACGGTTTCAAATGGGCTATTTTTTGGCCGAGCCTAATGGCTCGGAAATGCCCACGTTAAAAAGGCCTTGTGCCACATGACGCCCTCGTGGGGGAACGACTAAATATAGTCCACAGGTGCCCAAGGATAGAGACCTGTCACGTCCAGCTGCTGACAGCAGGGGAGCGGCAACCACCTTCAACATGTGTGAACTACTATGAGAGGTTGACCTAGATCAGAAAGCCGGCTTATGAACTTTACCACACCAAGGTAGCTGTCCCAAACCCTCACGTTCCTGTTGAAATAAACCACGTAAATCTATTTCTACTGTTGTCGTATTTCTTTCTTGCAACCATACGCTTGTCTATAACATTAGTATGGTTTATAGAACTGGCCCAATGCGTGTTGGTATGAGTTTTTTTTTTTTTTTTATAGCATTTGATATTTCCAAGCGGTTACCCATCTAGATGTTGACCAAGCTCAAAGTTGTTTCACGTCAGTGATTCGGCGTGAACATGTTTTCAACGCGATATCGCCGTAAGCCACCTGCCTGATAAGCTTGTGTAAATGGATGACAGAACGGGAACTGAAAGAGGTAGTAACAGATTTTAGAAATACAAATGATGGGAATTTGTGGAGAGCCATGATCGCTCACGTCCTGAAACGACATAGAAAAAAAAATTTAAAAAATCGGAATATACTAGCAAAATGATCTAAGGGAGGTAACTACTTCGCTCAAAGGGACATAATTTTGATTTTTAATTTTTGTTATATCAAATAAAGTTAAGTCAGTTATTTCTAAAGAAAATCTTACACACACTTTCACTTACAATAAGCTCACCGTAGAAATGTAAATAAATTGCTGTTTTAAATTCTATCATAATTATTAGTAATTCCTCTATTTTGTGTACATGGCTAATTACCAATGCTGTTATATGTTGCAGTAATGCACTGAGTTTAAAAGCAGAGACAATCAAGCACATGTAAATGACGAGTTGTCATTGTCAGTTGGTGAGAGGAAATCAAATAAATTTCAACAAGGCGATATTTTCATGTAACTGAA
This sequence comes from Acanthosepion pharaonis, assembly GCA_903632075.3. NCBI lineage: Eukaryota > Metazoa > Mollusca > Cephalopoda > Sepiida > Sepiidae > Acanthosepion > Acanthosepion pharaonis. Next base: position 740,159 of record CAHIKZ030002678.1, read on the forward strand.
TAACAAAGGATAGAAAATACTCTAATATGCATGCAAATATAGCTGTAATGAAAGAAGAAAGTAAAATTTAAAAATTGTTTGGCTGCTACATGTACATATGTGTGTGTATGTGTGAAAGTTCAGTCACTAAGGGGAAAGATATCCCTTTGTCCAGGAAAAGGTCCTGTGCTGGTGTTACTTTTGCCATTCACTAAAAAGAAAAAGAAGAAAAGAGAAAGAAGATGACAGTTTTGGCAAATCAAGCAAAACCATGTGGAAATAACCCATATATATATATGAAGAATTGCCTATAGGCATGAAACAGACTGTCATCATTGAATATTGACTTCTGTATCCATTTTTATATTTAAATATGCTCAATTCCTGATATTGAGCAGTTAAACCAATAAACATAGCATACCTTAAAAAACTATTTTATCTCTCTCTCTCACACACACACACATATATATATATATATATATATATATATATATATATATATATATATATATATATACACGGTGGAGTAATGGATAGTGGCTTGGATTGAGGAATCGGAGAGCCGAGTTTGAATTCCAGTTGAATCCATTACATTCACTTACATGCTAATACCTTTGGGAAAGGTGTGAATCCTCTTCTTCTCCCTCCAGCTATGGGTAAATAGCAGGACAGACTGGGTTCTATAGCCTTGGATGGCAACTGGTCTAGGAGAAGGAAAACTCTGAATTCAAAACCTGCGGAGGGTCGTTTGGGGACCTTGTGGCATGTAGTGCACCAGGTCTCTGTATTCGGCCCTTCAAAAAGTGTGGATGGTCCTGCACGAAACCTTCACCACTATAGTTAAATCTCATGTGCTGTTGTCAGGCTGTCGGTTTCCTAGGAACTGATCTTCTTGACCCTCGTATGTCGAATTCGACGGGAGAGTCGAGTATATATACACTAGTCACCCAAAGAGAACAGGACATGCAGGCTCTGATGTATATTCTTTCCCATTCCTGAAAAGGTTTTGTCCTTATCATCAGCCTAGATAAAACAGTGATTGTGTTCCAGCCTTCTCAGGAAACCATAAATATTAGTGGATGGCCACAAACTAAAGATGGCAGACAAATTCACTGCATTCTTGATGATGCAATATCTACTTGTGTCAAGAAGGCAACTGAGACATTTGCAGCTCTAAAACTCAAATCTGGTCTCAGAGATGACTTTAACAGTACACAAACATAGCAGTTTCCAATGCCTGTGTACTAATGTGTGACATGGATTGTGTACCATGGACATTTATATGCTCGAGAGCAGTGTTTCTTAACCAGATTTAGTTGCACTCATAGGGGGTGCAATACTGGTTCCTAAGGGGTGCAAGGATATAAAATCATAAGAGTTGGTTCATTAAGGAAACTCTACCATAGTGTTGATGATGACAGCAATATCAAGTAAGATCTCATTGATCTGAGAAACGCTTGTGGAACCCAAATGGTGTTCACCGACAGTTGCCTGCAGCAATTCTGGGTTTCTTAATTGGAAACATATCCTGTACTAGCAAAAGAGCTCTCACTGTTCTGGTGCCTTTCACGGCTACATACTTGTGTGAAACTGGGTTTTCCTGCTTCACATCAAAACCAAGAGCAGCAATTGACTGGATTCCCAACACAACATGCGAGTAGCACTCAGCACCAAGATACTAAAATTTGATGTCATCATAAACAGAAGACAACAACAAATTTGCTGCTCAACCATAATCATTCACAACACATTCTGCATAGTACAAGCACATGTTACCGTAATTTTTTGCTAATATGAAAGTAATCTGGGTTTTTGTAATGCATTATTTAGTTGGTCATTGCTGGTAAATGTTGCTGGTCGCTGGTCATTGATAATCGCTGGTAGTCACTGATGATTGTTGGTGATCGCTGATGATTGCTGGTGGTCACTGATGGCTGCTGGTTGTCACTGATGATAGTTGCTGGTTTCTGGTCATCGCTGTTGATCACTGTTAGTGGTTGCTGGTCATCACTGGTGATCATTGCTGGTGGTTGCTGGTCATCGCTGTTGATCACTGCTGGTGGTTGCTGGCCATTGCTAGTGATCACTGCTGGTGGTTGCTGGCCATTGCTGGTGATCACTGCTGGTGGTTGCTGGCCATCGCTGGTGATCACTGCTGGTGGTTGCTGGCCATCGATTGGTGATCACTGCTGGTGGTTGCTGGTCATTGCTGGTGATCACTGCTGGTGGTTGCTGGTCATTGCTGGTGATCACTGCTGGTGGTTTCTGGTCATTGCTGGTGATCATTGCTGGTGGTTGCTGGTCATCGCTGGTAATCATTGCTGGTGGTTGCTGGTCATTGCTGGTGATCATTGCTGGTGGTTGCTGGTCATTGCTGGTGATCACTGCTGGTGGTTGCTGGCCATAGATTGGTGATCACTGCTGGTGGTTGCTGGTCATTGCTGGTGATCACTGCTGGTGGTTGCTGGCCATTGCTAGTGATCACTGCTGGTGGTTGCTGGCCATTGCTAGTGATCACTGCTGGTGGTTGCTGGCCATCGATTGGTGATCACTGCTGGTGGTTGCTGGTCATTGCTGGTGATCACTGCTGGTGGTTGCTGGCCATCGATTGGTGATCACTGCTGGTGGTTGCTGGTCATTGCTAGTGATCACTGCTGGTGGTTGCTGGCCATCGATTGGTGATCACTGCTGGTGGTTGCTGGTCATTGCTGGTGATCACTGCTGGTGGTTGCTGGCCATTGCTAGTGATCACTGCTGGTGGTTGCTGGTCATTGCTAGTGATCACTGCTGGTGGTTGCTGGTCATCGCTGGTGATCAATGCTGGTGGTTGCTGGTCATCGCTGGTAATCATTGCTGGTGGTGGCTAGTCATTGCTGGTGATCATTGCTGGTGATCACTGCTGGTCATTGCTGGTGATCATTGCTGGTGGTTGCTGGTCATTGCTGGTGATCACTGCTGGTGGTTGCTGGCCATCGATTGGTGATCACTGCTGGTGGTTGCTGGTCATTGCTGGTGATCACTGTTGGTGGTTGCTGGTCATCGCTGGTGATCACTGCTGGTGGTTGCTGGCCATCGCTGGTGATCACTGCTGGTGGTTGCTGGCCATCGCTGGTGATTACTGCTGGTGGTTGCTGGCCATCGCTGGTGATCACTGCTGGTGGTTGCTGGTCATCGCTGGTGATCAATGCTGGTGGTTGCTGGTCATCGCTGGTAATCATTGCTGGTGGTGGCTGGTCATTGCTGGTAATCATTGCTGGTGATCTGGCTGGTCATTGCTGGTGATCATTGCTGGTGGTTGCTGCTGGTCATTGCTGGTGATCACTGCTGGTGGTTGCTGGTCATTGCTGTTGATCACTGCTGGTGGTTGCTGGCCATTGCTAGTGATCACTGCTGGTGGTTGCTGGCCATCGCTGGTGATCACTGCTGGTGGTTGCTGGCCATCGCTGGTGATCACTGCTGGTGGTTGCTGGTCATTGCTGGTGATCACTGTTGGTGGTTGCTGGTCATCGCTGGTGATCACTGCTGGTGGTTGCTGGCCATCGCTGGTGATCACTGCTGGTGGTTGCTGGCCATTGCTAGTGATCACTGCTGGTGGTTGCTGGCCATCGCTGGTGATCACTGCTGGTGGTTGCTGGCCATCGCTGGTGATCACTGCTCTTGGTTGCTGGCCATTGCTAGTGATCACTGCTGGTGGTTGCTGGTCATCGCTGGTGATCAATGCTGGTGGTTGCTGGTCATCGCTGGTAATCATTGCTGGTGGTGGCTAGTCATTGCTGGTGATCATTGCTGGTGATCACTGCTGGTCATTGCTGGTGATCACTGCTGGTGGTTGCTGGTCATTGCTGTTGATCACTGCTGGTGGTTGCTGGTCATTGCTGGTGATCACTGCTGGTGGTTGCTGGCCATCGATTGGTGATCACTGCTGGTGGTTGCTGGTCATTGCTGGTGATCACTGTTGGTGGTTGCTGGTCATCGCTGGTGATCAATGCTGGTGGTTGCTGGTCATCGCTGGTAATCATTGCTGGTGGTGGCTAGTCATTGCTGGTGATCATTGCTGGTGATCACTGCTGGTCATTGCTGGTGATCAATGCTGGTGGTTGCTGGTCATCGCTGGTAATCATTGCTGGTGGTGGCTAGTCATTGCTGGTGATCACTGCTGGTCATTGCTGGTGATCATTGCTGGCGGTTGCTGGTCATTGCTGTTGATCACTGCTGGTGGTTGCTGGTCATTGCTGGTGATCACTGCTGGTGGTTGCTGGCCATCGATTGGTGATCACTGCTGGTGGTTGCTGGTCATTGCTGGTGATCACTGTTGGTGGTTGCTGGTCATCGCTGGTGATCACTGCTGGTGGTTGCTGGCCATCGCTGGTGATCACTGCTGGTGGTTGCTGGCCATTGCTAGTGATCACTGCTGGTGGTTGCTGGTCATCGCTGGTGATCAATGCTGGTGGTTGCTGGTCATCGCTGGTAATCATTGCTGGTGGTGGCTAGTCATTGCTGGTGGTGGCTAGTCATTGCTGGTGATCATTGCTGGTGATCACTGCTGGTCATTGCTGGTGATCATTGCTGGTGATCACTGCTGGTGGTTGCTGGTCATTGCTGTTGATCACTGCTGGTGGTTGCTGGCCATCGCTGGTGATCACTGCTGGTGGTTGCTGGCCATTGCTAGTGATCACTGCTGGTGGTTGCTGGTCATCGCTGGTGATCAATGCTGGTGGTTGCTGGTCATCGCTGGTAATCATTGCTGGTGGTGGCTAGTCATTGCTGGTGATCATTGCTGGTGATCACTGCTGGTCATTGCTGGTGATCACTGCTGGTGGTTGCTGGTCATTGCTGGTGATCACTGCTGGTGGTTGCTGGCCATCGCTGGTGATCACTGCTGGTGTTTGCTGGTCATCGCTGGTGATCAATGCTGGTGGTTGCTGGTCATCGCTGGTAATCATTGCTGGTGGTGGCTAGTCATTGCTGGTGATCATTGCTGGTGATCACTGCTGGCCATCGCTGGTGATCAATGCTGGTGTTTGCTGGTCATCGCTGGTGATCAATGCTGGTGGTTGCTGGTCATCGCTGGTAATCATTGCTGGTGGTGGCTAGTCATTGCTGGTGATCATTGCTGGTGATCACTGCTGGTCATTGCTGGTGATCACTGCTGGTGGTTGCTGGTCATTGCTGGTGATCACTGCTGGTGGTTGCTGGCCATCGCTGGTGATCAATGCTGGTGTTTGCTGGTCATCGCTGGTGATCAATGCTGGTGGTTGCTGGTCATCGCTGGTAATCATTGCTGGTGGTGGCTAGTCATTGCTGGTGATCATTGCTGGTGATCACTGCTGGCCATCGCTGGTGATCAATGCTGGTGTTTGCTGGTCATCGCTGGTGATCAATGCTGGTGGTTGCTGGTCATCGCTGGTAATCATTGCTGGTGGTGGCTAGTCATTGCTGGTGATCATTGCTGGTGATCACTGCTGGTCGTGCTGGTGATCACTGCTGGTGGTTGCTGGTCATTGCTGGTGATCACTGCTGGTGGTTGCTGGCCATCGCTGGTGATCAATGCTGGTGTTTGCTGGTCATCGCTGGTGATCAATGCTGGTGGTTGCTGGTCATCGCTGGTAATCATTGCTGGTGGTGGCTAGTCATTGCTGGTGATCATTGCTGGTGATCACTGCTGGCCATCGCTGGTGATCAATGCTGGTGTTTGCTGGTCATCGCTGGTGATCAATGCTGGTGGTTGCTGGTCATCGCTGGTAATCATTGCTGGTGGTGGCTAGTCATTGCTGGTGATCATTGCTGGTGATCACTGCTGGTCATTGCTGGTGATCACTGCTGGTGGTTGCTGGTCATTGCTGGTGATCACTGCTGGTGGTTGCTGGCCATCGCTGGTGATCAATGCTGGTGTTTGCTGGTCATCGCTGGTGATCAATGCTGGTGGTTGCTGGTCATCGCTGGTAATCATTGCTGGTGGTGGCTAGTCATTGCTGGTGATCATTGCTGGTGATCACTGCTGGCCATTGCTGGTGATCACTGCTGGTGGTTGCTGGTCATTGCTGGTGATCACTGCGGGTGGTTGCTGGCCATCGCTGGTGATCACTGCTGGTGTTTGCTGGTCATCGCTGGTGATCAATGCTGGTGGTTGCTGGTCATCGCTGGTAATCATTGCTGGTGGTGGCTAGTCATTGCTGGTGATCATTGCTGGTGATCACTGCTGGTCATTGCTGGTGATCACTGCTGGTGGTTGCTGGTCATTGCTGGTGATCACTGCTGGTGGTTGCTGGCCATCGCTGGTGATCAATGCTGGTGTTTGCTGGTCATCGCTGGTGATCAATGCTGGTGGTTGCTGGTCATCGCTGGTAATCATTGCTGGTGGTGGCTAGTCATTGCTGGTGATCATTGCTGGTGATCACTGCTGGCCATCGCTGGTGATCAATGCTGGTGTTTGCTGGTCATCGCTGGTGATCAATGCTGGTGGTTGCTGGTCATCGCTGGTAATCATTGCTGGTGGTGGCTAGTCATTGCTGGTGATCATTGCTGGTGATCACTGCTGGTCATTGCTGGTGATCACTGCTGGTGGTTGCTGGTCATTGCTGGTGATCACTGCTGGTGGTTGCTGGCCATCGCTGGTGATCAATGCTGGTGTTTGCTGGTCATCGCTGGTGATCAATGCTGGTGGTTGCTGGTCATCGCTGGTAATCATTGCTGGTGGTGGCTAGTCATTGCTGGTGATCATTGCTGGTGATCACTGCTGGGCCATCGCTGGTGATCAATGCTGGTGTTTGCTGGTCATCGCTGGTGATCAATGCTGGTGGTTGCTGGTCATCGCTGGTAATCATTGCTGGTGGTGGCTAGTCATTGCTGGTGATCATTGCTGGTGATCACTGCTGGTCATGCTGGTGATTGCTGGTGATCACTGCTGGTGGTTGCTGGTCATTGCTGGTGATCACTGCTGGTGGTTGCTGGCCATCGCTGGTGATCACTGCTGGTGTTTGCTGGTCATCGCTGGTGATCAATGCTGGTGGTTGCTGGTCATCGCTGGTAATCATTGCTGGTGGTGGCTAGTCATTGCTGGTGATCATTGCTGGTGATCACTGCTGGTCATTGCTGGTGATCACTGCTGGTGGTTGCTGGTCATTGCTGGTGATCATTGCTGGTGATCACTGCTGGCCATCGCTGGTGATCAATGCTGGTGTTTGCTGGTCATCGCTGGTGATCAATGCTGGTGGTTGCTGGTCATCGCTGGTAATCATTGCTGGTGGTGGCTAGTCATTGCTGGTGATCATTGCTGGTGATCACTGCTGGTCATTGCTGGTGATCACTGCTGGTGGTTGCTGGTCATAGCTGGTGATCACTGCTGGTGGTTGCTGGCCATCGCTGGTGATCAATGCTGGTGTTTGCTGGTCATCGCTGGTGATCAATGCTGGTGGTTGCTGGTCATCGCTGGTAATCATTGCTGGTGGTGGCTAGTCATTGCTGGTGATCATTGCTGGTGATCACTGCTGGTCATTGCTGGTGATCACTGCTGGTGGTTGCTGGTCATTGCTGGTGATCATTGCTGGTGATCACTGCTGGCCATCGCTGGTGATCAATGCTGGTGTTTGCTGGTCATCGCTGGTGATCAATGCTGGTGGTTGCTGGTCATCGCTGGTAATCATTGCTGGTGGTGGCTAGTCATTGCTGGTGATCATTGCTGGTGATCACTGCTGGTCATTGCTGGTGATCACTGCTGGTGGTTGCTGGTCATTGCTGGTGATCACTGCTGGTGGTTGCTGGCCATCGCTGGTGATCAATGCTGGTGTTTGCTGGTCATCGCTGGTGATCAATGCTGGTGGTTGCTGGTCATCGCTGGTAATCATTGCTGGTGGTGGCTAGTCATTGCTGGTGATGATCATTGCTGGTGATCACTGCTGGCCATCGCTGGTGATCAATGCTGGTGTTTGCTGGTCATCGCTGGTGATCAATGCTGGTGGTTGCTGGTCATCGCTGGTAATCATTGCTGGTGGTGGCTAGTCATTGCTGGTGATCATTGCTGGTGATCACTGCTGGTCATTGCTGGTGATCACTGCTGGTGGTTGCTGGTCATTGCTGGTGATCACTGCTGGTGGTTGCTGGCCATCGCTGGTGATCAATGCTGGTGTTTGCTGGTCATCGCTGGTGATCAATGCTGGTGGTTGCTGGTCATCGCTGGTAATCATTGCTGGTGGTGGCTCAGTCATTGCTGGTGATCATTGCTGGTGATCACTGCTGGCCATCGCTGGTGATCAATGCTGGTGTTTGCTGGTCATCGCTGGTGATCAATGCTGGTGGTTGCTGGTCATCGCTGGTAATCATTGCTGGTGGTGGCTAGTCATTGCTGGTGATCATTGCTGGTGATCACTGCTGGTCATTGCTGGTGATCACTGCTGGTGGTTGCTGGTCATTGCTGGTGATCACTGCTGGTGGTTGCTGGCCATCGCTGGTGATCAATGCTGGTGTTTGCTGGTCATCGCTGGTGATCAATGCTGGTGGTTGATGGTCATCGCTGGTAATCATTGCTGGTGGTGGCTAGTCATTGCTGGTGATCATTGCTGGTGATCACTGCTGGCCATTGCTGGTGATCACTGCTGGTGGTTGCTGGTCATTGCTGGTGATCACTGCTGGTGGTTGCTGGCCATCGCTGGTGATCACTGCTGGTGTTTGCTGGTCATCGCTGGTGATCAATGCTGGTGGTTGCTGGTCATCGCTGGTAATCATTGCTGGTGGTGGCTAGTCATTGCTGGTGATCATTGCTGGTGATCACTGCTGGCCATCGCTGGTGATCAATGCTGGTGTTTGCTGGTCATCGCTGGTGATCAATGCTGGTGGTTGCTGGTCATCGATGGTAATCATTGCTGGTGGTGGCTAGTCATTGCTGGTGATCATTGCTGGTGATCACTGCTGGTCATTGCTGGTGATCACTGCTGGTGGTTGCTGGTCATTGCTGGTGATCACTGCTGGTGGTTGCTGGCCATCGCTGGTGATCACTGCTGGTGTTTGCTGGTCATCGCTGGTGATCAATGCTGGTGGTTGCTGGTCATCGCTGGTAATCATTGCTGGTGGTGGCTAGTCATTGCTGGTGATCATTGCTGGTGATCACTGCTGGTCATTGCTGGTGATCACTGCTGGTGGTTGCTGGTCATTGCTGATGATCACTGCTGGTGGTTGCTGGCCATCGCTGGTGATCACTGCTGGTGGTTGCTGGTCATCGCTGGTGATCAATGCTGGTGGTTGCTGGTCATCGCTGGTAATCATTGCTGGTGGTGGCTAGTCATTGCTGGTGATCATTGCTGGTGATCACTGCTGGCCATTGCTGGTGATCACTGCTGGTGGTTGCTGGTCATTGCTGGTGATCACTGCTGGTGGTTGCTGGCCATCGCTGGTGATCACTGCTGATCATTGCTGGTGATCATTGCTGGTGATCACTGCTGGTGGTTGCTGGTCATTGCTGTTGATCACTGCTGATCATTGCTGGTGATCATTGCTGGTGATCACTGCTGGTGGTTGCTGGTCATTGCTGGTGATCACTGCTGGTGGTTGCTGGCCATCGCTGGTGATCACTGCTGATCATTGCTGGTGATCATTGCTAGTGATCACTGCTGGTGGTTGCTGGCCATCGCTGGTGATCACTGCTGATCATTGCTGGTGATCATTGCTGGTGATCACTGCTGGTGGTTGCTGGCCATCGCTGGTGATCACTGCTGGTGGTTGCTGGTCATTGCTGGTGATCACTGTTGATGGTTGCTGGCCATCTCTGGTGATCACTGCTGGTGGTTGCTGGTCATTGCTGGTGATCACTGCTGGTGGTTGCTGGTCATCGCTGGTGATCACTGCTGGTGGTTGCTGGTCATCGCTGGTAATCATTGCTGGTGGTTGCTGGTCATTGCTGGAGATCATTGCTGGTGATCACTGCTGGTGGTTGCTGGTCATTGCTGTTGATCACTGCAGGTGGTTGCTGGTCATCGCTGGTGATCACTGCTGGTGGTTGCTGGCCATCGCTGGTGATCACTGCTGGTGGTTGCTGGTTATTGCTGGTGATCACTGTTGATGGTTGCTGGCCATCTCTGGGGATCACTGCTGGTGGTTGCTGGTCATTGCTGGTGATCACTGTTGGTGGTTGCTGGTCGTCACTGGTGATCACTGCTGGTGGTTGCTGGCCATCGCTGGTGATCACTGCTGGTGGTTGCTGGTCATTGCTGGTGATCATTGCTGCTGATCACTGCTAGTGGTTGCTGGTCTTCACTAGTGATCACTGCTGGTGGTTGCTGATCATTGCTTGTGATCACTGCTGGTGGTTGCTGGCCATTGCTGGTGATCACTGTTGGTGGTTGCTGGTCGTCACTGGTGATCACTGCTGGTGGTTGCTGGTCATTGCTGGTGATCATTGCTGATGATCACTGCTGGTGGTTGCTGGTCATCACTGTTTGCTGCTGGTCGCTGATGATCACTGCTTGTGGTTGCTGGTGATGGCTGCTGTTAGCAATTCCTCTTGGTCATTGGTCTGGATACTGCCTAATCATCCTGGCTGCCCCTCTCTTAAGTGGGTATCCACTTATAGCCTCTCCTGAGGTGGGACGTTACACAAGGTCAGAGTTTAATGTGGGGAACTCAAACATGGATGCTCAGGCCACTGGTCAAAATTTTCTCTAGATCCTGCGCAATTTAGGGCAGACTTTAACTGGTCTTAGCTTGTCATTTTGGGGCAAGTGTCTCAGTTCAATGTGCTGATTTTATGGCATAGGAGTGTTACAATAGTGCAAGGTTTTGACGCTACTTCCAGTTATAAATAAAAAATAAAAAAATAAAAAATAAAAATAACTCTAGGTTATATGTTGCTATGATATTATCAATATTGTTTTACGTTAATTCTAGAAGAATGGGCGAAAACTGGTTGGGTGTTTGAAAGGAGTGCGAACAAGGAAAATGGTTAAGAATCATTAATCTAGAGTGATTTCACAATATTGTTTAAGATCAGTCTTTGGTATCAACTGGATATTCCAAATGTGTTATACCTGACGTACCTATTCTATTATTAATAGACTCTCCCACACATAATAAGTAGTAGCAGTAGTAGCGGTCACCAGTTTGGCTCAGTGGTGTTGAGTGAGTCTGTCGGACATTGGAGTATCAACCATCACAACTAGATTGCTGCGTCATTAACTAATTATTGCAAGTTCCTAACGTTTTGTACATCGGACCCTTTTTAGGACGACTTAGTGAAATACAAGCCTCCACTGTGAAAACCACTCTACAACAAAATGCCAGACACAGCGCTGTAGTTCAAGACTCAGCAGAGTAGTGACAATCTGTTTCTTGCTTCAGGCCTGAAGATTGTATTTCAGCATGAAACAGACTGTTACCACTGCCTCAATGTCCACTTTTTACATTTACATATACTCTATCCCTGATACTGAGCACATTAACCCATAAATATAGCATACCTTAAAACTATATTTTTATCATATATTCAACCTGGGACTGAAACCCAGCTGATTTGGTATCAGTCAAAGATTCTAACCCCTGGGCCATCAATACCTGGCAGAGAGAAAGGCAAATTTTTGCATATTTATTTTTTCATAAACTCATCAGTCACTCAGAGAACTTAATCACTAAGAGAGTCTTGCATTATCAGCAGTAATAATGACTGTTTACAAATTCATTACTCCCTGCAGTGTTCTACTAATTAAATTATTTTATTGAGAGCTAATATTGTCATCCACATATAGACTGTTTCACAGTATTACAGCTCATTAGTGTGGCTAGACATCCAGGTAAGATGAGATTGCATAGAGTACAATTCCAACATTTGTAATATTTAATTTAAGAGGGGCTCAATACAAAGTAGAGGAATATTCTTTATTTTAGGACATTACATCAAAAACATGTCAAAATCACTACACAATTGCAATCATGCTTTGATATGCATAGTGATTAAATTGTTCACTCGCTAGTAATTTACTGATGAGATGCATTGTATGCACATCGAAATATGACTCCAAATGTGTAGCGATTTTGACATGTTTTCAATGTAATATACTAAAATAAAGTATTTATATATATATATGTGTGTGTGATAACTGTTGACTCAGTAAATGTGTATGATCATCACTGACAAATTTTATGAATGTTTTTCGTTCTTGTAAAAATGACAATGTCTCATGAAGCCAGCTATTAAATTCTGATGCTTATTGCATATGTGACAGACTTAGTGTACAAAGCCAGGGTTGCAGGATCAATAATTTCCCCTTTCCTAGTTACACTCATTACATGTTCTTGGAAGATCTTAGTGGCTTCATGAATTGTACACCTCCACTTATTTTGATCACAGGCAGTAGTTTTCCACTCTGGATTTTCTATATGGCAGGCTGCAAGATCTCTTTTATATAGTCCTTAAAGTCGCTCCTTGTTTTTATTAGGGTTGAGTGTCATAAAGCAACTTGCAATCTTGCATTTACTTAGGCATTACGCTGTTGTCAAAATGAATGCCCAGCAACAACTGTAACAATGAATATGCACTTCAATGCTGATTGCATTGGCCTTTTTCAAGAACCACAGTGTCTGGCATCTTTTTTTTTTTACAAACTTAAGAAAACTGAAGAATAAAAAATTAGCCTAACAAACTTATGTCTGTGATACTGGAAATAAAATTGTTACATTATCTTTGGCATTCAGAGACAAAAGAGGAAAGAGGAAGAGAGTATAAGGAAATAAGAAAATGATGAAAAGGAGAAATAACCATGACATTCTACACATGTGCACATGCACACACGTACACGGACACACACATAGAGGTGTGTATACATACATACATGCAAACATGCATACACACAGAAAGAAGAAAAAAAATCAATATAGCACCAATAAAAACCACATAAATTATTTTTTAACTTAATATAAAATAAAAATGAGAAAATTGGCAAAAAAAATATTTCCTGATACCTCCTAATGAGTGAATTGAACAATTCCAAAAAAGGTTCATCTAATAAACTCTGAAGTTGGGTACTGAACATTCACTTAGCTAAGTGACAAACATTACATCTCTATTAATATATATATATATATATATATATATATATATATATATATATATATATATATATATGTCTGATTAAATAAATTGCAAAAAATTATGTCTGCTTATTTTTATCATAATCATTTCATGTCCATGAATATTTTTCAATATATTACAATTAAATAAGGCAAGAAATGTACTGTAACAGTGAGAATCACTTTTATTTCCAAAGTACTTTCCATGTCATCATCAGGGGTGCAACTGGTAAGGCAAAAACTATGTGTAGAAACTCTGAGTAGCAATTTGAACTTAGTCTCTTTTGTGCACTATATATATATATATATATATATATATATATATATATAACTGTGTATTTAGGTAGCAATCCCTCTTTTATACATGTTTTGTTAAAAACAACTGACAAGGTTCTGTGATTAAGCTTTTTATTCAAGTTCTTTTGTGTTCATACAAGTGTTTTCTTTTCTGGACGTAAAGTGTATAAAACCTGTCCAAATGTTCTGCATCTCCAAGTGCTTTCAGTTATACATTTAGCCATTATCAAGGATGATTTTATTTCAGTTATACATTTAGCCATTATCAAGGATGATTTTATTTTTAATTTTTAACTGAATGTATGGGTTGTGTGTATGCATCTAGAGTTTTGGGATGTTTTATTTTCCAAAAACCGTCAGGACATTGTAGCTGTGTTTATAGTTAAGTTACTTTATGTTGGCTTTTTCTTTTTTATTATTGGCACTTCCATTATTTTGAATCTTTTTTACATGTCGATGAGGTTATTATGCTTGTATTTTCTACTAGTATGTTTTGGATGGAGTCCAGTAGATTTTCATGTCTGTTTAAATGAGTTCTAATGGAGCTGAAGTCAGACAGATGTAATGTAAGTCATCTGAATAGGTTTGTAGTAGTGTGACCGATATAATTATTTATGAATAAGACAAGTACCTTAAGGGGGCATTTGAACTTGTAAATAATGTTGGTTGTTTGTAGTTTTGATTTTGCAGGTGTGTTGTTATTTTTGAGGATAAGGTTAGCTGCTTTAATTTTTATTTTTACATTTTTTGGTTTGGTTTGAAATGGTTTGTTTTACGGCATATCAACCTCAGTGGGTTATTTAATGCCAACAAGATTTTTATTGCTGGTAATAAATTTTTAAAAAATGTACTGCTGCTAATATATTTTTTTCCAAAAATATATTGCTGGTAATATATATAATTTTTTTTTCCAAAAATGTATTGTTAATATTTTCCTTCAAAAATGTATTGCTGGTAATATTTTTTACCTTTTACATTTTTTACACACTTTGTGTCCTAAAAAGAAAACACTTTTATGAAGACAAGAAAAATTAAATAAAATCTTGATTGCAGTACCTTGTCTTTTACATTATATATATATAATTTACAGACAGACTGTTTCATTGTATGACAGTTCATCAGTATGGCTAGACATCCAATTGCTTCAAGCCGTGATCGAAACTCAACTGATTTGGCATCAGTCAGAGTCTTTTACCTCTAGGCTATTAGTGCAGGACAGAAAAAGGGAATTTTTTAATGTATTACAGAAGTGATATATATAAAAGCCAGACCAGCAACCAAAGTGCTCAATTCTTATGAAGAGCTATGTATCAAGCAGCAGCAGCTGTTAAAAATCCCCTTTCTCCATAATACTCACTCAGCAAGTGAGAGCATATATATATATATATATATATATTTATATATATATTGTGTGTATTTAGGCAGCATTTTTTTTAGGCAGCATTTTTCACAAATTTTTCGCAAAATAAACTATGAAATCTCCACAAATATCCTTAAATGTCTATAATTGGTAACAGAAGCCATTGGTTTATACCAACGGCTTCCCATACTTAATACTTCTCGAATTCACTCTCGCATGGTCATGTGTGACATCATGAGCTGCAGTGTGATTTTTGCTTCCAGCATCTTATATGCACGTATTTATCGTTGCTTGGAGATCATCCATGTAAACAGAAACAGACTATTATCACATTCTTGTCTGTGTGTTGCGTAATATATTGTACAGTAATTGTTATCTCTGATAATGGCTTATGTATGCCAAAAAGCTTAGATTGGGTTAAAAAATATGGATCAATATTGTGATTTTCTTTTTTCGTTTAATGATAATGTTATTAAGCTTATCAGACGTTATGAAAAGAATTAAAAAAAAGAGAGGTTTTGAGGAGTGTGAGGCCACCTCTTGATTGCTGGTGTTCCCAGGTCCACCCTGACCCGGGGTGGTAACACCTCTTAGGGTCCCAGCTATTGGCAAATAGTTAACACCCAAAGTTGTGTAAAAATAGGTTTTAATACCAGAAATACTTTGTAATAAAAAAAAATTATTACCAGCAATAATTTTTGAAGGAAAAATTATTATCAGCAATACTTTAAAAAATATACCAGCAATACAAACAGCTTTACATTCTTTGCTAAAAATATAACCAGCTATAGATTTCTTCAAGGAAATATATTCCCAGGAATAGATTTTTGAAGAAAAACATTAACAGAAATAAAAATTTTGTTGGCATTAAATAACCTATTGAGGTTGATATGCTTTAAAACAAACCAAACCATAATTACCCAAAATGATGCAACCTTACAGACATTTGGTAGATGCACTAACTGTGAAGTGGTGATTAAAACAACAAAGATTGGTATATTCATTTAAAAAATTCATGTAATAGCAAACTTTTGATAGGAGGGAGGGAAACAGTATTTCTTCTTTTCGGTTTTGAAAGGAAAGTTCTTTTTATTGATATTCACAATATGATTCCACTGAGGCTGATCGAATTTAGAGCAAGTTTTGTGGAATTAAGTGGAATACGAATGGATTCAAATTTCAAATGGAGTCAGCAGACCTAAATCAGTAAAGCCATTTCAGCTATTACAGAATTATAAAATTGGTCATTTCTATTCACATTTATTGCATATAAAGAGAGTGGCAGTCATTTCTCTGTGGTCAGTAGGCGGCATTTAGAAACCGGGGCTTAAGAGGCACAGAAAAATTTAACCCAACAACAGACGGAGAAAGCTTACATCACAAAGCAGTGGAAGATATGCTTTGACAGTGAGTCAATGAAATTAGCAGAAATGCAGTGGAAAGACAGCGGTGCTACAAACTCTGACTGACAGTAGTTTCCTATTGCAGAGAAATGTTCCAGGCAACCTTTGCCCTCTGTCAGTTTAAACATCTCTCCAAATGCCACTTTTCATTCTGATCTAGACACTCCATCCATAAACGACCAAACACTATTGAATATTATTACACCTTTTATTCCTTGCTTACAATTGTCAAGTCTGGAAAGACTGTAACGAGACTTTGTAATTTTAGATTCACAAGTAGAAGATATACATTGGTAATCATTTATCACCTATATGGTCAGTTGTATTGCACACTGGTCAGTTTACTGTAGCCTTCTTGTCACTGCTGGTCATCTTTTAATGAAATAAACTCTACATGGAGTGACATGACTCAGCTCTAGTATTATTTATATATTGTATGTATATAAGGTATGTTGATTCCATTCCATGATATGAAATTTATTAATTTAAAATAAAAGAAAGCAAATATGTGGGAAGATAAATTTACGGACAAGATTTTCTTGTCTCCAAATCTAAATATAAATTTAAACAATGATGGAAACAAGAGATTCTGAATATTAATGACAGTTATTGAACTAGAAATAAATCCACTTAGTGTTAGATGATCTATCTATCTATCTATCTATCTATCTATCTATCTATCTATCTCACCATGTTCATATCTATCTACCTTGCCATGTTCATATTTATCTATCTATCTCATCATGTTCATATCTGTCTATCTATCTCATCATGTTCATATCTGTCTATCTCATCATGTTCATATCTATCTCACTTTCTTCATCTATCTATCTATCTATCTATCTCAACACGTTCACCTCTTAATTGCTGGTGTTCCCCAGGTTCATCCTGACCCTGGGTGGTAGCACATGTTAGGGTCCCAGCTATGGGCAAATCACCCCCCCACCAAAAAATGGGGTCAAAACATTATGAGAAAGTGTAAAAATAGGTTTTAATAACAGAAATACTTTGTAAAAATTTATTACCAACAATAAATTTTTGAAGAAAAAAAAATCTATTACCAGCAATACATTTTTGAAAAAAAAAAAATGTTACCAACTATAGATTTTTTAGGAAAAAAAATACTACCAGAAATACATTTTTGAAGGGAAAATATTACCAGAAATACATTTTTGACAAAACATAATATTACCGGCAATAACAATTTTGTCGGCATTAAATAACCCATTGAGGTTGATATGCTGTAAAACAATACAAACCAAACCAAACCAATCTACATGTTCATATCTGTCTATTTGAGTTTGTAAATATCTATCAGTCAATCTATCTATCTAACCATGTTCATACTATCTCTCTATCTCTCTATATCTCTATCTAACCCTGTTCATATCTATCTATCTCATCATGTTCATATCTATTTATCAGTATGTCTCAGCATGTCCATATCTATCAGAGTTTGTAAATATCTATCTATCTAACCATGTCCATATTTATCTATCTATCTCACTCTGTTCATCTATCTATCTATCTATCTATCTATCTATCTATATCTATATATATATATATATATATATATATATATAAATATATATGTAATATTCCTCTATTTGTTGAAATCCATTTGTGTGTGATAAACGTAAATATATATATATATATATATATATATATATATATATATATATATATATATATATATATGTGTGTGTGTGTATGGTAGACACCTGTGTGTATGTGTGTGTGTGAGAGTTCAAAAGTCATAAGAGGACTAATGCAATGAATGCGCTCGTTGATAGTGTTTCTATCTACATCCAACTATATTTGAAAGCTAAAGCTAAAGTCCAAAAAGAGTGGGAATGAGAATATTATTGCCTATTTATAGTCTTAAAGAGCACCCCCCGTAGCAGTGTTTTGGCAAAGCCAAGTGGGATAACCGACACCACTTGGGAGGGGCCCCATGTTTTTACTTTCTGTATGTTGGTGATTTAAAGGCAGAAATTTTGCCACATGTTATTCTTTAAACTCTACTTGGTTTTTGCTAGAAAGACCCATTGTAAAACATGTAAGTAATCACATGCCTCTGTTTGTAAGCAATCATCTGATGAGATCTTTGTGCAGCTGTTTGTTGCATTATGGAAACCTTGGCTTGCTGCATTTCAGAAATCCATTTTAGTTTTCAGTTTTTGCTATTTGACTGGCAACTGGCTGAATTTATTGTGCGCCAAGCGCTTGGAATGTGTGCACAATTCAACAGAGGTTTACACTATGTTCAACAGGAATTTGAATAGTCTAGCATTTGATTACCAAAGACACAGTGGTCGCATCCTACCGGTTCGTGCAAACCGATTCTTAAAATTATAAAATCTAAGTCTTGTGGATTTCGAGATGAAATTCGGTCTCCAATGAATGAAAAATGCAAGAATTAAAGATAAGAAATTAAATGTATTTACACAATAATACAATGGGTAATACTGTTAGTAAATCCAGGAATGCCGTTAGTAGCAATAATAATATATATATATATATACAGTCTCGAAGTAGGACTTCCTTAGAGTCTACGTGCTTGTAACTGTGACTTCTACAAGCGGTTACCTCACACTATTACTCTACCTCCAACTCAATCACAATCTCTGCTCTCACTCTCTGCTCTGATATTCTGACTGACTCTGACAGCAGCAGTCCAAGTAACACTTTGGTCGAGTCCATTTATATGAAAAAGGGGAGGACCCCATAACACTAAGTGAACCAGTTGTTGGATTATCCGAAAATAATTATATATATTAATAGTCAATGGTCTAGGTAAAATGTTAGTTATGCCATGCTTGTGTGTGTGTGTGTGTGTTCACAGTGAAATGCTAATAGATACATGCACCCTACTGTTTTGAAGTTAAAAATGTGGCAAATCTCCCAGTCATAAATTTGACAGGTCTTCCATTGGATATTTGGGACTGCAGTGATTCAGCTCAAATATTGCTAAGGAAGCATAACGCAGTTAATGACACTAGAGTCAAAAAAGCATCATACTTCTGAACAGAAATATAATGAGAACAGAATTTCAGTATCTTAATAAATAAATGTTTTCTATTAAATTATCAAAAAGGTTTAATTCTTTTTGATACTATAAAGTGATTCATTTCCATTCTCAGATTGAAAAGAAAATAAGCAGAATAGGTTCCTAAAGATTACCTGCCTTTATAGAACCAGTTCCTGGAAATTTAGGATGCCACCATTGCAAAGACCTTTTGTAGAAAAAGTTTTTTTTTTAACTTGGTTAAATCTAAAATTGACAGAGAAAAGGACTTAAGAATATTGTGAATACTGTTTGCCAAATAATAAAAGGGTGCCAACTTGCTGAAAAAGATAAATTTTAGAAAAGTGATAAAAATTTTTACTTAAAAGAATTTAATTAAATTTTCAGTCTTCCATCTAATAGTAAGATACTCTTGCCGAGGCAATAAAACATTTTCCCTCTTTAAATAAAAAGAAGTTTCCAATGATTACTTTTTAACATTGTTTCTTTTTGATAATCAGCATGTGAAATATTGATACAAATGAAAATTGAAGCTTGAATTAAGATCAAATCCTGTCTCTTTTCCTTGCCTTTTAATTAGCTCAATAAATCCTGCTATTTTGGGATGAAGAATTATACCGTCTTGATTTATGTTTCAATACCATTCCTTTAACCTGGCTTGTTGTTCATGGAATATTTAAAAGCTCTTGTGAATTGGATAAACAGAAATTTATTGAAAATAAATATTCCAGAATGTTTTCATTTAAAAGTTTTTCCTATATAAATTGATTCACAATATTCAAAACAGATCTCTAGCTCATTTAAAATTTTTCTTTTCTATCGCTAATATTTTAATTTTATTAAATTCGGAAAATTAGAATCTCTCATTTTTTTTTTAAATCAACAACATGTAAATGTTCAATTCTCTTAATATCATTATTGTCATTGTTCAAAAATGCTTTTCCAAGAAACCATCTATTTTGATGTTACATTTTTGTTGCATTCTCTCTCTTTGACATCAAAATTATAAATGTAACCTTTGTTATAAAGAACTCTACCACCTTGCTGGCTTTTTCATAAAATAGGACCAGTCATTTTTAAGGTCCAGAAATTTTCATGTGAATTGATACTTCTTTGAAATTTTAGGAAGATGGTGCTAACTTGCATAACATTTTCTTTTTATCGGTATCACCTCATGTAAGGCAGTAAAGCCACTAAGACACAAGGGGTTACTGGATGTGGAAGAATTAGGAACAGAAACATTAATAATGAGTGGAAAGAGTAATCAAGTGGACAGTAGATAGTGATTGACAATGTATTTAAATTTTTGCAGATTAATGTTGGCTGGAAAGCATGGAGCTGGAAGGGAGTTCCACAAGTGAGGAGTGCAAGAAAAGAAACTGTTAGTATAGAACTTATGGCTACATCTAGCTAGCTCAACTGTAAATTAATGAGATCTCAGCACCAGTCTGGTACTGCGCTTAAATTCAAAAACTCTAGGTACCAGGTTTAAGAATTTGGCATGAACATCAAAAAGTCTCTTTGTGTCAATGTTTTTGATTGGCCAAATTATTTTATTTTCTAATGTTCCTTTCTTTTACATTTGTTATGATCTGGTTCCTTGTACCATGGTGATAGTCCAAGGTAGAACCAATAAAGAAGAACTCAAATACGGATATGGAATAACACAGATATATTACAAACAGGAATATATACAGAGAAGAAGAAAGTGTTAGTATGAACAATCAGGTTTAGTAGTAATTGTCTGAACGCGACTTTGTTTCAGACTGCCTCTGACTCGACTGACTGACTTGCTCGCTCTGACTGACTGACAGACTCCTGACGGACTTCACTCCAGACGTCAGACTGAACTTCAGATGGAACTCCCTGCTTCCTCTTGAGGAGCAGTATTTATTACATATGGAATAGTCCATTATGTTATTATGTTGTAAGGTCCCATAACACATTTTTTTTATAACGGAAGTTATGCATGGAGGCTCCCTTATTTTTGGTATTTTTCAATCACAAATAAGTTAACTCTGCTCCTGCAAACATCTGGTGTTTTTGGCTGGGTTCAATGTTTTCTTCTGCTTCCTCTTTTGATTTGATGGTTACTTTTCCTTAGGTTGAGAGAAGTATAGAAAGAGAAGTTCAGAGACAGAAAGGAAGAAAGAGATAAGGGTTTTAAAGGAAAGTGCAAATGCCTTATTTTAATTTGAATTCTTTTTATTTTTGTTTATATATTTTATTATTATTGGGATTCAATACAGAATAATTCTCATTCCATTTTCAATGCAGACTTGGCAATTGCCAAAACTTGACTTGTGTAAAATGTAAATAAATTAGTTTAATGTTTATTTTAAGTCGATATTTCCCTTTCTTTGTTCTATGGGAGACAGGCGATTATCTTCTGACAATGTCTGTTCCAACCATATAGTGGTATAATTGATTGGGGTGTGTATTGCCTTGTGCAATGATTAAAATAAAATGAACAGAATGTTGTTATATACAAAATAAATCTTTATATAACAAAATATAATAATCATTTATTCATTTATCCAATTAGGGCATTTTGGACTGCTCTTGTTCCCACTTTCCCTATTTCTGTCGTAATTGTGGTTCATAGTGGCATTCACAACAAAATAGTGCAATGGCTTGCCAGTTCCTTTTGTACTATGTTGAGGTTACCCTGTTCCTCCTCTCAGACGGTCCTCTACCCATAGACTTCTGAGGCACAGCTCCTACACCCAAGCTGGTGATTGGCTGATGGCTACTTGCACAGGTTGGTTGGAGAGAGGTGTACCCCTTCACTGGTTGGGTTGGGAAAACCTTCTGACTAGCCTCATATAGTTTAGCCAGCAGGTCTAATATATAATAATACAGAAGTTTAAGTTTCAAGAATTCAAATGTAAAAATCCTGGTGTATAAGAGAAATAGGTAACAAGAGAAAAAGTCTGGGTGGTATTGAGCTCTTGGAGAGGAAGGGGTGATTTTATAAACAGTGGCTGCTTCTGCTAATGCAATGCTTTTCAACTAGAATCAAGCTCTCCTAGCCACTGATGTCTTTCGTATAGTAAAAACATTAAAAATTTCCCTTTCTCTCTGTTGTGCAATGATATCTTGTGGGTAGAATCTCAAACTAATGCCAAATTGGTAGAGTTTTGATCCTGACTTGAAGCAATTGGTTGGATGTCTAGCTACACTGATGAGGTGTGATACAGCAAAACAGTCTGTCTGTGGACATATATATATATATATATATATATATATATGTCTGTGGATATATATATATATATATATATATATTTATATATATATATATATATATATATACGTCTGTGGATATATATATATATATATATATATATGCGTCTGTGGATATATATATATATATATATATATATATATATATAATATGCATCTAAATGTAGTGGCCACTGTTTGACCATGTGTTGAAGGAAGGTATAATTTTTTTCAATTTTTCAATGTAGCAAGGATGGTTTAGCTGTCTATGGTTACCAGCTAGTCATGCAAATGTTGTATTTCATCTTTGGGGATATTATGATAACCGCAGCTTTGAAGAATGGACAAAATTAATTTATCAACTATAATTTTTGTTGATTTTTCATCTGTTTATATACGCATCTATAGATGCACTTTGAAAAGGCATAAAAAAAGAACTAGGAGAAAAACTACCAATGTATATTTTTGAGGGTTCGGTTAAAAGAGACTAGGGAGAATGGAGATCATTTAACAACAAAGTGTACTATAAAAAATGATGAGAGATACTGAGTGAGATATAAAACCAAAACAATTTCATTAAAATAAAATAAAAGCAAATTTTACTAAATGTTAGGGATGCACAGATTTGGTGCTTGGTGCACACGGAAAAGAGGGTAATAAATTCCTGGATGAGTAACTTATTTTTTCTAAAATAAGGCTTAATGGCAGTTGTGGAAAAAAATATCAAGTTTGCAATCAAATCAATCAAATAACATCCTGTCAGCACCACATTTTTTAAAAAACTGGAAGAAAAAGCTTAACCAGCATTGTTGTAAGACTGATTCAGGATATAATGAGGCCCCAAAAGCAACAAAAACTGAGTGTTGTACAGTCCAGATGACTAGGATCAATGTGAAGTGAAGTATCTGTTTCAGCCAGCCAATCCAGGGCTCCAGTCGTCAGTAGCAGGCCCAGCTAGCCAGCCATCTCCAGCTTTCCATTAGCTGTTGCTCTAGCCATCTCCAGTAGGCCTCCAGCACCTGCTGTTCCAATTAACAGGCTTCCTGCTCCAGCCATCCTTGTCAACAATATGCAAGAAACTGTCCTTTTCAGCACAATGTTCTCCAGCAACTATCAAAACTGTCCTTCTCAGGACAATGCTATTCTCACCTTTTGCATGAGCTTGCAAAATTATTTTTTGCCTAGTGTCTTGTATAATTATTTTTGTTTATGCATTTTTCTTTAGCAAAAATAAACTTGGCAATACATCTTTATACTGAAGTCTTCATTTGGTTTGTTATCATCTTCCATCTGATGGCCAACATACCACCCACAATAAAACATAAGAAAAATGTCAGCGTATACAAAACAATGTAAAATACAAAGAAATTTTAATAAAGGGTTTTAGTGAGGTTGAACCCAGTTAAAAGGGTATATTTATCTTGAAGCTATAAAATGTGAATGTTCTTAATATTTTTGGTGATTTGAAGATAGTTGTTGAAGTTTGTAACAGAATCTGTTCATACTTTCAGAGTTCAAAGTCTTCAAAAGCAGAGCATTGTTTTGAGAACAGTACTTGTTCACTGTCATGGAAATTACTATTTTCTTACAATAGCTAGGATGAAAACCAGGCTTAATTTTGTTGTGAAAATGACAATTTAGTGACAACCAAATTGTCATTTTCACAACAAAATTTGTTGTGGAGTGGGTTTCTTTGAGTCTATGCTCAGTCAGGTTTTCAGATATTTTGGAAGGCATTGCATCTCCCTACTCCCTGGTGTCCATCGTGTTTCCACTCCCCTCATACTCCTTGGCATTCACATCTGCTACTGTTCTTGATGGCCATATTGTAGGGAATTTTATTGGCTTTGATTTACCCGAAAAATTTTGGTGGTCGGCACAAGCATTTCAAATTTCAGCCAGCTTCAGTAGCCATTGGTTAAAAATCCCATTTATCAAAACAATTTATTGTAGTAGAAAAACATTTATATTTTTCTTTCCTTTTCCTTCATCTTCAATTGAACTCCCTCCACTCCTTGGTCAACGAGCTTTGCATGCAGGGTGGAAAGATTCAGGTTTCAGTAAATTATTTTATTACCTTCATCCTTTTCCCCAAAACTATAGAGAGCTGAAACCTACTCAGAGTAAAAAAAAAAAAAAAATTACTTTTAATGCTTCTCAGCCTTATATCCTTGCTGGGAAAGATTCCTGAGTGGTTTGTCAAACTATCTACTTTTAGAAATAGAGAAATTTTGTTTTTGTTATTATTTGTTTATTTCTTTTCTTACATCATAGTTATGAAAGCTTTCTGATTGATTGGTTGAACTATGGCTTTGTTTGGCTGGCAATTTTTATTATCTGACTATTTTTAAGGATGATGAAATTTTAGTCTTTTTGTTATTTATTTATTTCTCTATCACCAGTTCCAACTGTATTTCTGTTTTAGCCTGCTGATTAATAGTAACATGACTTTTTCTAGCCATGTTTTTTCTGTTAATTTTTCTCAATGTCTGTCCCTTAAGATTAATGCATTAACAATTAGGCTGCCAATAGAAGAGCCTGAGTGTTTCCTTTTTGTTTTATGACAAGTTATTTGTTTAAAAATATCTTCTGCTTAATTATGATTGGTTAAATAATGTGTTTAGGGATTGAAGACATGGCACTGTGAATGTATGAGGGTGACTTGAGCTAGTATTTTTTGATGAAACTAGCCTGGACATATAGAGCTGGAAATAATTTGAATTGTAATGAAATTAACCAATTTTTATGATTTGGTATCTTGAAGCGACAATTTGCACTTGCCTCACTGAAGGTCTTGTAACAGACCGTTGGGTGGTGATGATGTGATGAGTATGTAGAAGAACACATGTGGGTAGAATTTCCTGCTAGCAGGTCCAACCACATGAAAATGTTAGACTTTAATTAAGTCCAAAGAAAAACAAACAAGACCGATAAATATATAAAAACAAATGTATGTATTAACAACAAGTACAAGTTACAAGCACATGGACAGTTACATTGAGTGCGTGTGGGGAATATTATGTGTGTGTGTGTTGTGGTGAGTGTTCATATGTACATGTATTGTTCTTAGCGTGTTCCCAGAATTTGGGAAACGCTGTATCTGTGAGAGTTCACATATTGGTGTTAGCTGAAATGAGAGAAGAATTACCACCTTTCCTCCAAGCGAGGTAACAGCCCAGGGCCTGAGGGAAAAAAAGGGGTCGAGGCGAAGGGTCAGCCAGTATTTATAGCCAGGGAAGAGAGACCCCTGGTGAAGGGTTAAGGAGCTGAGGAGGAGCTAACTCTGACAACACCTCCCCTCAGATTTGAAAGTTGTAGAAAACAAACTTTTAATATGTAAGAAAAAGGTTCATGAAAGTTTTGAATATTGTCCTTGTGAACTGAAAAGAAAATGTATCTAAGTGTGGTTGAGATGCATGATTCGACGAAATGTGCTTGTGCTGTCATCAGGGTGCTCGGTGCTGTGTATTTCTCTAGTCGGTCAGAGTCGGGGCACGTTCTGGAAAAAATGTCGGTAGTGGTCTGCGTTTGCTATCAAAATTTGTCTTTTTTCCAATGTTCCATGTTGTGTTAGAATCTGGCGATAACAGCGAAACTATTTTATCGGAAAAGTTGGCAGTGTTTCGCTAGATGACACCCACCTGATAATTGGCGAAAATCTGATTGACGAAATCCAGATGAAAGTGACTTTGGGATAGGAATTGAGGTTATCACACTACGGGTCATATTGTTCTGTTGGCGGCCAGAGAAGAAGAGAGAATAGAAAAGAAAAGAAAGAAGGGAAATAGAAAAAAGAAAAAGAGGAGATAATTCTTTTTTCTTTGAGCAAGATATTTTTTTTTAAGAAACAAGGCTAGTCTGGTCACACCCACACTGTTGATCGGCCATTGGATGAATGTTAACGAGAGCCAGGCGGAGGTGATCATGTGATGCAGGGGGGAAGGCCTGCTACCACTCATTAAAGAGGATAGGTATGAGATGTTACTGCAAAGAAGTAGGAAAATCGTTGACGCCCTCTGAGGGTATGGTAAGAGAAGACTTCCAAAAATGGAAATAATAAATTTTTCCTGACCGAAAACAAAAAAAAAGGGGATTGTGGATTTGTAATTATCAGGGAACCTCAAACCACGACAAAGCCCAACCCGGTTTCAGTTGGCGTCCATATAAGCAAAGTCACAGCGAGCGAAAATCAGTTGGAGTTCCAGTTTTCCAGAGTTTGCAGTTCGCAGTTGAAGTGGGTCCCGCCTCGCATTAGCTGACTAAGATTCGCGCAACTTCCGAACTCATCTTCAATCCAAGAACAATTTATTTTTGAAGAGCGACTTAGATTCATACCACCAAAACAAGTTTTACGACTATCGCCTGAAGACACACCAAGAACCAGTTTCTTAAAGAACAGACAACTTAAGATGTTAAAACTCGCCTAACAAAAACAACGTGTCACGAATCCATATCGTGGGTCGGGAGACAGACGCAGTCCTATGTATCCAGCAACCAGATATAAAGTATTGTTATCCTTTTTTTGATACCTTTGAACTTTTTGAGTTATTATTTTATTTTCTTTCACACATATTTGTGCGATACCACACTTATTCGAACTCAACCTGCATTACGGCCCCGACGACTGATTGATTTTGTCTGCCTAAGATCAATTCACAACGTGGGTAGGCAGACTGGAGATCAAAGCAGTTACTTTGGTAACCAGACGTTGGAAGCGAGTTGGGAACGACAAGGCTGATATCGAATCTAACCAGATTCCCATCCGAATCACCAAAAGGTTAGAACATCACATTTGGGTGCCGCGGCCGATACCAAGCCAGTTGGTCGTCACAGGACGGGACAACATGACTGACGCAGACAGGCGGACGTCACGTTTGGAGCGGCGACACCTGAACGAAGCAGCGAGGAACGAGCAAGGCTGGGGGACGTCACAACAGTGATTCGCCTTTAGTGTTTGAAAATAAAGGACAGTGAGTCACCTTTAGTTTGAGATGTGGTTCACACTTTATCCATTTCAGTCCAGAAGAAGGGAGTTGAATTTAGTTAAAAATGGCGTTGCGTTTTCCGTTTGGTAAGCCGGGTGAAATGAGGTCAGACATTGCCGAGAGAAAGAAAGGGTCAAGCAAATATAGACCAGTGGGGAAATAGTTCTAAGGTCTCATAGTAATTGTGGTTCTTTTAGTGGCGATTAAGGCTTCCGTGATTTCCACGTGTTGAAAATTCTTCTTGCTGCACAGGAGAAAATTGTTTTATAGACCTGTTGTAGTGAATTAAAATTGTGATTTTGTACTTTTACCAGTTTAATCACAAATTTTTGTTGGTGTTTAAAAGTTCTTTCGTTAAGTGTACTGTACGGCGTGCGTTTTAAGATACAAAAAAAAGTTTTTTCAATGTTTTTCCTATCTGGCTCTCTTTTGGGAAAGTGTGTGTAAATGTGAGTTTGTACATATATATTGTTTTGTGTGTTTTAGCAGGAGTTGAAAGATAAATCACGTCGGGAATCACCATTATGTAGCGGACCGTTGGGTGGCGATGATGTGATGAGTATGTAGAAGAACACATGTGGGTAGAATTTCCTGCTAGCCGGTCCAACCACATGAGAAAGTTGGACTTTAATTAAGTCCAAAGAAAAACAAACAAGACCGATAAACAAATATATGTATTAACGACAAGTACAAGTTACAAGCACATGGACAGTTACATTGAGTTTGTGTTTAGCATGTTCCCAGAATTTGGGAAATGCTATATCTGTGAGAGTTCACATATTGGTGTTAGCTGAAATGAGAGAAGAATTACCACCTCACCTCCAAGCGAGGTAACGGCCCAAGGCCCGAGGGAAAAAAAGAGGTCCAGGCGAAGGGTAAGAAGCCAGTATTTATAATCAGGGGAGAGAGACCCCAGGTGAAGGGTTAAGGACCTGAGGAGGAGCTAAACTAACTCCGACAGTCTAGTTTTAACAATCCTGATGCAATACCTGGCATTTGCGAACTAATATTTGTAGCTGGAAATAATTTAAATTGAATCAAGTCAATTTTCATGATGTGGAATCTCAAAGTAATAACTTTCAATTGTCTCTTTGTAGATATGTAGTATATGTATAAAAATATCACATTGTTTTGCATGGATATAATTCTGGATTAAATATTTTTCTTTATTTTGGTGACTAAAAAAAGTATGTAAAAAAAAAGATTTAAAAATAAAAAAATCATGTGTTGGAAGATAAACTTTCTTGCATAGCGTAGAAATTAATCAAGTAAATACTTATCAAAACAGGAAACGAGATATTTTAATATAAAAAACGAAATAGTTGTTAGTGTAATGAATGATAATCAATCACATATGCCTACGAAACTAACTGCTAGCTCTACTGCTAATACGAAGTTCAAAGTACGAAACAAATTTAATAACTTCAGTTTTTAGTGTAATCAGTAATAATCATGTTGTCTACAAGTAGACAAGCTTTTCTTCGTCTTGCTGTAAGTAATCAATTAATTTGTTGAGTTATTATTTTAATTATTGTGTACATTTATTCATAGTTGAAAGAAGAATAAAATATTGATTTATCAAATCTCAGGGTAGAAATTTGAAACTTCGTCTGTTTCCTTCGAAAGTCATTCGTTTTAAAAACAACCTTTGAACAAGAAGAATAAGTAAATAAATTATGGAAATTTTCGCATATGTTTTTTATTTAAGAAAAAAGGAACACAAGTTTGAATTTTTTAATGTAAAGATTTTATATATTTTTTTGAAATTATTAATGAATTCGGAAAGTACTGTCCTACATAACCTTTCCACTTAAAAACTCTGACACGTGATCTAAAGTTTATTTTCCTCTGGGTGAAATTAAAATAATAAAATTATTTTAAATTTGTCTTTAAAACATTTTAAAATAAGAAAAATCTTTAGGCAAATTCAGTATAATCACTACATACACCATAGAAAGTTCACTTAATTTTAAAAACAAAAAAAATTGTTCGAACTCTCAAATAGTAATTTTTTCGTTTTCGTGATTAAAAAAGAATCACGGAATAATTTTTGTAATAATAGTTACTTATTATTAAAAAATTATCCCGTGATTGTAATGCTATATTTTTTAACAAATTTCTCTACTAACAAAAAAAAAAAAAAAAAAAATATTGTCACATGTTATCTTATCATATGTTATGTTTTTAGAGTTTCTGTTTTTATACTTTACTTCACAAAGCTATTCTCCCCAGTTCATTTGTCTTCTTCGAATATATAACGTAGGTACCTCCACGAAATTGCTACAAAAAACATAACGCTACTTACAGTACACTTAGTTTTTGTTTTATTTTTACTTATAAAAAGAAAAAATACTTCGGTTTAACCAGGACATCTTAATCAATTCGCAGACAACAAGGTCTTACGCTTTCCCCGTAACGCACACGGCATTTTAAAACGCAGTCACTACTCTCCAGTCTCGACGCCCCCCCTTTTTTTTTAGGTCCCAGAAGAATCCAGGAGTGGACTGTAGATATATATTTTTAATTTCTGACAACGCATCACATTGTCATGTTACAGTTAAATGAAAGTTATATCAATTCTTGAGTTCCAAGGTTGTGACTTACAGAAGTTTTTCAAATGTTCGAATCTAGATTAAAAAAAATGTCAAATGCTGATTTTTAAGGTAGCTAAATTTATTAAAGTGTTTGCTGACCTTCTGTATCTCTATTTTCGTCTTAGGCTTTTTTGTGCCAACTAAACAAAGCTTAGTCAACTTTCAGTGTCCTACTTTTGAAGGTACTGTGTGTTAATTTTGTTCCTCATTGGGATCTTCAAAACTCCATAAGCAATCCTGACTCTACACAGATTCCTTATCAGTAAATTACTATGCATTCTAGTCAAAGACTGTGGAGTGGTTTTCTGTTGTCTCCTCCAAACTTTCGAATTCAAAATTTTCTTCTCTTAGGCTGATTTATTTCTCCAAGATTCTTCATTTTCCAATCTCATTAGAGTCCAAAAGTTTCTTCGTGTCCTTGTGGGTGATAAATTATTTTCTACCCTTCCATAGACAAAATATCACAAGCCTCTCACTGCTCTATTATCATTTCCATAAAAGTGCTCAGATGAACTATATTCCTTAGTTCCACCAGTTGTAACCTTCATGGCTAAGACCTGTCATGCTATGCCCATTGTAGTGAACCACCCCCATTTCATATTCCATTTGTGAGATGTAAGTTTCACTTGAGCAGCTTCTTCCTGCAAACTTCTGCTCTGTGTAACTGACTCCCAAAAGGGTATTTTCCTGATCACAACAATCTTAACCAGTTCAAGACTATGATTAACAACTATATTCCCCACATTTGTATAAATTGTGACACTTACTCTGCAACTCACTACCTCAAGTGGCATCTGGGTCTTGTACAAAAAAGAGCTTGATAAACTTGACACTCACAGGACCGATTGAAAGCAGGGAGGGACAGAGGAAAGCAACACATAAACTATCTGGCAAACTTCAGTGAATAGATGACAGAATGAGGTTTAGGTAGATAACTGTCGGAATTTCAAGTCTGACTGTTTGAAGAAAGGGAAGGTAGAAAAACTATAATGGCAACTATTAGCATTTGAAGTAAAACTCAGCGCGAAAAGAAAGAAATGATAACGAATTCTTACTTATAACTGGCATAACTTCGCAATGGCAATCACTGTGTTGCCTATAAGTAATTCTTGTAGATGTAACAATAGAAAATAAAGAGTTAGGACTTATAAACAGTTTTGGTAACACATTCAGTAGGCTTCGAGAGAGAGCAAGGTCATAGCAAAGGAAGAAAAAATCCAGCCTTTAGCTAACTATTTTAGCATTTTCTGTATTTCTCTTTGAACTCATATGCAAATTTTGATTCCCCTTCGATCAGATGGTCTGATATCTGATGTATATTTATATGTATTTGCACACATGCATTTGTAACATGTGCTGCTAAACAACCTCCATTCTTGGAAAAATACCTTTGCAGAGGATTTGTACCAAAAACAGAATTTTAAAGATTTCACCTGCCAAATTAATATTAAAACTATTTTAATTGCTTCAGTTTTTGTTTCTAGGATTTTGATGTTTGAATTAATTTTAATCAATAATTTTAATTTCGATGAAAACACCCAGATTCATTTTATTGATAAAAATCTTAAATATTTATTTAGGGGTATAAAATTTATTTTCTCATTGAAAACATTCATTTACATTTGAGTTTTACAAACAAACTTAAAATTTTAGCCTGAAATCCAAAATTTGTTAGATGTTTATGTCATGGAAAATGTTTCAGTATGAAATAAAGTCAATTATTTACCTTTCATCTGTTACTTATAAACTTTTTTAGATAAGTTTTTGAATACATTTTACTGATAATAATGTCAAGGCAGTGGGTTTTTTCTCTCAAAATAGTTAATAATTGTAGTTTTAAAAACTATATTTTTAAATTTTGATTTATATTTATTTAATGATATTTTAATACAACTTGAGAACATTTGTATTTTACGTAAAATTTAAAAAAAATTAGTGAGAAATCTGGAAAGGTGAAGTGTTAATCCTTTATATATTATTTTTTTTACTTTTATTTAATCAGCTTTAACCCAAGCAAGGCAGTAAAGCCACTAAGACACGAGGTGTGAAAGGATTAAAAAGCAGAAACATTACTAAGAAGCAAGAACAATAGAAGAGTAATCAGGAGGACAGTAGATAACAATTGACATTTTTGAAGATCAATGTTAACCGGAAAGCATGGAGCTGGAAGCGAGAAGTGTGAGGAAAGAAACTCTTAGCATAGAACATACGGTTACATCTAGTCAATTTAACTGTGAATTGATGAGACCTTGTTGCCAATCTAGTACTGTTCTTAAATTTATAAAGTCTAGGTACCATAGCAAAGAACTTACCTGAACAATTATCATGAAAGTATTTATAGAAAAGATAAAGGGAAACAACTTTGTGACTGAAACTGAGATGCCAGATCAGGATCAATAATAGTGCTGTTTCTCCTTTGGATTTTGTCAAGAATTTCTAAATATATAGCAGGTGCACTGGGCCATATGGTGGCAATATTCTAAACATGAGTGAATGGTAGACTTATAGATATGTAGGTTAGATTCTGGAGAGAAAAAATGTTTTGCACAACACTGAGAACCAACTTTCTTAGAAGCATTGGATTCAATATAGTCTTTCTATTTCAAGTCAGCAGAGACTATTAGCTCCAGAAGGCACAATGAGTCACTCTCCTGGTGATCAGGCTGAAAGGGGTTTCTCAGATGACTAATAGAGAGCAGTTTTGTTTTTAGAGGCATTAAAATTAACAAGCCATTCTTTACTCCAATTAACAACAGACTAAGTCATTTTTAGTATCAGCTGCCTATTTGACCTTATTGAACTAATCATACTCTCGAGACAAGAGTAAATGATTGTGTCATCAGTGTAGATACCATTTTGAGAGCTGATACCATCGGGAAGGTCATTAATGAAAATTAAAAACAAAGTAGGAACAAGGATAGTGCCCTGGTGGATAAAAGTTATGTTTTGTGGATACGTATGTATCCACTAACTGTAATGTTTAAATAATAATAATATATTAAATTTAAAATACATTCATTCATTAAGTTATTTTGTGAATGTTTCAGGTACGAGACTAATGTTAGAAGATATAGGCTTTGAAAGGTCTGAACAAGAGATGTGTACTTCTTAAAAAGATTAATTGAGCCTTGCTTCAATGCAAAATCTTTCATGGCTGAGCTGTCTAAAGCAGACTTAGCTTAAAGGTGGTTTTTCCAATATAAAGGAATGCAAGTTTGATGCCTGCTAAGAGGTACATTATTTTTTATGAAAACTTTCTATTACCTAGATTGGTAGATGTCAATTATGCTGTTTTTTATGAGTGAGGGATGTCTGTACAAACTAATCAAACTAAATATAGCATTGACAGTAGGAATATTAACAAGATTTATAAAAAACGTAAAAGAAAGGCGCTTTCTTCCATATTGACTTTTACTGATAACAACAAAATAGGGTAATGTTGTTATGGCAATCATAGTTTGATAAATATGTTAAAATTCTTGAGACACTTTTGCATACCAAATGTCCACAAAACACTTTATGATTTTAAAGTAAGAAGTTTCAGCTTTATTTTTTTTTATTTTTATTAAAAAATATCTTGTTTCTGTAATTTTTCAGGTTTGATGATTTCAATTTTGTCAGTTTTAAGTTCTTTTTAGTGGGTGATAATACAAATGTATCATTTACACACACGCATACATATACAAAGACAAATATATCTATTTCTGTCTACCTGTCAGCCTAGACTATTTTGGGGTCCTTATTTTAACCTGAAATGTTTTAATCTTTCATTGGATTACCAGCAATGTTTAACCTTCATACCTGCAATAAAACTGTGTCAGAAGGACAGTTATTCTCTTGACACTGCAATTACTGCATAAACTTTTCATTCCACTGGCAATGTTTATTTTTACAAGATTATAAAAATATGTGAACCAAGTACAATGTGATATTTATTATTTATCTTTTATAAAGTTTTATTATTTAACATTTTATAAAGAAATAGATTTTAAAAGAGACCTTTTTTATTAAAAAATTTATAAAAATTTACAAAATTATCAAAACATTTAAACCAACTACATTGGAATATCAATTATTTATGATTTTATAAATAGCTATGAAAACAAGTTTTTTATTCATAATTTTATAAAAATGTCAGTGAACTATATAACAAAAATATTTTAATAAACACAATTTTCTGGACATAATAAATTTTCTTTTCAGGTTATTTAATATCTTGTATTACTAGTTTTAATTTTCCAACTTTTATAAATTTATGAAAAAAAAAACTCTTTTCATATTTATTTCTTTATAAAATGGAAAATAATATTTCATTATAGTTGGTTCACATATTTTTATAATCTACGACTAAAGCTGAGCTGCCAGATTAGGATTGATAATATTGCTGATTCTTATTTGGATTTTGTCAAGGATCTCTAGATATATGTGGCAGCAATATTCTGAACATGAATGGTAGACTTATAGATATGTATGATAGATTCTGGAGAGAAAAATTGTCTCACATGACACAGTGAACCAATTTGACTTAGCAATGTATTTAATATAGTCTTTCCACTTCATGTCAGCTAAGAACATTAAACTGAGAAGGTGCAATGAGTCATTTTCCTGGAGGTTCCCTTGGGAGTCTGTTCCCAGAAGTGACAATTTCTATTCTTTCAAATTATGTCTTCTGTATTCCATTGATTGATTTTCAATAAACGTTTTGGTCATGAAATCGAAATGACACTGTTTGAAATAAAATCTCATCCTCTTTGCATTTCTGTAATATCACTTTTCTAACACTAGAATTTTTTTGCAACATGTTAATGTGTGTTGAAATCCTCACAGTATTTAGTATTGTTGAAGTTAGCACTAACAATTTTGTTGTGATTTACAAACTCTACTCTTTCTACTGTGTATTATATTTTACCAGAATGAAATATATATATATAAGCTTAAAGATATGCAAAAAATAATATTGCATTTTTGTTAAATAAGTATTTGTTATTTTAATCATTAAATTTTTTAAAATAGTGGAAGTATGTTAAATAATAAAACTTAAATTTTCCCTCAAAATTAATGAAAATTTATTCTACTTAGCTACACATCCTAGTAAAACCAACTGTACTTTGGACTCCCTTAACTGTTTGCATTTCTCCTCAAAATTTGGTTTTGATTGGTCAATGTATATCTATTTTAGAGGGTGTGATGGACAGACTAACAGAAGTCATAGAATTTTATATATAGATGCTAAAAGCATCTATATATAAAATTCTATGACTTCTGTTAGTCAGAATTACTATGACAATTTTTGAAGACACATTTTGAAAGAATACACAAAAGCATTTGATAAAGTATGACAAAGAACTTCTTGAAATGTTAGGAAGACCTGATTTACATAGAAAAGATATTAAAATCTTATCCATATCCTGTATTGGTAATGAGTTAAGTAAATACACAAACAAAAAGAAAAGTACAAGAAAAATATATTTTATCACCAAGATGATACTATAAGGATTAGAAGACCTAGTATTTATTACCACAACACAATAACCTGTGCAGATGACACTGTTGGTATATGTTGACGGCAGATTTAGAAAAAAAAAACAAGCTGCAAGGACTAAAAGACGAAGTAGTCAATGAAAGCATGAAGACCAAAGATAAGAGTTACATATTGGGTTGACAGAATTAAATATAGTAATAGACAATGGAAAGTGTGGCACTGAAATTTGAAGATGCATTGGAATAGTGAAAGATACTTTTCAGGAAGTGAACAATTTATTAAGGGATTGAAAATATCCTTTGAATAAAGAAAATGCAGCAGCACTGCTATGTAATATCTAATCTGATATATGGTGGTGAATGCTGTACAATTTCACCACAAATGAAGAAAAAACTTGAAGTGACATTAATATTCTATTGCTGAATGAGAAACAAAGTTTTAAAAAATGCACTCTGTAAACAGTCATTTGAAACATATTTGACAATGTTTAGCATTGCATTACCCACGTAATGATCAGCTTTACCAAAATTTCATACATTATAATTTGTTACTATTAGGTATCATGTTTTTCAAATTGTAGTTTGTAAATATTGTGTCATTTAAGTTAGAATATTAGTGTTGGTTTTTAATACGGGTTAAAGGGAGATAATCCTGATTTTTATTTTATTTTTTTTTTTTGCTTAGTGAATTCAGTCGGTGTGTTTCTCAAAATTTTCTTTCTCTTTTTAGTCACATTGCAAAATCTTATGCTCAGCATCCTCTTCCTTCTTTCTATCTATTTCTATCCTTGTTTAATATTATTCCAACTTGTTGAGAGCATCAACTTAGTTTCCAGAATGGAAAAGAAAATAGATGGCTTGTTACTTTTAATGTCTCCAAAACTAAACGTCGCTCCATTAATCATCCGAGAGACCCCACTCTGCCTCTATACTAACCTCCAGGAACCTGATACTAACCTCCAGGAAAGTGACTTGTTGCACCTCACGTTCTTAGCTGACATAAAGTGGAAAGACTATATTGAATCCATTGCTAGGTCAGCTGCTAAAAATGTCAGTTCACTGTATCGTGCAAGACAGTTTATCTCTCTGGAATCTATCTTGCATATCTATGTCTACTATTTGTCTATGCTTAGAATATTGCTGCTATATATGATTCAGTGTCCCTGTATTTACCTGGAGCTCCTTGATAAGATCCAAAGAAGAATCAGCAATATTATTGGTCCTGATCTGGTCACTTGACCACTGCCATAAAGTTGCCACTCTGGGTCTTTTTTATAAATACTTTCATGGTAATTGTTTGGATAAGCTCTTCACTATGGTACCTAGACTGTATGAATTTATGTGCAGTACTAGACTGGCGTCAAGATCTCATCAATTTACAGTTGAGCTGGCTGTAAATTTTATGCTAACAGCTTCTTTTTTTGCTTGTGGAACTCCCTTCCAGCTCCATGCTTTCCTGCCAACTTTAATCTGCAAAAATTTAAATGCAATGTCAATCGCTATCTACTGTCCTTCCGATTGCTCTTTCCTCTTTCTACTCATTATTAATGTTTCCGTTTCTAATTCTTCCATGCCCTGTAACCCTCGTATCTTAGTGGATGTACTGCCTTGCTTTGGGTGATACTGATTAAAAAAATATCTCAGCATTATTGTTTATAAAAAGACTGGAAACTAATATTCTTTTATATGTCATATCTCTTCAGGATGTAGGCGATCATGACTCTCTACAACTTCCTATCCTTTGTAGTGTTTGTCTTTTTATTATTCCTCCTACTCTCTATTCTACAATCCATTTACACAAGCTTGTTAGGTTGATACTCATTGTTTCCCTCTACCACTCTTGCTTTCAATATATCCTGTGAATGTCAAATTATCCAAGCCCTCTTTCCTCAGCATGCGTCCCAGAAATTTAAACTCTTTTTGATTCTAAGTGTCCTAGTTTTCCATTTTTTTAAAAACTTCTTTGTGGCTCACATGTCCTGTTTATGGCATCCTTCAATAGAACCACATCTCTATTACCTCAGGTTTCTTATTTATCTGTGAGAATATTGTCCAGCATTCATTGTGATATAGCACGATTAATATTACATAGCAGTTCAGTACGATTTTCTTCATTTTTAATGAGATTTTCCTGTTTCTTACATTAAGGAATTTAATAATAAATGACAAAATTTAGAGTGTAAGCATCAACTAAATTTTGTTTTCATTCTTAGATACAGAATTTGATTTTCTTTTGAATGTTACTGAACATTTCAAGTTAAATTTTGAACAATTAGAAATGGAGACAATTATATATTCCTGTGTTTTGAAATGATCAAAGAACAAACCTATTGGATTGTCTGTAACTTTGAGAAGAGTCATTAACATTTGAAATTTTAACTTAACCCCTTCTTCATGTACTTGATGTTATCTGACTATTTTGGCTGATTTATGCTTTAATTTATGTCAGCTGTATGATGCTTGAAAAAAGAGGACACCACCTTTTTTTTTCCAGGAAAAAAAATCTAAAAATCTAGATAAAAAACATGTTAGAAAAACAGTTTTTTTTACACTTTTCTCTCTTGATAAAGTATGAATCAACCAAAACATTGTATAGAAAATATCAAGTTCATAAAGAAAGGTAAACTGAGTTGAATAAACATAAATTTTAATGGTAAAACAAAATTCTATGCTGATATCTGTACCTGAAAACTAGTTTTTATATTGTTTCTTTTCCTTTTTTCAGAAAAACTATGCAAGACAATCTCGATTTGCCAGCACATTGGTGATTGCTGAGCACAACAATGAAAATCTCACTCCAGTGACACTCAATGCAATAACGGCTGCTTCCAAGATTGGTGGAGATATTACTTGCCTTATTGCTGGCTCTCAGTGTACCAAGGTAAGTTTTTATCATGCTTTCTAACCAAATATAATTTTTGACTTTTGGGATTGTATTGCTGATATTGTCTAAAAACATCAGTGAAATAATTCCTACTTTAGAGTGACTTTAAAACAAAATGATTGTAACATTTACTGAAATATGAAAGTTAAAAAAATCTGTAAT
Organism: Acanthosepion pharaonis; assembly: GCA_903632075.3. Taxonomy (NCBI): domain Eukaryota; kingdom Metazoa; phylum Mollusca; class Cephalopoda; order Sepiida; family Sepiidae; genus Acanthosepion; species Acanthosepion pharaonis. The sequence continues at coordinate 778,604 of CAHIKZ030002678.1, forward strand.
GAGATAGCACTGAATGGGAAAAATTAAAGGCTCATAAGACAAGTCAACTGTTGATATCTTTTGTTATGAAAAAAAATATATAACAACCCCATTAGTATCTGATGTATTTTGTATTTTCTGTCTGAATTTCTGGGATGAATATTTATCATTATTGTCCACATCTTTGTTGTTGCTATCACAATGTTTTGGCCATTTTACCCTCTGGCCTACAATCTGGGTAAATTTTGAACTGAACCTTTTATTTAATTTACTGGGGTAGATTGTTTTCATTCTACTGCCCATGTCTAGGGATATCTCACCTAGTTATTATTTTTTTTTAGTATAGCTCAATTATTGCTTGTCCTGTTATGACTGAGTCAAAGTACGTGCTGCCTGGACCAGTTTGTATTGTCTTCTATATTTTTACTTCTTGCATAAACTAAAGAAGAGTGTTTTTTATTTTTATTTTTAAACAAGAATTTTTCCTGTCTATCTAGGTATCTTGACTTTCTATGTGTCTTGTCTGTTCAGAATGTGGACAATCATGGCTCTCTAAAACTTCCTATCCTTTGTACTTTCAATTTGCATAAAAACTGATTTATTTTCCTCTGATGAAGTTTCTTAATGCAAAAATAAAAGAAATTGAATATCTTAATTTTGGTAATTGAATGTCAAAATGGACTATGCTTTGGACTTCAAAAAGACTTCTTCAGTCTAAGTAGTTTTTTTTTTATTGATAGAATCATATATGTAGTGGGGTGGGGAGAATAAAATGAATGCTGGCTACAATTTTACATTGAAAATGTTGAAAATATGGGGATGTTTAAATTCAAATTCTAAATTTTTGCTGTCTGATGTAGATAGATACATAACCTAATTAACCTCATTCACTTTCTCTTCCATTTTTGTTTTTATGATATTGTTTATAAATTTCCTACATAGCAGTAGTTTTGTTAGGAAAGGAGATATATTGTCTAGTCCTGGGTGTAAATTTACTGTGTGAGACTCGGTGCTCTTTCAGTACATTTTTGCCTTAAAAAGTTACTTTCTCATTTAATTAACACCGTATAATTTAAATAGAAATTATGGTCACACTTATGATGAATGACGACTGCATTGAGTGTATTAATATATACTAAAATTTTTTGTGACATGCTGATATGTGTTGAAATCCTCACAAATATTTAGTATTGTTAAAGTTATTAGTAACATTTTTGTTGAGATTTACAAACTCTTGTTCAATTTTGCAAACCAATCGATGAAATTTGAAAAAGCTGATTTGTTTGGAAAAATACTTTAACAAAGACCCTACTTTGCAGTTCAATAATTTCTTTAATTTTATAGGAGTTCATGGTAAATAATATTTTTTAAGAAAATTTCTTTTTTTTCCTTTTTAAGTGAAGAATAAATTCTTAGGATTTCTTACTCTTGAGCATCCAACATACAACTGGCCATGCGTAAATATTTCTTTCTGGAGCCAAATTCCAACTTTTTAAAGTGTTTGACCATGTGATTTGTTTATAGTTCTTGCAAATGCAGGGAAAACTGGATTCTTGTTTATATAAAAGCTTAAAAGAAATGGAAAAAACAATATTGCATTTTTATTAAATATGTATTTATTATTTTAATCACTAAATTGTTTTTAAAATAGTGGCAGTATTTTGTTTGTTAAATAATAAAACTTTTAATTTTTCCAAAAAAAATTAATGAAAATTTATTGTACTAAGCTATGCACCTTTGTACCCCCTTAGCACTTCTCCCAAAAAATAGTTTTCGATTGGTCAATGTATGGCTATTTCAGAGGGTGTGCGGGCCTGTGTGACTTCGTCCCCTGGTTGCAGTGCCAACTGTGACGTCCTATCCTGGTCTACCACGGCACCAACTGTGATGTCCTCGCCGCGGCGCCAGCTGTTCGCTCCTCGCTGCTCCATTCAGGTGTCGCCGCTCCAAACGTGACGTCCGCCTGTCACGTCAGTCGTGTTGTCTCGTCCTGTGACAACCAACTGGCTTGGTATCGGTCGCGGCACCCAAATGTGACGTTCTAACCTTTTGGTGATTCGGGTGGGAATCTGGTTAGATTTGATATTAGCCTCGTCATTCCCAACTTGCTTCCAATGCCTGGTTACCAAAGTAACTGCATTGATCCCCAGTCTGCCTACCCACGTTGTGAATTGATCTTAGGCAGATGAGATCAATCAGTAGTTGGGGCTGTAATGCAAATCGGGTTCAACGGGGTGACACCACACAAATATGCATAAAAGAAAATAAAATGATAACTCAAAAGTTCAAGGTATCAAAGAAAAAGATAACAAACTTTATGTCTAGTTGTTTGATACATAGGACTGCGTCTATCTCCCGACCCGTTCTATGGATTGTGACACGTCGTTTTCCGTTAGGCGAGTTTTAACACTTCAAGTTGTTTGCTCTTTAAGAAATTGGTTTTTTGGTGTGTCTTCGGACGAAAGTCAAAAAAAAAACTTATTTTGGTGGTCTGGATCTAAGTCGCTCTTCAAAATAATTGTTCTCGGATTGAAGAGGAGTCCGGAATTTGCGCGAATCTTTCAAGTCAGCTATCTGTGAGGCGGAACCAACTTCCACTGCGAGCTTCGTACTCTCTGCTGCAACTCCAACTCGAACTGAAACTGATTTCCGCTCGCTGCGGCTTCGCTTATATGGACGCCGACCAAAACCGGGGTGGGTTTGTCGGCGTCGGGGGTTCCTCGATAATTCTAAATACATATCCACCTCTTTTTATTTCTGGTTAGGAATTTTCCCTCTTTTTCCATTTTGGGGGAGCCTTTTCTTACTCCCACCATCTCACCATACTTCAGAGGGGCGTGAACTGCCCTCCCCACTTCTTTGTAGCAGCTTCTCATACCTATCCTCTGAGTGGGCGGCGACAGCCTCCTTCATGCGTCATGTGATCACCACTTGACCAATGATGTCCTAGTCGGGCGTGGACGAATCTCTAGGCTTTGTTTCAGGAAAAAAAAAAAATATCATGCTTAACTAAAAAAAAATTATCTTTTCTTTTCCTTTTCTTCCTCTTAATCGCAGTTATCATTTTCTCTAGCCGAAAACAGGACAATATGAACGATGGTGGTCATAACTCTTGTTCTACACCTGGGTTTCGTCAGCCATCTTATCACTAATTATCAGAATGGGTGGTCTTTTTAACACGGCCAGACGTCGCCCCGAAAAGAACATTTCTAAGTTCCCATTCATTTCCTTTCGGTACACATTTCTGATAACATAATTTTTTATTATCGCAGGCTAAAGATGTTCGTCGAAGAAATCGGTCAGTGGACACATCGTGTGCGGCTTTTAATTTTCATATCTATCCAAAGCCCTTTAGTCCACCTGTTGTTCGTCATTTATCGAAATAACATTTTCATTTGGATTTTTCTTTGGCCAGTCGGCCAGCAGTTTGTTTACGCATATCCCAGATAACACAGCCGTCACCAAAAACACACCCGATTCCTTTATCCACTCAGAATTTCTCTGTCATTGTAATGACACTCTTTTGCCATTTGTTACTTATCAAAATATCCTTTATCCATTGTCTCTTAGCCGTGGTGTTCTGCTTATCATCCACGCTTTGAGTCTTAGCCTCTCCTTTCCTTCTTTTCTTTCTTTTCTTTTTCTGCCTCGTTAAATGGTGCCACACCTGGCGGACTAACAGAAGTCACAAAATTTTATACATAAATAAATTTCATTGATCAAAATTTTGGTGTGTATCTTTTTATATTGTTAAAGTATAATTGTTTGTGGAAATATGGAATGTTTTTCTAAATTTATTTTTATTCAAATTACTATTTGATAAGAGTATCTAAAGTTATTGGATACTTATGGTTAGTAAGAATTTTTTTTTTAATTGAGTTCACCCCAAGCAAAGCAGTAAAGCCACTAAGACACAAGGGGTTACTAGGTGTGGAAGAATTAGAAAATAGAAACATTACTAAGGAACAAGAACAAAAGAAGAGAAATCAAGAGGACAGTAGATAGTAATTGACATTGCATTTAAATTTTTGAAGATTAAAATTGACTGGAGCCAGAAGAGAGTTTCATAAGTGAGAAGTGTGAGAAAAGAAACTCTTAGTATAGAATTTACAGTTACATTTAGCCAGTGCAACTGTAAGTTGATGAGATCTTGATGCCAGTCTAGTACTGCAAGGTATCTTGTGAAGAGCTCATCTGAACAATTACCATAAGAGTATTTATAGAAAAGGAACGGTGCGACAACTTTACGGTGATGGGAAAGTGACTGAAACTGAGATGCCAGACCAGGACCAATAGTATTGCTGATTCTTCTTTGGATTTTATCAAGAATCTCTAGATATATTGCAGAATCACCAGACTATATATGGTAGCAATATTCTAAGCATGGGCAAATATTAGATAGATTCTGAAGTGTAAAATTAGCATGACACTGTGAACCAAGTTTTCTTAGCAGCTGACCTAGCAATGGCTTCAATATAGCTTTTCCATTTCATTTCAGCCAAGAATATTAGCCTGTGAAGACACAACAAATGTCATAGTGTCCATTTTTGCCACCTTTTCTTTAGTAAACATTGGTAGAAGAAAATCTCTAATATTAAATAATAAAAAAAAAAGCAGTCAAGCAACACAGCAAGAATTAAAATTTAATTCTGTTAAATGCTAGCACTTTGTATGCTCCTCTTTATTTTGATAACATGGCAATGGCCTAGTGGATAAAATTGTTGGTTTGTGAATTTTGTTATGTAGTGATTGTGAATTCAATTCTTTGGTTTGTGCAGTGTATACTTGCACTCATTGGAAATGGGTGAGCGATAACTGAACACTACTAAATAAAAATAAGAAGTAGATGATATCCCCAGACATGAGCAGTAGAATGAGAACAGTCTACCCTGTTAGATTAAATAAAGGTTTCTGTTCAGAAGTCACAGTAGATTACCCAGATTTATCTATGCCTGAAGAAGGTCAGAGGGTACAACGGCTGAAATGTTGCGATAACAACCACAAAAATGAGGACAATGATCCAAATATAAATAATGCAAATTAGGATAACTCCTCATCCCAGAAATTAGCTGCTGATTGTACATATTCTTGGTTATTAGTAAAAAATGTTTTTATAAAAGTATATTGCTGTTTGTCCATGACTGTTTAAATTTAGAGACATTGACTGGTTATTTTTTAAAGTTGAGTTGGCTTGAGATCTAGAAGAATATTCTAATGACAGATGTATTATACTTGAAGTACCACTGTAGGTCATTTTTATTTTTGCTGTATTTGAATGTTCTCTGTATATATGTCCTTAAAATAATGGGATATATTCACAAATGAAGGTACCATAGGGGCTTACAGGTAAAATAGGTAAGAACAAAGAGAATTGGGTAAATGGTGTAATTTTTTATTAAATATACTGCTCAAATTATATGACAATATTAGGAAGGGTTTCAAAAAAGTATTTTCAACATAAATTTGGGTCAAAAGTTTAACAGTGTCATCTCTCTTCAGAATATAGGCAATCATGTCTCTACACAACTTCCTGTCTTTTGTTAATCTAAGTAACTTTTGATTATTTGTCATCCTTTTTTGTCTATGTTTGGCCATTTGTTTACACAAAATTAAGTAGGTTATTCATGCTTTCTCTCTGCTTCTCATGTCTTTAGTGTGTTCTGTAAGTGTTAAATTCTCTGTGCCTTGTTTCCTCATTATATTTTTTTATAAGCTTCCTTGTAGTTCCTGTTTCTTTTAAAATATAAAGGCATCACTGTGTTGGGCAGCCTTGTACAATGAGAATAGTTGTAGCTGACGGATGGTGCACAAATCGTTATCCGATCAGTATCGACTTAATCACCGTCCACGGGGATATGATGTTGTAAGACCTGAACCCCTAATGCTCTTCAGCTCAAAACATCAAATGATGATGTGTACTAAGGCATCAAACAGATGTATTTCTCAAAAAAATTTTCATACGTTTAGAATAATGTAAAAATCAATTTTAAATAAAAACCAGCTTGTCCTGGGTATGACGATAAACTATATCCACATCCTGGGTAAGACGATAAATGTCCAAAAGCAAGGCCTCTGATCAGGAAGTTTTGAGGAGCATGGAACCACCTCTTAATTGCTGGTGTTCCCAGGTCCACTCTTATCCAGGGTGGTAGCACCTGTTAGGGTCCCAGCTATGGGTAACTAGTTAATCCCCAAACTGGTGTCCAAACACTATGAAAGTGTAAAAAATAGGTTTTAATATCAGAAATACTTTGTAAAAAATTATTACCAGCAATAAATATTTGAAGAAAAATTATTAGTAGCAATACATTTTTGAAAAAAAAAAATATTACCAGCTATACATTTTTGAAAAAAATATTACCACTGATACATTTTTGAAGGAAAATATTACCAACAATGAAAATTTTGTCAGCATTAAATAACCCATTGTGGTTGATATGTTGTAAACCAAACCAAACCTAATATATAAAAAAGGAATAAGAGGAAAAAAATCCAAAGTAGTTCACAATAGAAAATACTATAAAATGAGCTAACCATATTTATTGCATGATTTTTTTCTTACATTTTTGTTCTTTTCATATTACTGTTTACTTTAGTTGTTTCATCTTGTCCCTTTTTATTATATCAGTTTTTATTGTATTAAACATTTTGTCTTGATAAATTCTACTGTCATTATATTTAAGAACATTTTTTTTATATTTTTCTAGTTTCTTTATTTTTAATTTTTTTTTTTTTAACAAATTCCTTTCTTTTTCTGATACTCAGCACATTTTATTTTCACTTCGATCATAATCTTCCAGTAAAACTGTTGATATTATTTGTAAGTATTTGACAGAAGGGTGTCCTGGGTATGACGATAAACTACGTCCAACAGCAAGGCCTCAGATAATGTTTTTGGAAAAATAATGTTGCCAGCTAGCTATACATTTTTGAAAAAATAATGTTGCCAGCTAGCTATACGTTTTTGAAAAAATAATGTTGCCAGCTATACGCTTTTGAAAAAATAATTTACTTGAGTAAGAATAAACAAGCTGTGGTTTAAGTACGTTATCCTCAAATTATGTTTACAAAGTATATATATTTAATATATATGTGCAAACTGTATTTGGCATTAAATGACCCATTGTGGTTGATATGCCATAAAACCCCAAACAACCAAATTGACAGAAGGTTGCTAATTTAATTTTAACTTTCTCTAATTTTTTATTTATTCAAATTAATTAGTATAACTTTAAATTGACTATTTCCAGTGCAATGAAGTTCATTATCTCCTCCAGTATTGCACAGATTTACTAAGCTTGGTTTTATTTCGTATAATTATTATAGCACTTGGTGAGGATCAAATTTTTATTGCATAGTATTAACAGTCTGCTAGGTTAGTTTGAAAACTTTTATCCAATGAGATGCTCTTTTTTCCTTCCTTTATTTACAAGGATGTTATTTTTTTTTATTTTTCTTAAGGAATTTTACACTGTTTAATTTGATTTTCTTATTTTTGATATAACTGTCTCCTGCCAATTTCTTTCCTATAAGAACATGGTAGTTATCTCTGCAAATATTCACGTTTGAAATTTATGTACATTTCATTACTTTCCTTATGTTTATATTAGTATTATTTTGTTCCTCTTTGATATTACAGGTTTGTAATATAAAATTTAATATTTCTGGATAGTTGGAAAATGGAAAATTCCAAGAATACCTCAGTATTGCAAATTGCATTAGAGAAATCTCATAAAATTAGCTCTATCTCTGGTCTGGTTGCAGATTTAAACCATACTTGTCTGCTTTATTTAAAAAAGGAAATTTATTATCCTTTATATTATTGACTTTATTGCACTGTTGTATTGCAGTTATAATCAGATTATGAAAGTTTTCTTATCTTAAATGCAGTGTTGGAGTTGCCTATACACTTGCAACTAAAAAAGTAAAACTGAAACCAGAGCAAAGAACCTTTCCTCTGCTATGATGACTTTTGTAAAATCTCATACACTTTTTGTAGTCAATAAAACATAATTTCATTATATATTTTAATTTTATACAATTTTCTTTAACTGTTATTGTTTGCTTCTTGTTTGCTTGGAATTTGTTAAAACCTGTGCTTGATTTGATTTTAGTTTGTAAAGTTAGCTGGAAGATATTTTTTATGAACCTTAAATTTTATATAGAATATTTGTACTGCTGTGTCATTTGACCACATTCTAAGTTCATGAGTAAAGCAAAATCCTCATGTGCATTAGCTTTGTTTGCCTTCAAAACTTGTCTTATCATAGATAATTCAAACAATACAAATTACTGCCATGTACTTTGCTTTCAAATGATAAATTGTAAGGAGACTGGCATTCTAAGAAAAATATGAAAGCAATTTTCACTTACTAACATGGGGCTTTCTTTTGATTTGAAAGAACTAATGTTATCTACTGCTTTGACATGTGATATCCATATAAGTGAAAAAAAATTACTAAATAAGTTATTTTATAAAGAAATTCTGATAGGCAATAAAAAGTGGATGCTTTACAACAACATAGAATGCAAGAAATCATGGAGCAAGCAAACTGAGCTGTTAGCCATATCAAAGGTCAGTTGTCAACCAGTGGTGCTGTGTATATGGTGGGATTGGTGTATTTATGTTAGTGTTAGAGCACTGGAGAGATAATTAATAAAAAAAAAAACAAAAAAAACTGAGGTTCTACACCTTGTGTAATGTCAAGGATTGTTGCCACAAACTTATTCAAGAGAAGGACAACTCAGTTCAAATTTAAATACTGGATCTTTAAAGTAACAAACTTTATCCTTTATTTATGCTATTTACATCATTCAGACTGTTGTCCTCATCTTTCTTACCATATTTACAATGTTTCAGCTGTTGTATTCTCCAATCTTCTTCAGATGATATACACTGGAAATTCGAAACAAACCCTTTATTTAGTCCATAGGGGTAGATTGTTCTAATTTCATGTGCCATGCTTTTTTTTGATGTCTCAGTACCAGTTAATTCCCTTTAGTAACTAAACTCTCCAAGTTTGTTGTTCCCTCTGCTGTGGTGAGGTACTGAACTCAGAACTCTTTGGGTCATATCACTTTTTGGATTACTTCAACCAATACTTTTATCCACTGATACCCTAAAAATGCATGGCACATGGAACTGGAACACTCTACCACTTTGGACTAAATAAACAGTTTGGTTCAAAATTTCAAAGTATAGGAAGGTCGGAGCGTACAATGGCTGAAATGTTGTGAATATGGCAATAAAGATGAGGACAACAATCTGAATGATGTAAATAGTGTAAATATTTATAATACTGCATATCGGAAATATAGACAAATTTATCCTTTATATTGTTGATTTTATTGCTCAGTTGTTTTGAAGTTATAATCAGTTGGAGTTGTAAAATTTGCAATATCAATAGATACTGCAAATTTTACAACTCTTAAGACTGATAACTTTAGTAACAATATCTTCAATTTTTATGGAAAAAGAAAACTACTAGTTTCAAATCAAGGTTAACTTTTCCCCATTACTCAATTTTGTACTGGTAACATATTGCATGAATATTGCCAAGTGAAGATTTTATTCATAGTTGTTAGCAGAATTCACTTTTAGGTGTTTGTTCTTCAGGTGTTTCCATGCTGTGAAAATATTAAAGATTGGTTAACATTTGAATATCAACATGAACAAAATTTCTGAAACTTTAGTCTCATGTCTACAAAGGTGTTGGATTGTTATTTGTTCTCAACTCTGTGCTAATTCAGAATATTTGCAGTTAAGACAAATAAGTCAGAATATGTCAAATTTTGGATGAAATAGTATGTCTTAATCTTTATAAATAATTTACTTCTGAAGTAGAGTTAGAATTTATGACAAAGTGGTGTTATAAACAGAAAGTGAAAGTTGCAAGGATTGGCATCTTGGTTGTGATTCATGTGAAGAATAGCTTGTCTGTTATCAAGTGCCATTAGCTAATACTGTTGTCCTCAAAACAGTAGTGTTATATATCTGGATGAGCAGTTGAATCAGATTATGGATGATTGGATTATTGATGTCTTTTGATTTTTGTTATAAAGATGATGCACAATAATCTTGTTATTGGGTAATATTCAGGAAATCTTAGAATTTAAATGTCTCTGTGTTTTTATTCAATAATAGCTGATTTTAACCATTGTAATCTCTATTTAGAAATATTCTTATTATATGTCTGATCAAAAAGTTTGTTCTGTTTATTAAGTAAAAATAAGGCATTTTTATTTTCATAATTAACTTCATTGGACAACACATTTAGTATTTGTTTCACTACCTTCTGCCATTTTCAGGCAGCTTCATAATTTAATCCTCCTAAAACATTTGATATTTTTGAGCAAAAAACTGCTTTTTGTGTCTTTTGCAGTCTTCCATGAAATTTATTGTTTAAATTTAAACAGTTCACTAAAGACCAAAATATGTGGCAATTTGAAAGTGCTGTGTCTGCTGAATATGTTGGAAATTGTAACAATTTTTGCTTGGTCACCAAAGAAACATGAAACATGTGGCCTAACATTATCATACTGGAATACTATGCCCCTTCTTAACTAATTTCTAACCCTTTTTGCTGCCTTCACTTGGTCAAATTAGGAACAATAAAATTATTTGTTTCTGTAAGGCACTCATGGTAGAGGGCTCTCTTTCAATCCTACAGCATCATTGGTTGACAACTGACTTTTTCATGTGGTTAGTAATGGCACAATTCGTTTGCTCTATGATTTCTTGCATTCATTATTATTGTAAAACAGCCACTTGTTTGCTACAATTTCTTTATAAAATGAGTCATTAAGTAATCTTTTCACTGATGTGGATATCACATCAAAGTGATTTACATAACTAAACTGTGATTTTCAACTTGTGAGTTAGACATTTTGAATATGTTGGGAATCTTTTGTACAATATTATACCCCCTTGATTCTAACCAACCTCAGCTACTTTATCCAAATTAAGAACATTGTTTAGCAAGAAATCCTAATCATAAAATTTTACAAAATACTTTTGTGGTATTTGATCATTCACAATATATTTTCCATAAACTGCACAAAGTAAATTTTTACCTTTCTTAAAATAAAAAGTGTAATATATGCAGAATATGTTGCTTATTTGTCTGTTAGAATCAATCAACAAAATTAATAATAAAAAAAAAAGTTATTAAAAATAACTGCATGCTGATATGACAGCTATCATAATACAGTCAAAAAGTTACCTTTCTTTTTTTTTTTTTAAAGTAAAACTAAATACTCCTAATACCATCTAACTAAAAAAATAAAATTACCTTTTTGGCCAATCCACTATATTTTTTAATGTTTGTTAGTAAAAAGCAGCAGTACCAGTTATGTGAATTCAGATATTACTTTTAAAATAATTATTTTTTAGAAAGTTGATAAATTTGGTTTCAGATGTTTTTAATCTCAGAAATTAACAAGGAAGAAATAGGCTGCATAGTTTCATGCTATTTTCTCAGTTTATCAAGATGATACTTCAAAAGTTTTTGCTACAGAAAAACTTTTGAAGTCAATAGCATGAATAAAAAACAAAGGATCTGGTGCCAAGTTCTGATGGCACACCAGATAAGAAACATTGAGCATTAATTTGTGGCTGATTTGAATGACTTCTCAAGCATCTTTGAATATGAACAATTTCTGGTTTTTGACAAAGCTAACTACAGCCATGTTAGAGAATTTGTTCTAGGAAAAAAAATTAAAAGTGGGGTATCTCTAAGCAATATTCAACAATAACTGAAGCATGACAAGAATTCAACATTGAAGAAATTCAACATTCAGCTTAAATCATGTGTAATGTTTTCTCATTGCACAAATAATCAGTGTTATATCACAAAACCCACATTATGAGTTGCTATTCTGATTAAAAAATAAAATCTTGCATTTAATTTATGAAAAATAGTATAAAGAATATTTATCTATTTTTACTGCTTTATGACAGTGTTACTGTATAAGTGGATGTGCATTGTGGTGTAAGGGATAATGGCTCAGAATGAGAAATTAGAGAACCGAGTTCTAATATTAGTGAAGTTTGTTACATTCACTTACACATGAAATCCATGGGAAAAGTATGAATCTATCTCTTCTTCCCTCCCCCCCCAGCTGTAGGTTGAATAGGAGGACAGATTGGGTCCTATAGCCTTAGTTGTCAACTTGTTTATTGCAGAAAAACATGACAACCTACTGCAGGAAAATCTTTTGCCTAATCAGACATAAATCAAAAGAGACATGATCACCCAAGTGTGTATCGTGTATGGCACTGACTATATAAGCAGCAAGTTTTTGTAATAGCAGCTTTGTAAGATGAGACTCGTTGTCAAGTTACCTCCATAAATGCTTTTTTAAAGAATAATATTCACTCTGTACAAGGCTCAAGAGCCACTTGAACTAGAGAGTTACAGAGTAAGAGGTAAGAGGCTTATGAGGATATGTGGGGAAGGTAATGGTTAACTCTAGAGTGAAACAAATTAAGATTGTAGTGATTGCGGTTGCATCCTCTTGGGAAGTGATTCTGCAAAGTACTGATTTGTAGGAAGAGACTGAGTGGGACATCAGTAGAACACGAAGGGAATGAAGGTGGTTTGCTACAATTTGCGTGACATGGTGGGTCTTGGCTGTGATTGTTAGAATGAATGGATCTGAGTAATGTAGTTTGTCTGAAAACTTTCCATAGAAATAGTGATATTTGGTTGTCCATGGAATGCATTATCATTATAATGATGACGAAAAGGTCATGTGAGTTACAGAAAAATGTTTTTCTAAAGAAAGTAAATGGAGTTTTTATTAATCCAAAGGATTTTTTATTACTTTAAACATTATTTTTAGTGGATACTTGTATTTGAGTAGATACTTCATTTATTTATTAAACAGTATGTTTAATTATTTTCATCTACTGGCCTGAATATTTGAGAAATCTTATTAAAAATCCAGTAGGATTCAAACCTGCATCTCCCTGGGCAGAGGGAGCTGCCATTAAACCTATCATGTTTTTACCAAGCTACAGAGAACTAATTGATCAGGCTATGTGAAATTTGTGCCTTTAAGCAAAACCTCTCTCGTCATAGATTGAATAAGATAAGGAAAACACATTCTTGTCTTATTCCTCTTTCTATTTTTGCGTATCTTCTATTTTCTCTCTTTTTTTCTATCCTCATGCTATCCTCATTTAGTCGTCGTAAATGTTATTCTAATATTTTTTCTCATAGATTTTCTTATGTCTTAATAATTTTCTTATCTGGAAATGCTTTATTCTAATGTACTCGCTGATTTCTGCATCATATTTTCCAGAATCTGTTACTATAATATCCAGATAGTTAAATTTCTGTACCTGTTTGATACCAATTTGTAACTCACACCTTTGGCTGTTTCTTGTATTGTTATTTTGTCTTTCTGTTTTTTCTCCTAAATCCTGTCTCACCATTCATTTACTCAAGCTCACTAAGTATGTTATGTGGTGTTTTCCTCTGTCTGTCTTGCTCCCAATCTGTTTTGTGAGTATCAGATTCTCCAAGCTTTCCTGCCTCATTATATGCCTCAGAAACCTCAACTGTCTCTTCCTGATGTTAAGTATAAGTTTCCTTTTTGTGTCCATGTCATTTCCAAAATCATCTCAGGCTGACAACTTCTCTGTTACAATCCTATCTATTCCTGCTGATTTGTTCCTGTTCATCTTGGCCAATGCCAATCATACCTTAGATTTTAGTATTTCAGGTTTATCCATGTTTGTGTTTTTTTTTTTCTTGTAGAAGAGTTCTCCAATGTATTAATTTCATTTTTAAATTATCTTTTCCATCTTTATTATAAGCATTTCCCTTTTTAGATTTTGTATATCCCCTTAAGGAGTATGTCTTCTGTTATTTCTTGTATTATTTTATACATGCCTGCTATATCTATCTTCCTTAATTTTTCTAGCTCTTCAATATTTCTTGGTGAGCCATCTACCTTTCGTTTGCTTGCATTTTTTTTCTAATGTTTTTCTTTAGCATCCTACCATTCATTGACATTTGTTGTTTCTTTTTTATCAGCTCGAGAATTTCATCTCTCATCCACTTCTTTTTTTTTTTTTCTTGTTTCTGTTTAACTTTTGGATAATCTTGTTTGCTGATGTCATTAGAGCTTCTCTTATGGTATTCCACTAACTTCCTGGTCTTTCTTAGTCTCTTATATTTGCTCTTACGTCTGTCACCACATATTTGTTTGCAGACTGAGTCATTTTGTATTCTGTTGCTTTGGATTTCTTTAATTTCCATAATTCTAACTTAAGTTTCTACATCACTGGGTGGTGGTCATTCCCACATTTTGCACTTGAAAAAACATATTACCTTCATTAAAAATGAACTCCTATTTTTCTTGGCAGTTAAAAAGTAGAAACTAATTGTTCCTGTGGCTACTATTAACACTATCAATGTGGCTTTTGAAGTCAGCTCTAATTAACGTGTTCTAAAAGAATGAGTTGCAATTTATTTTATAGTTGCTCAAGCGTCATGTTTAATGTCCTAATTCTTTTGTCTGTTTGTAAATATCACTGATTGAGGGAAATGTTTTATTACAACTAAATTGATATGAAAAGTTTATTTATAGGAAGTATTTTTTTTGCCCATCTTTTATGCCGTCTGCTATTTTAAATAAAGAATAAAATGTGATCAAATGTTTGGTTACAGGCTGTGGAGAGTGCATTGAAAGTGAAGGGAGTTGGAAAGGTCTTAGTTGCAGAAAATGATGCATTCAAAGGATTTCTTCCAGGTATGTACTTCTAATTAAATATATTTACAGGTAAGAAATGCAGTGTGCATCTGTACATATATGCAACAATAATAAAGACTATATTTTGCCCTCCCCACCAAAAAAATGGTTGACCAGGAAAATTGTAGAAGATAACATTTATAGCTCATGTAATCTTTTTGATTATAGTTAAATAGAGCATTAGCAATAATAAATAGAATTTTTTTCAGCTACCATATTGTCTCCTCTCTACAATTTACTGAATCATCATTTTGAAAAATTCAGGAGAGGCAATCATAAATAAACAATTATGTTGCATTGGTGCATAATTATCAGGCGTTTTTCAACAATATTTATTATGAAAAAAGAAACATAATTCAGCAATAACATTTTTAAATGATTATTCTGGAGAGTATGATTATTGACATACATTTTCATTAAAAAAAAAGTAAACAAAACAGCAATTTTTATTAACAAATAACTCGCCTACAAAAACGCTTGATAATTATGCACCAACCCAATATATGATGGGTTTGCGGAAAAGTTCTGACTTAGAAGCACCCCCTCCCCCAAATTCTGATGTTTGGTCAGATTTTGAGAAGTCTATCAAGCTAAGAACTTTTCAACATTATGTTGCATTTATACATGAGAAAAGTATGGTAGTAAGAAGTGATATAATTTAAGTTATGTAGATGGCCATATCAGCGTGTGATCTACATTTAAGTATAGGATCTACAGGCACAGTTCTACTGAAGTGTGTGATCTACACTTTAAAAATAATAATGAAAACGGCATCAAAAAACTTAAGATACATATGACTGGAAATCATTTACGAATAGGTGGTATAAAAATTTTATGATGGATTTGTAATAAATATGACCTGACTGCATTTACAATGCATGGTATTATGTGATCAAGAATTTATTTGTTGCATTTCATAATGATATTCAAGTTGTGTACAGACAAGAATATATATATATATATATATATAATTAAGTACCCCTCACAGATTTATTAAAAAATGAGCATACCATGAGGAAAAAATGCCTCAGACTTAATAGAAACACTTTTATAGTCAAAATTTTTGTTATTGTTAAGAGGAAAGACTAATGGATTTTTTGATTAAATTGTGCTTTTTTTTTTTATCCTTTTTAGAATGTTAAAAATTTTGGTTGAAAATCTTGTTTTTCTTGTATCAGCAGGGGATCAAAGATTAGTATAGAAAACATACTGATTTGGAAATTCTTGCAAAAATCAAATAATTGTCAGATTTTAATGAAACTTTCAGGACTTATTCACAAATCTATGAAATTATTTTAGAAATATTTCTGAAATAAAGTTTCAGAAAAGTACATTTTATTTTTGAAAGATTTTCTAATAAAGGAAATTATATTGTGATGACAGATGGTTAAAAATTGCACTAAAATCAGTGATTTTAGTGATTTCAAAACAAAATCTCTGTCCAGTCAATTTAAATTAGTTTTGAAATACAGAAAAGTATTTTGCTTATTGCAAATATTAAATTTAATCTATTAACTTGAAATTAAAACCAAAATGAAAGCTTCAAGAAAGATTTTTCATTTTTAAAAACTCATTTAAAACCTTAGGTAGTGCATTTCTGTGGAGATACCTAGATACAGGTTGCGATGGATAAATTGTCGTCTAAATTACACAAAAATGAAAATAACACTGACGGCTCATTTTAACAGATATATTAACCAAAATTACACAAAAATGTCTTGAAATACTAAAGAGTAAATTTATTCAATAAAATTGCCATTGGCTTCAACCAGGACAATCAGAGAGAGTTTTCCGAGTTGCTGTTCGCAATCACCATTATACTCATCCAACTCTTTCCAAATCCTCTGCACTGTCCTCAGATTGACACACAAACACTCTGAAATATTCATAGTGGAGTTTCCGGCATAAATGCCAAGCAGTACAGCATGCTGTTTCTAAATTTCTGGTGGAGTGAATTGTGTCAGGGTGCTCTTTTTTTCACAGACGGTGCCCAACTGATCCTACTATATTGTGCAGTCAACAAAATCTAAAACAAACGACACACATGCATGAAATTAAAAATATAAAGTTGCTACAATTTACCCATTGCACTCTGTATAATAAATAAAGACTACTTCTTCATTTCTTTTTCATTTATTCTTTTATTTTTATATTATAAATATTAAGGTAATGCACTTTCTCTGATCATATTTGCCTTGTAGATCACATGCTGAAGTGGCATTGATATGTAGATTTTGTCAAAATGGGGAATGAATTTCTGTCACAGAAATCACTGTAAGGAGATTCTTCTGAGAGTTGATTTGGTGAAAGAAATTTAATTTTAATTATTTTATATTCAACCTTATTTTTCACTTAAAAAAAAAATGCTATGTCCCTTCAGGATGAAAGCAATCCTAGCTCTCCAGATTTCTTTATTATTTGTGAATTACTATGAATTATTAGGAAAGATAGTGGAGTGGTTTCTTCTTGCTTTTTTCATGGTTTTTAAAATTTAGAGTTTTCATACTCTTAGATTGGTTACCAGCCAAGGCTATAGACTCAAGTCTACCCTGCTATTTAATATGTAGGGGGTAGGAAAAAATGTGAATTCATGTCTTTTGCAAGTGTATTTGTGCAAAAGTAAACAAAACAGCTTTGGCCAAAATTTGAACCTTGTTCACTGATCTCACTTTCTAGGCTGATGCCTGCTATGCTATGCACTCAGCCATGTTTTTTATTTAAAATTGATCTTTAATAAAAGACAAACATATAAATAAGAGTATTTTTATTAAAAAAATTTTTTTACTTAAAATAATTTTTAATAAAAAACAGACATATAAATAATAAGCATATTTTTATTAAGAAAAAAACATTTTTTTACTTGAAATATTTTTAATAAAAATATTTTACTTATATACTGGTGAAGGTGTAAGAAAGTATACAACTTTGTGTCTGGTCTGAAAAAAAAAAACATGCAAAAAATGAGATATCACAACATAATAAAATCATTGCTTATCAATTCTAGTATTGCTATTAAACTCACATAAAAAAAAAGATTCTAATGAAAGAAGAACACATTCTTGTATTTATGGAAATATCCCAGTATGTAACATGCACTAATAAGGTGAATTCTTCAGCTAAATTGCTTTTGGGTAAGGTGTATTACTTTATTCCTGGCTTTCGAGAAAATTGTAGAAAAACTTAGGCTTTTTTTTTTTATACAATTATGTTCACTCTGTACAAGACCCAAAAGCTACTCAAGGTAGAGGATTACAGTGTAAGACATACAGTTTATGGGGACTATAAAACAGTAAAGACTTTTAGAACTTAAAAATTGTTTAGCATTTATTAACTATTATGTTATAGTCACTGTGTAATCGGTCAATTATCATGTTACTCATTAGTTACTAATTTATCTATGTCATCAAAATTGGTGGCATATTTAAATCTTTTTTGTTATTAGATTTTTTACATGTGAGTCTTGAAATGTATAAATATTTTAACAAATTACTGACACAAGTAATTATAGTCCAGCAAATATGTATTGATAAAACTACTTCATATATTATTATATGTGGACTGTTGATTTGTTTATATAACATATGATGATAGAATAAGGATAAAGTAAAAAATATATTTATAAATTTAATCTGCTTTGCTATTTATTTGGTTTCATCAGAAACCTTTGGAAGGAATGCAGAGTTAGATCTTCATGTTTAAATTCTTCATTATTTTCATTGGCTGTGTAGACATCAGGTGTAAATCATTTGGTTTTTGTGCTTACATGTATCAGTTTTTAACATTTAGCATTCTATATCATTTTTAAATAAATCTTTCGCTTTTACTCAATATGGAATCTCCTCAAAATATAGTGTTTTATATATTAGTTCTATATATATTGTAGTAATCTGACTCTCAATTTCAGTCAAGATTGTTTGGTGTTGCTGTAGAAGGATATGACTACACAAACAAGAAATTCAAATTCAACTTGCATTGGCAGGACTAACATTTTGCTTGGCAAAAATAGTCACCTACAGAGTGCTAAAGATTAAATTCTACATTTTTTGCTTTCATTGGTTGTATAAACATCTTGAGTATACTTTATCATGTCTGTGTTTTAATTCTTAATTATAACCACTAGTATTGGTCTGCAAAATATATAGAATCATCAACTATAAGTCACAAGCTGGGATGTATAAAATAAACTGCCTGCATGCAAAAAATATAGATGTGATCTAGAAATTGATGATCTGCATTTATGAACACAGAAGTGACCTCTATTAGTATAAACAATTAAATTCTTTAGTATTCTATAGAAACAAAACAGGCTATAATTTTTAAATGTTACCTTATTAAAAGAAAGAATGCAAACTACTACATAGCAAATACCTCGAAGGAATATTAATAAATAATCAACTTACAATAAATACACACCAAACACACTTCTTCATATCACAGATATTTGTATAACCTATAATTAAAGAATGTATTGCAGATGATATTTTTTTTTTTTTTTAAGCATTGTGCCCCAAGCAAGGCGTGAAGCCACTAGGATGCAGGGGGTTGCGGAAGATTTGGAGTGAGAGTGATAGGAGAAAGGAAGAGGAGAAGGATAGTGGGTAGATCAAGGTAATTGGAGATGTCGATTGACATTACATTTGAATAGTTGGAGATTATAGCTTTCAGGGAAACAGTAATTGGGGAGGGTGTTCCACTGGCGAGAGGTGCAAGGTATGAAGCTATTGGAGTAGAAGAGACGGCTACATTTGAAGGTTTCTATGGTGTAAGGGTGAGAGCGGGATGCCAGCCTCGTAGGGCGCTTGAATTCATGGAGTCTGGGAACCAGAGAGAGCAGCTCATCAGAGCAGTTACCATGGAAGTATTTGTAGAAAAGACAGAGAGAGGCGATGGCGCGTCTGTGAGAGAGTGACTGCAGACAAGATGCTAGATCGGGGCCAATTAGATTACATATCCGTCTCTGGATCTTCTCAAGAACTCCGAGGTAAGCAGAAGGTGCTCCAGCCCATATATGGCAGCAATACTCCATACAAGGGCGAATGGTTGTTTTGTATATTTGAAGTATCGATTCAGGGGAGAAAAATTTCCTCCTGGCGGCACAGAGAGCCAACTTTCCTCATGGTGGAAGAAGCAATTGACTCAATGTATTTGTTCCATCTCAGGTCAGCAGTCAGCGTGAGACCGAACAGACGCAGGGAGTTGCTCTCAGGAAGTTGACTATCAGACATTTTAATGGGGGGCAGGGAAGGATCTCTATGGTGGTTAATGGAGAGTAATTTAGTTTTGTGGCGTTAAAGTTGACCAGCCAATTCTTGCCCCAGTTAACAACCGATTGGAGGTCCATTTCAAGGCGCACGGCGGCAAGGTTAGTTTTTTGTCGCCCGACACTAGATTTGTTTTTGAGGTAGGAGTAAATTGTAGTGTCGTCTGCATAGATGCCGACTTAGGAATCTATATCTTCAGGAAGGTCATTGATGAAAATAAGGGAAAGAGTGGGGCCAAGGATGGAGCCTTGGGGCACACCTGCGTTAGTGGGATAGGAACTGGAGGAGAATCCGTTGAGAACGACCTTCAATTCTCGGTTAGACAGGAATGATTGTATTAGATCAAACAGTTGACCAGTAACACCATACCCCTGGAGCTTTGAAGAAGGGCGTGCCCAAACCCTATCGAATGCTTTGGAGATGTCGAGGGCCACAGCACGAGCCTCACCGTTATTTTGAAGGGCTTGGTAGACGGTTTCAGTGATGGCCGTAAGTACATCAGCTGTAGATCGGGCGAAGCGGAAACCATATTGCTTGTCTGAGAGCAGATTATGGGATGTGAGGTGATTAACCACTTCGGCATTGATTAGGGCTTCAAGACTTTGCCGAAGAGGGGTAGGAGACTAATAGGGACGGTAATTAGTGGGGTCAGAGGGGTCTCCAGAGTTCTTAAACACAGGAACAATGGATGAGGACTTCCAGCAGTCAGGAAAACATGATTCCTTGAGGCAGTAATTATACAGTTTAGAGAGGCGGGTGCTAGCTCAGGCGCCGCATTTCTTCAGGACAATGGCTGGTATGCCATCTCCACCACTAGCCTTGTGGGGGTCTAAGGTGGAGATAATGCCCAGTACCAATGACGGGGTTATGTGTAAGCCGCTCAGTAAGGCCTCAGTTCTAAGAGGGAAGTCTGGTATGGGTACACCGGTGGAGTCGAGCGTTGAATTAAATGAAAATTTCCGAGCAAAGCATTCAGCCTTGTCGGTAGAGGAGGTCAAGACCTCGAACTGGTTGAATAAAGGAGGTATGGAGGGTTTTCGATTATTCAGGACACTCTTGCAGACTCGCCAATGATATAACCTAGTATTATGGATTCACTTCAGGTATTTGTCATATTTATTATACAATTAAATTACACTAATAAACACAATTTCTAATACACACTTAAATCATGTTAACATTTCAAGAATTAAGCACACACATGACATGAAATAAACACATGTCTACACAGCCAATGAAAACAAAGCAACTGAGCTTAAGAACAGAAACCTAAATCTACATTACTTCAGCTTCAAAAATTTCTGTCTGAATTTCTGCAATTAGGAGTTATCATTATTTATACTATTTATTTTTTGGCTATTATCCTCATCTTTGTTGTTGTTATGACAACGTTTCGGACATTGTACCCTCTGGCATTCATCAGGTATATTAATCCAATATTTTCATCTGCAGGACAATAACTGAGTTGATTAAAGTGTTGGTTTGTGAATTTGGTGCCATAATAATTGTAAGTTCAATCCTTGGACTGGGCAGTGTATACTTGGCCTATGTGGAAATGAGTGAACAACAATTGAGCAGTACTAAAAACAAGAATGAGACAAGATTTCCCTAGACATGGGCAGTGGAATGAGAACAGTCTGCCTCCATAGATTAAATAAAGGTTTCAGTTCAGAATTCAATGTTGGTTACCCAAATCGATATACAACTGATGAAAGCTGGAGGGCACAACAGCTGATGAAAGCTGGAGGGCACAACAGCTGATGAAAGCTGGAGGGCAAAACAGCTGATGAAAGCTGGAGGGCACAACAGCTGATGAAAGCTGGAGGGCACAACAGCTGAAACATTGTGTTAACAACAACAAAGATGAGGACAGTAGTCTTAATATAAATAGTTTAATTAATGAAGCTAAATACAAAACAAAACATGTCGAATTTATAAAAATTTTTCTCCTTGTTCCTTATTTAATCATCCTGTCGGATTCAATCCAGATTTTCAACTAATAAGTACGTTTCAGGGAAGAGTAAAAAATTACGTAGATAAACATCCTAATTTGGTCAATAGAATACTTAACTCTATGGTACCTAGACTCTATGAATTTATTGTTACCCAAGTTGATATACACCTAATGAACGCTGGAGTGCACAATGACTGAATCATTGTGATAATAACAACAAAGTTGAGGACAATGGTCTTAATAAAAATAGTTTGAATCATCATCATCAGGTTGAGAATTCTTCTTGGATACTTCTGACTCATTCCTTCCAACCATCTCTGTCAGACATCGCTGTCATCAGGTCCTCCTGATGGTATCCAGTGTCATCTATAAGTTGGTCAATGTAGGTGTGATGAGGTCTTCCAACTGATCTTTTGCTGTGCAATGGGTTTCATAGGAGGGTATCACTCACAAGTTCTGACTTACTTCTCCAGCTAGCTGAAGCCTTCTCTCTCTCTCAGCGAAGTCTTTCTTTGTTGGGTGTTTCTTCCAGCTGATGTCCAATGCAACTCGTAACATCCTTGTGTATGTTCCGTCAAGTGATGCTTTTTAGTGTTTTGTCAATGTCCATGTTGTTGAACTGTAGAGCAAGATAAATTCTACTGTGTCCTTAAAGAAGTCCCTCTTAAGATTGTCAGAGATGGATAACTTCCTGATGGTGCTCAGACCATCAAGAACACTCCAGGCCTTGCCTTTGCAGATTTTGATGTCTCTCTCTCCATTGACTGGATGTTGCTGCCAAGGTAAACAAATTCCTGGACGTTTTGATGTAGCTGTTTTTCAGCTTAATTTCTCCTTCTTGGTTGTAGCTGATGAATTATATTTTGCCAGCATTAATGTACAGAACAATCTCGCTGGCTGCTTCTTCAATGATATGGCGAAGTTTGGTAGCCTTATCAATCGAGTCTGACAACAAGGCAAGGTCATCTGCATAATCTACATCTGTTATTGTTTTTGCTGGGTGATGTGAACTTCTTGCTTTTTCAAGGGTGAACCCCAGATCTGTGTTTAAGTCAGCAGATGTTCACAGGGTGTAATCTAGGCACTGAATGAAAAGGAAAGGTGAATGCATATCTCCCTGCAAGACTCCTGTGACAACATTGAAAAATTCTGTATCTCCATCGGTAGATCGGACCATTGAGTGAGGGTTCTTATACACCATATGATGGCTGATACTGTCTCTTGTGGGATTCAATATGCTAACATGAGCTCTTCAAGTTTGCTATGATGGTCGAGGCTTTGGATAAATTAACAAATACACAGCTTTGAGGTTCTTGGCTTTTACACCCTCAATTATACAGTGGATGATTAGAATTTGGCCAACTGTTGATCTGTTTTGTCTGAAACCATTTTGGTTTTTATGGTGGATTTTGTCCAGCTCAGGGCAGATACAATTCAATAAGAGCAGATTGTAGATTTTGGAGGCTATTATGGTGAGTGTTATCCCTTGATAGTTTGTTTTTTGGCCAAGGTCTCCTTTCTTTGGAAAGGGGAGTATACACCCTTCTATCCAGCACTCAATGAGGTCTGATTGATTTTTTAGTTTAAATAATGAAGCTAAATAAATAGTGAAACATGTCAAATTTATAAAGATTTTCTTACTTATTCCTTATATTTAATCATTCTCTAATTTAATTCATATTTTCAACTCTTATGATGAGAGGTGAAGATAAACACATTTTAATTTAGTTATGAACACAGAAGAACAATATATAAAATAATTATTTTATGTACTGTTCTTTTTGCAAGAAATTCTCTTTTCTTGACAAGTGTTCATTATATTTAAAAAAAAAAACAAAAAAATAAAACAGTTATGATTTGAATAAAAACTTTTTGGGATAGAATTTTTATCATATAAAACTGTCCATTCCAGTGTGCTGCTGTAATGAACACATTGTACTGGAGAAAATTTATTAACATCATGAGGTTGAAGGCATTTTCACCTATACTATCAAAGTCTCTTTTTCATGTCTCTGGCAGTAAAATGTCAGGAAGGTATACTATATATCAATTACTTTAAGAACATGCCAATACCATACTGTCCTGTGAAAGTGTACCTGCAGGCAAAGATTAAGTCTAACATCACTTCTGCTGTTGAGTTCTTTGACTAATCATTTTCAGATCACATAGAAAAGAAAAAATGTATTCTTCACCATTACAGAATTCAAGAATAAGAGGTCATTACCTCTGAGTACAACTGTAAGCATTTCTCTGAACTCTTGTAAAACTGACTTTTATTCTTTAAGGAATGCTTTGGAAGAAATTGAATCTTAAATTAATTAATTTAAATTTTGTTTATAGGGATAGCTCATTGATCCAGCCTCATGAGGTAAATTGGGCAAATATGTAGTTATTAGCTGAATTTGGATCTGAAATTTTCACTCTATAAAGTTTAATCTCTGGTTAATACTTACTGTTGAATTAATCTTGTCAAAAATTATGTTGAAAATTATTTGTGTAAAATAAGTAATGTTTTTACTTATAAGGCTACACACTTATTGATTATCTGCATACAAGCCTGAATATGCATACTCTAAAAATATGTGTATCAAAATATATATGGATTGTACTGATTAATTTGCTGGTAATTAGTCATATCACCATTTGTGGATTAATCAGTCAGCTTTTTTTTTGTTGATTAATTGGCTTCCTACTTGCTTATCCTTGTTTATTACATCATTATAGTGAACCACCCTCATTCCCTTTGTATTCCATTAGTGAGATGTAATTTTCACTTGAGCCGCTTCTTCCCTTGTGCAGCTGCTTTGTGGAACCAATTTCAAAGAGGATGCTCCCTCAATCACTACAATCTTAACCTTTTCAAGTCTAGTGTCAACCATTATCATACCCACATATTGTGATAAACTTTGCTTCTTACTCTGTAATCCTCTACCTCAAGTGTCTCTTGGGCCTTGTATAATGTGAACACCATTGTAGTAAAAAAGAATTTCAGAAATTTCATCTTTGGTTTAAGAAACATCAGTTATCTTAGACATAGAATAAATTTAAATAATATTCTAATAGTTATAATTTTGGGGCAGGAGAAAACATCTCTCTCTCTCTCTATATATATATATATATATATATATATATATATATATATGAGGCCTGATCAAAAAATATCAGGATTGATGCTATGGTAATGAAGCTAAAGTACATGGTGTTAAGCCACTTGACACTTATTAACCTTGAACTGTGTTATGCATGTTCACTAAGTTATAAAGTTCTTGGTCACTGTCATTGTTTATAGCATTACTTGGAAGGGAAGTGCATATAGTGTGATTGTCTCACCACACCACAGAGATTCTATCCATAACTATGACTTGTGCAACAGTTGTTGGCCAAGACCCACATTCCCTAGGTCTGAAAACCACAATATTCCCCCAGGTTTCACCCCTTGCAACTTTTGTCCTCTACAAAAATCAAATCCTACTTGAAAGGAACAAGATTTCAGGGCATTGAGGAAATTCAAGTGAATGTGATGAGACCGCAGCTTGCTATCCTGAAAAAGGTGTTCCGGTAATGTTTCCATCAATAGAACAATGCTGGATAAAGTGTGTGGCTTCAGAAGGGGACTACTTGGAAGGGGATTAAATGCTGAATTGATATTTGTTGTGATTTTCTTTTTATTGGTACCAGTCCAGATACTTTTTGATTAGACCTTGTGTATGTGTATATATACATACATATATATATATATATATATATATATATATATATTTCAAGATGTACTTAATAAGACACTGACAGTTGTACCAGGAAGATTACTAAGACAAGTAATTTTAAGTGCCAGTTAAATTGACAATTAACAACTGGTTAACAGGTGTAACCTGTGTGTGTGTATATATATATATATATATATATATATATATATATATATACACACCATCTACAAGAGTCTGGATGCTAAAGGTAACATCAATCAGCTAACTGGCAAATTTTATATTTGTATTAATCTATCTATATATATATATATATGTATATATATATATGTATGTGTGTGTGTCTGAATTTTCATTGTTGAAATTATAAATTACATCCTATTGTGGATATGAAAGATGAGAGGCCTGAATTTATCTTGGTTTTAATGTCAAAAATCATAATTTTAGAGTTGGTGTTATTTTAGAATTCTTTTTTTTTTTTTTTTTAGTACTGGTTTGAACTTAAATTGCATCTTATGGTTTGATGGAAGAAGGATGTGTGTTGAAATAATTTTCAATGATGCTTACTGGAATGGCAAGAGAACAAGCATTGTGTGCCATTTCCATACAATATTCCCTTTATTTTTTGTTAGTGGTGGTGGTGAAGGGTGGGTTTGGGTGTATTCTGCTATCTTTGTGCCCGAGGCTTTGATTATGTTTTACCTAACAATTGATCTTGCTTGTTTGATGTCAAAGCATCATCTGACAATGGCAGCTGGCTACACAGATCAACTCTTTTATGTACATTTATTTTTTTTTTAATTTCTTTATTAATCTAGAAATGGCAGCTGTTTGATCAAGGGTGTTTGGTAACATAACTATTTTTATTGTTCAAGATATGATTAGTATGTTTTTGTGGAAAAAAAATTACAACCAAAGGGAATGAAAATTTTGGTGACAACTGAATTTTAACATTAGTAAATGTTGTTTTTAGAACCCTGGACACTGTTTATTTATATGTAATACTTTTAGAATCAGAAAAAAGACTGTTAAAATTTCTGGGACAATGAGGAAAGAAAATTTGGAGAATCTGATACTCATAGGACATATTGAAGAGCAGAGTGAAACAGTAATTAACCTACTTAATAAACTCATAAAAAGATAGCAAAACCAGAGTAGGGAGGGATATTAAAAACACTGACACTGCTATAAAGGATAGGAAGTTGTGGGAGGGTGGTATGATCATTCATTTCCTGAAGGAACACTGCAAATAAAATACAAAAATACTAGATAATAAATAAAATAGTATAAAGATTTGGAGATGATATGGCAGTGTGTTTAAATCTGTCGTTGTTTAGCTGGTTGGTCTTCTTGTCCAAATTGAGAAACATGTTATCCTTAGCAGGATGTTCCCCAAAGAGATTTTATTTCTGTTTTATGCTATTTGCTTAAAAAAACAAACAAAAGTTATGGAATTTAAAATGTTGTGTTGCAATAGAAATTAGTAAATTTGAAAAATAAACTACTTAGAACTCAATAATAAAAAGGCTTTAATTTAGAAATGGGGACAAAGGCTTTAACAAGAAATATATTTGAGTTTCATATAAGAAAAAATGCTGACGTTAAACATTTTTATTTAAATGTTTATGGAATTTTTCATTGTTCATCAGTTTTCCTAAAAGTTAATGTCCCAGGAAAACATAGACAAGATATTTTTCTGAAGAAAATATTTTAAATGCTGCTGAAATATTTAAAAAAGAGAAAACAAATCAGTTTATCTAGCATTATGAATAAGTCGGCCAAAATGCAAGTTACAAATTGGAGATAACAAAATCAACCAAACACAAAAAAAATTAATTATCTGGGAAAAGTTTTAACAGAGGATGGAAAGTGTGATGCTGAAATCTGAAAGTGCATTGGTATAGCCAAAGATGCATTCCAAAAGCTAAGCAGATTATTAAGAAATAGAAAAACTTTGAAACAAAGAAAAGAGTATTGAAGTGTTACATGGTATTTGTCCTACTGTATAACAGTGAATGTGAGACAATTTCCTTACAGATGAAGAAGAGACTTGAAACAACAGAAATGTGGTTCTACAGAAAGATGCTAAGGATACCATGGGTAAAAAATGTGAGCAACAATGAGGTTTTAAGGAAAATGGAAACAAAAAGGTAACTTTTACTTAACATCAGGAAGAGACAGTTGAAATTTTGGAAGCACATAAGGAAGGAGAACTTGGAAAATCTGTTACTCACAGGGCAGATTGAGGGAAGGATGAAAACATAATATACTTGATGAGCTTGAGATGGGAGAATAGGGTTTAGAAATAACGAAAAGATGGAATTTATTTGATACTCACAGGACAAATTGAAGGTAAGCAGGACAGGAAAACAAAAAATAACCTACCTAGAGAGCTTCTGTAAATTGATGGCAGAGCAAGGTTTAGGAGAGATAACAAAAAGACAAAATTTATCTATATTTCTGAGATGAGGTATTGTAATTATTTACATTGTTTAGACTGTTGTCCTCATCCTTATTGCTATATTCACAATTGCAGTGAATATGGAAATAAAGATGAGAACAGTAAAAACAATGTAAATAATTTAAATTAAGACAAAATTTATTAAGAGCTACAAAAGACAAGAAACTGTGGCGAGCCATGATCGTCAATGTCTTGAAGGGACACGGGACATAGAAGAAGCAGCAGAAACAACACTAACACTTTATATGCAGAACAGTTTTTTCACCTTACTATTGTATCGTTATTTCTAAATTCATCTTGCTTGGGTGTTACTACAAATGAACCTTTACTCTTCACTGAATCCCTCTCTGTCGTGATTCAACTTTTAGACAAATGCTTTCAATTTTCACTGAATGCTCCACACTAATAACAAGGAATTGTGGAGAGCCATGATCACCTATGTCCTGAGGGGACATGGCACATAGAGAGAGATAGAGGGAGAGAGATTTTTTTAAAAGTTTACTGAGTATATGAGATGGGATTAAAGATATGTAAAATATTTGCTGTACTATATTATCTGAGTTTATTGACTGTAATAGAGAAAAAAAACTACTTAAAATTGAACTGTCTGTTCCTAGATTTAATCACATATTTTATCTAAGTCTTCTATCAGGAATCTAAGAAGAAATTTCTTTTTTCTTGTTTGCTAAGGTGAATAATAAATAGAATCTATTAAGATATTGCTTGTAGTATAAGGTTTAAATGTGAGTCATTTACCTGACCAGTGTAGCTGGGTATGTTATTTTTGTAATGCCGTTTGTAGGAGAGACTTTGTAAATCACAGATACAACAAGAGTAACGCCACTAATTCCCATTTATATATTTTTCCTTTACTTGTCACGTGATCTAATTATTTCAAGATGAGGTTGACTGTGCTTGCTCTCTGATGATCCCTGTTCAAACCCAAGTGTTGTCAGCAACACTTTATTCCTATATGACAGTTATTGAGACCTCATTCATCCTATACAGTTGTGGGAGGGAATATATTTTTTTTATACTAATGTTCACCCAATACAAGGCCCACGAGCCAATCAAGGTAGAGTCTTACTGTATAAGAAAAAGTAAGAAGTGCAGTTCATGGGGCTATGCAGGGAGGATAACGGTTAACCCTAGACTTGAAGAGGTCAATATTGTAGTGATTGGGAAAACACCCTCCTGGGAGTCTGTTCATTAACCTTTATCATGCTAATTTCTTTCTAGAATTGTTCCCTCTGCTATATATTTTTTTTTTTTTGAGGGTGCAAAAACATGAACACCTACTGTTTTAAAATTGTTATAACTTTATTTGTATTTTGTGTACAGATGATATTTTTTTGTATACTAAAAAGACTGGATGAGTAATATTTGGATGTAATGTATTATGTTTTGCATGTATGTTTTGATCCTGAAAACAAAAAAATTGAAACCCAAAATAAAAAAAAAATGAATACATTAACAATTTAATATACTTTAACTTTTATTACACCTTATGGAGTTCTAGGGTGCAATAAGAAGCAAAATAGGTAAGAAGGCTTTCATTTTGTCAAAAAAAGTGATGTGTTTCGTCATGTTTACATACAAGAAGACACCAGCATTTGTGTGGGTCTTTCTTTCACCTGACTAGCATATTTATTTGTCTCATTGACAAAGTTATTATATCGTCATTTATAGACAAAATAATTCACTTACAGAAAGGCTCTCAGGTACATTGATGGTTGCCAGTTGCTTCCATAAAATTAGTCAGCCATATACAATAGTACCCACTAGTGATCATCATCACTTTCCTCGTTACTAACCTTTTCATCATCAATATCCACTTGAGTAAAGCCTTCAAAATCATCAGCGGAGTCCGAATCAAAAAAGAAAAACTTCTGAATAAAGGCTTCATTGGATATTGATTTGACCATTTTTGTTGATACGTGGATTTAATTGATGTTACACCTTGTGTAGAATCTAAAAGAATTCAAAATAGTGTCAGAAAACATAATTTTAACCTCGTTCCAAAGCAGTAGTAGGTGATTTCCAGCTTAAAATACTGGAAATAACAGTTGACAAGTGTTTATTTATAGCAACTGTCTCAAGGCAACAAAATGCAAAGGGAGAGCAGTCTATGGCTACAATTTTCACCTCCAGTGTGGTAAAGGTCAAAGCAGAATTTTGTAATTGGCCACCTTTTAAGAATAGAATTGAGAAACACTGGGAAATCACGATCTGCAGTGAATGCTGAAAGAAATAGGCATACGTTCTTCTGTAGATTGCAATCAGAATGGAAATCACTGCTTAGAAAAAATGGCTTTTAGCAGTTTATAACTGTCCCATTAGGATGGGCATTGTGATGTAATGAATAACAACTTGGAATGAGAAATTGAAGATTTGTATTTGAATTTCAGTTGGCTTTGTTACATACACTTGCATGCAAATTCCCTTGGAAAAAGTAAGAATCTGTTTTCTCCTCACAATTATGGGTTGAATAGCAGGACAGACTGAGTACTGTAGCCTTGGTTGGCAACTAGTCTACTGCAGAAAGAAATGTCAACCTCCTATGAGGAAAATCTACTGCCTAGTCATTTATGAATTGAAAGAGACACGATCACATAAGCAGGTATCACATATGATACTTAATTGACTGAATGTTCTCATTATCAGGCTATTAACACAAAGCTATTTAAAGTTTGTCTGCTTTAATAGTGAACTCATAACATTGGTACTTTTCACAGCAATGAAACAATCAGGGGACAAATTCTAGTTTAGCCTTTTCATGATGCCCAGTCTTGTGATTCTAATGGACTGCTATATTCTTTCTGAAGAGATGAAAAGAAGGGAATTTTAAAAACTGTATAAAGCCTTTAAATGGGGAAAGATGGAGCATATATCTGCTGAAAACAATAAAATGAAGAGAGTTGTGTTAAAAAAAAATATTATGCATTAGTCCCCATATGGTTTTTAAGCTGTCACTGTTTCAATTTGAAAATGAAAGAATGACACTGACAGGTGTGTAAAATGAATTTTAATTGGACAGGATTAGGGAGTTGATTTATTTTCCAAATTATCTTAATTATAAAAAAATGCTTTTTATCTTTTTTTTTCCTAATATTTGACATATATAGGAATCAGTCCTGTTATTTAACCCATAGTTAAGAGGAGAAGAGATAGATTCATCTCATTCTCAAGCATATTAGCATTAAATGAATACCAATAGTCTCTACTGGAATTTGAATTTGGTATACTATTAAGGACTAGGAGTAGAGCCTGGCGTTGCCCGGGGATATAACAGTAAGAGATAGATCAAGTATCCACCATCATAAAGACTGAAAAATAAAATTGACAAAGATTATTGTTTAAGGTTGATGGACACGCATGTCTTAATTAGTTTTTTTTTTTTTTTACAAATTGGTCAAACCCAAACTCAAACAAAAACATTGTTTTCAATCGTTATGAGTCTCCCGATTGAATAGAATTTTATAAACAATTGTCTTGTAAATGGAATTTTTAAAGCATTCTGAATGTAAAAATAAAGAAAAAAGTGTGCAAGAGAATAAGAAACACTACATGCCAAAAAAAAAGTGAAGTTTTGTTTTATCAACTGAAAAATATAGGAAATCCGCTCCCATATTTAAAGGAACCCATACACACAAACAATCCGATGTGAGTTGTCCCCCTTCCATTTTCACGATGTCTCTTAATCGTGTTTTTAAATTGATTTTGTGCAAAAACAATTATATTTTTCCCATTTTTGGCGCTGTTAGAACCACCACAAGGTAATTTTATGTAGTCCTGTGAAGTTTTGTTGAAATCGGTTGAAAAATGTAGGAAATCCGATCCAATATATAAACTTTACAGACACACACACACACACAATCTGCATTTTATAATAAGTAAGATTAGTGCATCCAATTTCTTATTTGTATTCCAAATTATTCTACTATTGTTGGTAAATAAGTCAACTTCAGAAACCTTTAGAAACTCTATTCCTAGATTAAAATACATTTTTGTTAGAGATCTGGACATCAGTTAATATTTGAAGAAATATTTGTATTGTTTTGTGGAGTAATTGGCTATGGATAAATGTAATCAACAAAATTCTCAATAAACAATATATAAAGGAAGAAAAAGAACAGGGCAAAATAATACAAAACAAACAATATATATGCCAGTCAGAACTAAGTAAGGCAAAAAGTTAACAAAGTCAGAATTGTATTCACACATGAAAGGAATATAGTCAAGCAGTTATAATGTTCTAACTTCATGCAAGAAAAACGAGATATCAGATATGAGACTAAGAAATGTCCATTTTTATTGGTTGGGAAGAAATCTCAGCATTCTTCTATAGGATTTGTCTATAAATTTTCAGGAGGAGATGTTCTTAGCAGTCATTCCTTTATATTAGAACCAACATTTTAATTATGTTAGTTGCATTACATTGTGCAATGATGTGCACATAACATTCTACAATACAACATTGGACAACATTTCTCCTGAGAAGACAAGAGAATATGAATAGTTATAAATATCAAGAAAACAATGAAAATAAATATAGTTTCAAATAATTAACTGAATATAATATCTATATCTTATGGGATGTTATTGTTCTTTTGGGAAATTTCACACTAAAGCCAATTTCATTGATTTTATATAGATTTCATCATTTTTACCTTGGTTGAATTTTTTTTTTGTTTTATCGCAAAATTTTGGTATATAATTTTGATTTGTTTTCTTGTACGAATTCAGCCAGAAACTTTCAGGAAAAATCTTCCTTATTTCTTATGCCATAGAATATTTGATTTATACCTTGATCCCTTATTTTGCATCAGTTTTGTCTGTTGAAGACATTAACAATTTCTTCTTGGGAGAAATTTTTGTAGTTGTAAATATGGACTTATTTAGCTAGGGGAATGTTAAACTCCAATCTGATTATGCTTGGCTGTGTTTCAAGTCTTTCGAGTGAAAGTAACAAGATCTTAAGATAATGTGTACTCTTTAGTGTCCTATATAATCTCCCAACATCATGTGACACAATAACCTTCATGCAGTACATGGCATAACTCTTAAGTGTATTTATCTGCTCTGAAATATAATTTGTTTAGTTCACATGATATACTTTGTCGAGAGGCTCAATGTTTTGCATTGGTTTGTGAGTAGGTGTGTAAGTGATAAATATGTTTCTTTAGTTGATTTTGGTGTTTTTGTTAGTGACCCAGTGCATTCCCTACTTATGGTACAAGGTGTTTATGACAAACAAACCTGGTGTTGACGTAGACAAGTTATACTGCTCTGTTTAAATAGGACTGTAATGTAAATTGAGTTAAAACTATCCAAGAGATAACATGAAATTTATCATCTAATGTAAATGGTTGCATACTGACTTGCCAAGGCTAAAGCTTCAAAAGCAATATTAGAATTGGTTACTATTGATGATATACCACAGGAAATAAGTACCTGCTTGTTAAAACAGGAAAAACTTCAGTATATGTTTTTAAAAAGCAAAGCAAAATCTGATCTAATCACCTTTACTGTTTTGTCAGAAGAGGATGAATTCATATCTTACTTTTAATAAAGAAGTATACAAAAATTAATTCATAATGAAGAATAAATTTTCAATTTAACAGTTCTTTTTGGTTATTATAGCTTAATTTTAATGCTGTAGATGTACTTATGTCTTTTCAAAACTTACATTGCCATATATATATATATATATATATATATGTGTGTGTGTGTTTGTAAGATACTGTGAAATATTGGTCTCTAACCATGTTTGGAAAGGATATTAGAATATTCAGAACCTGTACTGGCAACAAACCACCTGCATATGAATAGAATTATTAAGTGCTACAAAAGGACAGGAAAATGTAGAGAGCCATGACTACCAACTTTCTGAAGGGACACAGCACATAAAATAAGTTGATATTTATGTCACTGCAGTATTCAATGTCAAAGAAAACAATGTGGATTGAACTCTCTTGACTGATTAATATCTGAAATGCATCTTAAAGTAAGCATTCATTTTAATGTCATTTTTACTAATCCAACTTCACCATTGATCTCCTGATAAAATGTTAAGAGGGTGAGATAGTGATGTTATTCTGAAGAGACTAGCTTTTTTTTTGGCTTCCAAAGTATATCTAACCACCAATGATTTAATATTAAAATTAAAGATTACTAACTTTAAATTTTTAGATATGAAAGAGAAATAAAATGTTGAAAATTGGCAAAGAATATTACATTTTTCCATTTATCAATTCTTTTTGAATTTCTTTGACACAAACTTCACCAAAATAATCTTTATTATTTGCTATTTTTTTAATCAAAGAAAAAATAAGTATTTATTAATCTTGTTAAAAACTTTGTAAGTTTTTTTTTATGCATTGAAAAGTTTTTCTTATTTTTTATATTATATAATCTGATAATTCTTTCCTCTCTCATAAAGAAGGTTATAACATGAAAAAGGAACAAGGAAAGCGAACTAAAGACTGAACAGAAATTATCAATGTATATTATTAGTGTGTCTACCTATTGTTTAATACCTCAGCTTTGAAGGTGTGGCTTTCAGCAAGAGTCAAAGGTCTGCAGACAGCTTTTTGAATATTTGGCAAATGATTCTGACATTGCCTAGATTGTTATACTCAATGTCTACAATTCACAGTTATTAAGATATGCAAGTCTGTATTCCTGTGCGAATAAATGTATTTTTCACTAAAGTTGTTTCCTTTTTGGAATGTACTCTACAGTAGGTCAATGATTAGATAAAAGACATTAAATTGTAAGCCATACAGTTCAATCTTTGATGCCAGACAGCTGAGATTTGTGGACAATAATTCACTAAGGCAATAAGAACATTCCAGGTGATAGAGGGGTTAGCATCCTCTTCTTACAAACCGATGAATACTCTGCAAATGTAACTATTCCAGATTTATCTTTATCTTAGGTAAAACTTAATTCACTAAAGGTGAATGAGTGTGGTTCACTACAAAGTGTGTAGCATGGTAGTTCCTTATGAAGGTTATAGCTGGTGGAACTAAGGAATGTAGTTTTTCGTAATCCATAATAAAAAGGAAAGCTCTTAACTCCAAAACTAACAGATAACTGAAATTGTTCACCACTGGTCTATTTTCACAGTGTCAAACATGCCAAAGTACTTAGGTGATTCCAAACTACATTAAGTGGGAGAACTTCCTAGCAACAACATTGCTAAGCAAAGAAAACCATATATTGTTAAAATCTGTGCAAGCACAACTCATACAATAGGTTGACAAGATCGACTGAAATGTAAAGAGCAAGTATATAAAGATTTGATCAGCCAAACAATGTTGAATATGAAAGTTAAAGACATATTCTACATATCTTAATGTAGTTTGGAATCACCTAAGTACTTTGGCATGTTTGACACTGTGAAAATAGACCAGTGTTGAACAATTTCAGTTATCTGTTAATTTTGGAGTTAAGAGCTTTCTTTTTTTTATTATGGATTACGAAAAACTACATTCTTTACTTCCACCAGCTATTGAGTGGCTCCAGAGCCTTGTACTGGGTGAATTTCACTATAAAAGAAAAAAAATGTTATACCTTACACCTAATCAAGACTGGAGAATGAATTGGCTGAAACATCGTGTTAAGAAGAGCAAAAAAAACATATATAATATTGGCTATGTTTACTCTATTTATTTATAACTTATAACATGCAAGAAATATGCATATATTTAATAATCTTTTACTACAAGTGTTGCTTTGAAATTAATGCTTTCTTTTTTATGATGCTGACCTTTGACACCAGAAGAGCATGCTCGTATAGCAGTTGAAGGTGAACTGCTAGTAATCTATATCTTTTTTTTAAAATCATGTCACCTCATGCAAGGCAGTAAAGCCACTAAGGTGACTGAGGGTGAAAGAATAAAGAGAAATGTTATTAAGGAGCAAGAACAATAAAAGTGTAATCTAGAGGACAGTAGATAAGGATTCACATTGCATTTAACTTTTTGAAGATCAAAGTTGGCTGGAAAGCATGGAGCTGGAAGAGAGTTCCACAAGTGAGAAATGCAAGAAAAGAAACTGTTAGCATATAAGTTAGGCTTACATCTAGAAAAATACATTATTAAGGAGAGAGAACAATAAAAAAAAATGAATTAAGAAGACAGAAGATAACTATTGACATTGCATTACATTTATGAAGATCAAAGTTGATTGGGAAGCAAGAAGTCAGAAGAGACTTCCACAAGCAAGAAGTGCAATAGAAGAAACTGTTAGCATAGAACTTATGGTTACATCTAGCCATTTCAACTGTAAATTGATGAGACATTGTATCCAATCTAGTACTGCACTTAAATTCATAGTCTTGATACTATAGCAGACAGTTTATCGAAACAATTACCATGAAAGTATTTATAGAGAAGGCATGAGAAGTTACATTATGGTGGTGGGAAAGTGACTGAAGCTGAGATGCCAGGTCAAGACCAATAATATTGCTGATTCTTCTTTGGATTTTATCAAAAATCTCTAAATATATAGCAGGAGTACTGGAACATATGTGTCAGCAATATTCAAAGCATGTTACAGAGAGCAGTCTGTCAGAATGGTGTCTAACATGAATGTGTGTACAAAACAGATATCTCATTGAATTGATCTATATGGAAAAATTTGCACCTTTAACATTCATCAATGCTTGCTGAACTTTTATGGAGACCAAATGGTAGATGTGAGCCTAGTTGTTGGGTAATATGTTTCAGTTGTTGCAACAGCAATTTATGAGAAGCCATGTTTTAGGTTGTGTTGCACATCAATCCATGAAATGAAGAATGATTTGAAAATGCAGAGTTAATGGTTATAAATATGTGCAAAAGAGTGTGTTGTAACTGAGAACTTTTCTATCTAATGGTGTTGTTATGCTCCCACTCCTCTCATTTTTTTTTGTAATCATTTCATCCCAAGTAAGGCAATAAAGTCACTAAGACACAAAGGGGTTACTGTGAGTGAAATATAATGAAAAGATTTTAGGTGAAGGAGCCATAAACCCAATCTAAAACCATAAACAAGGAAAAAACCTCTACTCCGGTTCAAAAGAGTGTGAACCAGCCAATAGGTGAACCTATCTACTTCTATCTATTGGAATTTCTGTTGATATAAATAGGAAGCATTGTTTTCAGAGCATCTCTTGTACATTTGACATATATCCTCTTTGTTCTGTTCTGGGCCAGTTATTCTTTATATAATGTCAGATATTTTTCTATACATTTTGAGTTTACCTGATGAGTGAGATAGTTGCATATTTCTCATTGGCACCTGTGATCAGTGTTTAAGCTGCAAATGCTGATTTTCATGTCAGAAAAACTGTTTCCATATAGCCTCATCCCACACTATGCAGAACCTAATAAATCTCTATATTATCATAATAATAATAAAAAAAAATAGATCGTTTTGCTCTCAAAAAAGGGAAAAAGTTGAACAATGTTTTACAGTAATGCATTTATGGCAAGCTGTATTTGTAATTAAAGAGCTTAATATTAAGAAATGGTGTTAATAGTAAAGAAATTAAAAAGTTAAAAAACTTGAAGTTTGGAGAAAAGGTTTTCAACTTTTTATTGTAATTTGTTTAGTATTTGCATAGAGATATATGCATATATTTTACATAAAAATTCAATCCTTTGCTTAAATATTGAGATATTGGAATCCTTATTGCTTGAGAGACAATGTTTAATTAAAAGAAATTACAACCATTCCTTACTTAATGACCAGTTTCCATTCTAAGAACCTAGTTGCTAAGTAAGAAGTTATACCAAATTGCTATATTACTATTTCAGGTGTCCCATAGTTGTAATGTGTTTTTTCCAAGCAGTTTTAGATAGCTTTAATGTCAGTTTTGCACTATTTTTAAACATTTGTAATTTATTTCAAAATATCTATACAATCAGGGCCAGTGCAAGGGTCTGGTGCTGCCAATCTGTGAAACAAGACTCCCCCACCAACTCTAGTACATCTCAGTTTTCATATTATTCCCAAATTCTGCCATAATATTGTAAGTGATATTTTCACAAAGAGTGTAGGTGGACCTTGTATTTTCAAGGTTCTTAGATGCACCTTTTTGAGACAAAGTTCCTTTCATCTGTTGCCACTTAGTTTCTGATCAAAGAGCAAGGCAGGCAGCTGGTGGGACACAGAAGACTAATGCTGCATTATCTACTTGTTAAAAAAAAAAAAATTCACAGATTAAGATGAAAAAAAGACCCAAGAATGACATGGAAATTAAGTGAAATATAAGGAAATTAATTTGATTACAGTGTTGTTATAAAAATGAATATTTATTGTCTTATGAAGTACACAATTACTAGCAGAGGTGCATAGCTAAAGATATCCATGTTTGTACTGTTATTTTTTGTTTTTTGCTCACATGATTCATCTCACTAAATGCACTATGTATATATGATTTAAAACTGTCAAAAATGAATAAGACCAATAAGCATGAACATGTTGATTTTGATTTTTATTATGACTGTTTTTTTTTTTCACTTTTCTGAGGGTTCTTAAATGATTCAATTTTAACTAGGCTCAATTATATTTTTTAAGGAGGACATACTATTTTATGTTAATTGGATTATCTAAAATATTCATCTTGTGTGTAATTTTAACCCCTGCTAATGTTAAGTAGCTTCATTAATAATTATGCATAAAAAGTGAAAAGGATTGTGTTGAAATTCAATTTCTTGTAAAGAACAATATTCTTATCATATGCTATGATTTATCATCAGTGTTAACAATATATTGAAGCAATTCTGAGAGAAAAAAAAAAAGAAAGGGATGTAAGATAAGGATGTGTCTCCTCACCAACCTCAGTGAAGTGATTCTGGGAGAATTATAAACACTATCACGATTTATTATTGGTGGCTACAATCTTAACAACATAAGATATACAGAGGAAACAGTGTTGATAGCAGACATAGAAAAGAAACTACTAATTAGTGAAGGGAAATGAGAAGAAAGGACTGAACCTCAATTGCAAGATGAAAGAATGCATGATTG
The DNA here is from genome assembly GCA_903632075.3 of Acanthosepion pharaonis. Lineage (NCBI taxonomy): Eukaryota > Metazoa > Mollusca > Cephalopoda > Sepiida > Sepiidae > Acanthosepion > Acanthosepion pharaonis. The sequence continues at coordinate 817,742 of CAHIKZ030002678.1, forward strand.
TTAGCAAAAGGAACAGCCCAACATGCAAATTACAAATTGGAAATACTAAAATCAAGCAAGTATAACAATCTAAATATCTGGGAAGTATTTTAACTCAGGATGAAATGTGTAACATTGAAACCCAAAAGTGCATTGGGATAGTGAAATATGCCTTCCAAAAGCTAAGCAAAGTTTTAAGAAATATGCAATTGCATTAGAAATAAAGAAAAAGAGTACTGAACAGTTACATGATAACAGTCCTCTTATATGACAGTGAATGCTGGACAATCTTCTTGCAGAAGAGGTAGAGATTTGAAGAAACTGAAATGTGGTCCTACAGAAGGATGGTGTGAATTCCATGGACTGAACATGTGAGCAACGATAAAGTTTTAGAGAAAATAGAAACAAAAAGGACCCTTATACTTTTTTTTAATCAGCATCACCCCAAGCAAGGTAGTACAGCCACTAAAATGCAGTGGGTTACAGGTTGTGGAGGAATTAGGAACAGAGAGAGAGTTGAAATTTCTAGAGCACATAATGAAGAAAGAGGGCTTGAAAAATTTGATACTCACAAAAAAGATTGAAGGAAAGAGGGACATAGGAAAATGTGTGACCTACCTAGCAAGCTTGAGTAAATGGATGGCAGAACAGTTTTGGAGAGAGGATAAAAATACAAAATTTATTAAAAGCTAAAAAGGACAGGAAATTGTGGAGAGCCATGGTTGCCAACACCCTGAAGGGACATGGCACAAAAAGGAAGAATTTTTTCTGATTGATTTTCTCACCATATGACTTTATATATCTGATTGTCAAAACAAACGGTACTAAGTGGCATCACTTACATATGCTCTTAATTTTGGGGTCTGAGTGTTGGATTTTGTGGGTGCTGGAGCATATGATGTCTGAGTCTGAAGATCTCTCTGATCTTATAATATCTCAGCTAGCCATTTGTATGGACAGTCATTGCAGACAGTATTTGCAAAAAAAAAAAAAAATGGAAGAAAATAGTATGTCAGTCGCTTTCCACCAATTTCAAACCAAGCAGAAATCTAAGTGAACCTGAATTTTATGGCAATTTGGGAATGTGCACTTTGCAGACATTGCCAGAAGTTTTCTGTTGAAACTGTGTTTTCAGTTTTGAGTTGGAGTATGCAACATTTTGATTTTCATCAATTAATGGCTTGGGGCTCAGCTCAAGATATATTTATTCAAATTGAATTGATTGCTACTGAACTCTTTTGGGAGTTAAATATTATAAATGATTTTTCAGCACTTTGAAAAAAATATTGTTAAGTTCTAACCTGTCTGTATGTTTCACATACACACACACATATATATATATATCATGACACAAACACTGCATATTGAAATTATTGATATGGTGTTTCTTTAGTTTATGCAGAATAACCTTTTAGATATTGTTGCAATTGAGTTTTTCTTTTAGGTTGGGGAATTTAAAGGTGTTATATGATGGATGTATACAAAAGAATAATTTTCTGCATTGTATATTTCATAACTTAGAACTAAATGATAAAAAAAATGGCTATATCCAAAATTAATGGTCCAAGAAAAGTATAAACAGGTAAATTTTTTTTTCATGTGTAAATGATGAATATTAAATAATATTAATATCTATTTGCTGAAGAATGTAAGTTGGTGATTTCAGATGTGCCATATTTATTTACATCATAATGTATAGAATTTTGGTTCAGTAGAAGCTACTTTGTTGTGAAAATGCTGTATCACTAATCAACCACACTTAATGAAGTTCATTAAGCCTTTAGTATTCAACCTGTTCAAGTTCACAGAATAAATATTGGCTCTCAGTGTTCCACTTGCTGTAACCCACCCCATGTATATTCTGCCATAATATATAGTGACATCATCACAAATAATGCAGGAGGTCCCACAGAGTCAATATTTACAGGGCAGGTTTGAGTGTATTGAATGTTAAAGGGTTAAGCTTTGATTTGAAATTAAATTGTTTCCACTCATATGAGTTGACTATAGACAACTTAACAGTCGGCAGGAAGAATTGAGATTAGCTTGTGCTTACTTTTGCACAAATCTTCTTGGAAGGGCATGCATCTGTTTGTTTTTCATCCAGCTATCGGTTAAATAATAGAGTAGACCGAGTTTTGGGTGGTAGCCATTCTAGGAGGACAACTCTAAGTTCCAGACCATGGAGAAGGCATTTTCCACAATTCATAGCAATCCACACACAAAAGAGAAAATGGAATTTATGGAGAGCCATGATTGCCTATGTACTGAAGGGACATGGCATTTGTTCTAACCACAAGGTGCACAAGCAGATATTTAAATGAAAATGATGAATATAAGACTAAGTACCAGTATAGCTAAGAGGTCACTATTAGCTGTACTATACATTATTTCAGGAAACCTCTTAGTTAAGCATAGGCTGTTTTTATCATCTATACTATATAACTATTATAAGTACATGATACTGTTTGGGGTAAGTTTAAAAAAAAATTTTTTATTTTAATTTGATTTCAATTTTTAGGCTTGATATATACAGAGTATGATGGATAAATTGTCATTTAAATTATGCAAAAATGAAAATAACACTGATATCTCATTTTAACAGATATATTTACCAAAATTACACAAAAATATCTTGAAATACTAAAGAGTAAATGTATTCAATAAAATCGACATTGGCTTGAATCATGGCCTCCATCGACTTCAGAATTTCATGCAACTGTTCTGGACTGTCTCCTTGTTTAAGTTGGTGAATGCTGCCATAATCCTTGCCTTCAGTTCATCTTTGGTGTTATAAGGAGTTTTTTTGGTCACTTGCTCAACTGTGCCCCATACATAATAAGAGGTTTGCAGTCTGGGGAGTTCAGTGGTGATGTGATCGCAGAAATTGTCTGTCATGACTGGGTTCTCTTGCTTGTGTGACATGGTGCAGAGTCCTGTTGTCAGACTTAGGGTCTTCCGGCACCCACCCTCTTGACCCAGGGCAACACTACAGCCTCAAGGTATTTGATGGAGGCATACTGATGCAATCACTAGTGATCACTCCAAACACCTTTATAATAACCATCCAACTCTTTCCAAATCTTCTGCACTCTCCTCACATAGACACCCAAACATTCTGAAATGTTTGTATTGGAGCTTCTCATGCAAATGCCAAACAGTACAGCATCCCATTTCTAATTTTCTGGCAGAGGGAATTGTCATGGTGCTCTTTTTTCTCATTGACCCTACTATACTGTGCAGTCAACAAAATCAAAAACAAACTATATAGTTTTTCCATACAAACAATCTATTGAAAAAAATTAGACACCTTTAAACTATCAACAAAAATAATAATCCACAAACTGTCTGTTTACACAAAATTCCATGCTTAAACTACCAATTGATACAAAAATACCTATAAAACTGCAATATATAAAGCACATAATTATGAAAACTGATACTCCAAAACTACAAATCCCCTTCAATAGGATCACCTGTGGGTGGCTACATGTGATGGCCAGGGACGGAATCCTGGTGACTGAGTGACTCCTGACCTGGTATAAAATGACCAGAAGTTTCCACAACATGCTACTTCGGTCTCAACCTGGGATGAATAGCCTAATCCAATCAGCTAGTCCCATAATGGCAAGGGTAAATTGGGATGAAAGAGAATGTCTACAACACGGTTGCGAATCCTTACACCATACTATACTTGGGTAGATATGGTGGGGGAATGTGGGTGCTCACAGTCACTTTCATCATGACTATACTGTCTGTGTAACCCTGGCAGATAGAGAGAATGGTATTAGTCCCTTCTGATAGTGTTCATTAAGAAGGTTGGTGGGGAGCACAGACAGTGAATACAAAAACAAAATTATATGTCTCTTATAAACGATCTAAGAGACAGTATAAAACTCTGAAACAGAAAGCGACAAATATCAGGAAAAAAAAAACAATTTCTAATTTTCATAGTCATAGAATCATTAGAGGGTGAAATAACAACAGTCTCACCTTTTGTGTTAGAAAAGGTTATATCAGCCATGGTAGAACCAAAGTCAGTAAAAAAACAAAAATATAAAGAAAAATAATACACTCCTAATTTAAGTAAAAACCAAAATAGATGCAGAAAACATACTACAAATCAATCAAATAAATAACATGATAGTAAAGGCTTAACTCAACCAATTTCTTAACTCGTCTAAGGGATTAATAAAATGCCCAAAACTGTCACTCTGCTCACTGGAAGAAATTAAAAATGATGACGCCCTAAAAAAAAACAAGGCATAACAGATGCTAAAAGAAATACAAATAAAAAGAAATGGCTCTTCAATAAGCACAAACATATACATTTGGACACTCAATGAACCTACTCTAACAAAAGAAATAAAAATAGGATACACAATATCCAAGGTAGAGCCATACATCCCTAATCTTTGTACATGTCACGAATGTCAGAAATATGGCAGAGTACCAGTCTATTGAAGATGTGGGGAATTTGAGACTGATCATGAAGAGTCACCCTGTGAAAGGCCTCCTTTTTATATCCAAACTGCAAACAAAAGCACTCAGCAGATTCTAAAGAATGTAACATTTGGAAAAAGGAAAAGCAAATAATAAGAATAAAATACACACAAAACATCTCTCGTTCTAAGAAGCCAGTAAATAGGTCGAAATTAACTCACTTCCAGCATCACACACAAATACTACTAAATGTAAGCATTCTGAAAGCAAAAGAAATGTTTATTGCAGATTAATTCCACAATGCAGAGAACAAATCACTGTAAGTTCAGACTCGAATATTGGGGACAGAAAGAAATGCTGAAAACTTGATTTGCAGGTACTATCTCACAAATCCCAGTGCACGTAATCAGTCAGAAAAATAACTCACTCACCAACGAACGTAGTAGCCAAAATACATCAGTTATTCCCCTCAATTCGAGAACACCAACTGCTTTTATCGGCCGAGCAGTTTTTTTTCATTAGTCGAGAACTGGGAGAGGACGCCAAGTAACAAAATACTTTTATAGGGACTCCTGCGATGGACTTGTTTTTAATCTAAATATTCCGTCTTCATCATGTCATGCAGAATATATACCCTTTTTTAGGGGGGTTTAGTAATTTTCTTTTCTGTCGTAGGATACACACGGCGCACTGTTGCTTGGTTTGACGAGGTAAGTCGCTGTTTTCTTCGCTATACTAAAATAACAAATTACCAAAACAACATACAAGTGAACAGCACAATAAGAAAACCAAGAACTTCCAACTCTAATAAATGAATTAAAAAAAGAAACTAATAAAACTACTAAAATTTAGTATACCACACATAAACCAAACATAGTAAAAATAAATCCTATTCTGTCAACCTCAAACAAAAAAAAAAATCTATAAGTACAAAACAAATAACTCTGGAAACCCCAATTCAAAGTTAAAAAAATCCCTCAAGAAATAAAACCCTCCAAATATTCACAAAAGAAATAACATAACCCAGTACATCACTGAAGAACCAAGAGGAATGGACATAGACTAACAAATAAGGGAATGATGATCATCCAGAAAGATCACCAAAAGAACTTAATGGAAAAACAAATAAAACAAGGCCAAATAGAAAAAGCAGATACAAAAGACATCCAAAGAACAAAACATGATAAGAAACAACAAAGTGCTAACAGACTAAGGAGCATAGAAACTATGGACATTTCATTTCAAACTCATAACACCCTAATACATAAGTTTGATGCAAAAAATTATACAATGGAATCATTGAGGTCAAAAAGAAAAATTATTACCAGCAATGCATTTTTAAAAAAAAAAAAATTTAGGATCAGCAATACATTTTTGAAAAAAAAAATTAGTATCAGCAATACATCTTTGGAAAAAAAAAATATTACCAGCAATAGATTTGACTCCCAACAAAAACCCTCTTTGCAAAAGTATGTCACCTGATCAACAAACCGATTTCTTACATAGAATATTCTATTCATACAAACCTCTTCTAAAAATTTTATTGGCATTAAATAACCCATTCAGGTTGATATGCCATAAACCAAACCATAAACTTCTCTGGAGCCCTGTTTTGTTTTAAGTAAAATACAAGTAAATAAAAGTAATCTGTTGAAAGCCACACCCAAACTCTACATCATCTTCTATTGACCATGTTCCTTTAGGCTGTGGGCAATTAGGCTCTTCATAACTGTCTGTCATTTGTAGCTTTAAGCAATGTTTTTCCCCTTGCTAACTCTTCTAAACTCTGTTCTATAATCCATTTGAAATCTCATTAGTAGGTTAATTGATTTTTTTTTTCTTCTGCCCTTTTTTACCTTCAGTATTTCCTGTGAGCATCAAATTCTTAAAACTCTCTTTCCTCATGTGTCCCAGAAATTTCAGCCATCTTTTTCTGATCTAAAGCACAATTATACTTTTTGCACCCATTTTCCTTTAAAATTTCACACTGCTTGCATTTTCTTTTTATAGTATTCTCAGAATTCTTTTGCTTAACCCTATCTATGTTGTCTCCAGTCTTCTCTTCATCTGTGAGAGAATTGTCCAGCATTCGCTGCCATATAAGAGGATTGATATTACGTAGTAGTTTAGCACTTTTTTCTTTGTTTCTAATGAAATTTTTTTTATTTGTTAATACTTTGGTTAGCCTTTGGAAAGCATCATTTGCTATTTTCATACATAAATTGAAACAAGAAATTCTGGCACTGTATTAGCATTTTTCCACCAAGAGCATTAACTCTCTAAGGTCATCAAACAATTGTTTGGTCTTTGCATAAATTATTGATTCACTTAAACTATTGTAGGCAACCCTTTTTCCTATAATCTGCCTGAAAAGTAATTTTTACTTTCTTCAATGAAATAAATTGCTACATGATTCACAAAGTTATCCACTCAGCCATCTGAACACTAATTTATCGTTATTTTTTTATATGGTGCACATTGTTGATTTTGGCATGCCAGACTCCACACAAATTTTGCTAGCACATTCTACTTTCATGCTTAAAAATGATTTGCTTTGTAATTTCTATCTTAATTGATTTTCTCACTCTTTTCTCATCTGAGTTCATCCTTCAAATCTACCATTCATCCTTGCATTGAATACTGTTGCCATATATGGTCTGGTGCCCCTGCTTTTTATCTTAAGGTTCTCGACAAAACCCAAAGATAGATATACAATGTAATAGGTCCTGACCTGGCATCTTGACTCCAGTCACTTTCTCACAGATGTGATGTGGCTTCCCTCCATTTTTTCTACAAATATTTTTATGGCAACTGCTCTGATAAGCTATTTTTACTGTTGCCCCAGTATTTAAGTGTGCTACTAGGTTGGCATCTCAGTCCCACCCTTTCACTGTAGAAACGGTTAAATCTAACTGCCTCTTTTATTCCAACAGCTTCTTCTCTCGCACTTCCTGACAGTGGAACTCCCTTACTCTTACTTCCTTCCCTGATAGCTGTAATCTTCAAATATTCAAATGTAATGTCAATCAACATCTTCTGATGCCTTGACCTTGATTCCTGTCATTCTCTTTATCCTTTCCCCAGACACCCCTCTTTACTCTTACTTTCACTCTCTGTAACTCCTTGTGTGCTACTGGTACTCCCACCTTGCTTGGGGTGATATGCTTGAAAAAAATAATGTTTGTCTATGGTTATGTTTTTATTAAAAAAAAATATTATTTTCCATACAAAAATAAATACACTGCTTATGTCATTAAAAAATACAACATGGAAACCGAGTCAACATTGAGGACACTCTTAGCTACTTATATGCATATATAGTCTGTGTTAGGTAAATTTAATTTTCTTCATAAAAAAAATATGGGCTTATGTCCAAATAGTGTTCAAACACCAGTTCCTGTATGATCACTATAGTTTTGCAATTTTGAGCCTGGTCAGTGTCTAGAGGTGTGACCACTTGGGAATGCCAGGTGCTCTAAGCTTGGATGTGTGGGTGGTGTAATGGATAATGGCTTGGAATTGTTAATTGGAGAGGCAAGTTCTAATTCCACTTGGGTTTGTTACATTCACTTATGTGCAAATACCTTTGGAAAATGTATGAATCCACCTCTTCTCCTCCAGCTATGGGTTAATTAGTAAGAATTGTATTACTAAATCATTATCTCTCAAAAAATTCTTACAATCTAAAAATATTTTCTGGCTTTAGATAACCTGCAAATAGTTGATAAGTTGTAGAAAACGAATTGATCAATCAATCAATTCAGAAAACAATGTTCATTATTCAGTTGGTTCACGGTTGCCATATTGTACTAGAAAACGCTATTTTCAGTTTTAACTCAGATTTTTGATTCCTTAAAACTTGAGTTGAAATTGTCTTTGATCAAACTTGAAAGAATACTTTGTGATCACAGCTATAAGGTAAAGAAAAAGGTTTTGTATTGGCAAGGTGACAGATATAAACAGGTTTCATCATTTTATTTACTTTTGACATGCAAAAAAAAAAAAAATCCAACAGATATGAATGATTCTAAAAAACATGCCTCTGCTGAGTAAATATTTTTTTGTTTAAATTGGCAAGAAATATATTTTTGGCTCATAAAAAAATGAGTTGATAAATAATACACAAAGAACTGTGAATGATGGTACTTTTTCTTGTTGGTATAGCATTCAAATTGGCCACAAGTTCTGAAATCTTATGGCAGTTGTTTAAATTGCTGTTGAGAAAAGCATAGGTTATTTGAGGAGAGAGTCATTAATGTCAGTTTGCATTTGGCACTCATACATCAAATACAGGCTTCTTTTGCATTTCTGTCTTTCACTAATCAATAAAGGAAATTAAACAAAACAAAATAAAAATGCATAAGAAAGGTCCACTTTGGTTCCTTCAGCACACTGCTTTGACCTTAGGTTAAACTAAAACATTCTCACTGTTTTTTTATTAAGCTGGTCAGGCTGTCCTCTTACTAGGATTCATTCAGTTGAGCTTTACTTGAAATCTAGATGAAGTTTAAACAGTTCCTTTTATTAAGATAAAGTAATATACATTTTAATAAAAATTATTTTCATAGCAACTTCAATATGTACATGAATAAATTAATATTTATAATTTTTTGAATATTAAAGTTGACATTTTTAAAATTTATACTTGAATCAAGTTGCTAATTTTGCTTGACAACCCATCTATGAAGAATTTGGTTAAATTTTTTCTGTGTTTAACAGTCAATAGTGGTCCAAGGGTTTATATTCTTAACAATAGAATATGTTAAGATACAATGTGTTTATAGGTGTACTTGCATTTAAAAGTTGCACTGAAATAATTGTATTTCTGTGACTAAACTGGTGTGACGAGGAAAAATAAAATGATATTGATTATCATCAACCGACCATTTCTAATCCAGTTTAACTAGCAAAACATAAAAATTATACACACATTAAATCAACAATTCTGTAATTCTTATGATCAGTCTTTAATTCAATTACAAATGAGCTGTATAATAAAGTAATGATTTCTATTTTCCATACAATAGTTGGTTTTATATGATTATTGGAGTCCTTGAACATGCAAATAAAACTTTGTTAACATTAGATCATGAAAGTAATTGAGTTTCTAATAAATTTTCTTTCTAGTGAAAGATATGATGTATGTTTATGCTAGATGACCCATACTCATGGTTGTAAATTGAACAATCATCTATATCAGCGCTTCTTAAACTCTTTCATTCATGACCCCATTTTTCATCACAAAGTTTTTCATGACCCTGGGTATTAATCAACTACACTGAAAAGGCATACGTTGTCACTGCATTAATTGCAATGGTGATGCATGCATGTTTTATTACTACAGCGCTTGTGTGGTGCATCATGTTAAATATCATGCATTTTTTAAATAACATATAAATTGAAATTCAAGTGCTTGAATTTAATTTTTGCCACCCCAGGATATCGCTTTGTGACCCCATTTAGTTTTGTGACCCATAGTTTAAGAAGCGCCGATCTATATTATAATAATCCAGTTTCTGTTTGTGGCTTTGTTAGTGTAGCGCAGTAAAAATGACAGATTACAGTAAGATTTTTATTAGGGCAATACTGCTTAAATTCTCTAACTTAAAGAGTAAAGCAATTCCTAGTCTATTTTCTAACTTACCAAAGTAGGGTTTATGTTTAACTTGCACTGATAATTTATATCATAATGTTCTATTTATTTTTCATTGGAATCAATCTAGGTATATGAAATGCTAGAGTAATTTTACTTATTTATAAATAATTTAAGTGATACTACTAACTTTTTTGCATAAAAGCATCATAAACAACACATACAATACAATAAAAATTTTGTTAGCGCATTTTAACAGTGTTGAACAAACTTGATGAATAAATCAATTTCTAGTCCAATTTGCAACTTATTAGTGCAGGGATGTAATACTGCTCATTCCAAATGATTTTTTAAGGGAGATAATTCCAGGTATATGAAAAGTCATTTTTAGATTAGCTTCTTTTATTTATTTGTGATGAATATAAATTCTCTAAATTTGAAATGACTTGTTATAGAGGTTAATAGCTGATGATGGTGGCCATTAAGTGTGTATGTTTGTAATAATAAAATTAGTAATATGTTTTTTTTATTTGGTATCAACCCATGCAAGGTAGTAAAGCCCCTAAGACACAAGTGGGTGTGGAAGAATTAGGAACAGAAACATTATTAATGAGTGTGAAGAAAATAATCAGGAGGACAGTAGATAGTGATTGACATTGTATTTAAATTTTTGCAGATTTATCTGACATTGACTGAATGAAGATAAAGAATAACATTTCTTTGAATGTTCAACTGAAAGAAAACAGGATCGGATATATGAGGAAAGCTTGATGTAATTTCATCAAGAATTGATTTTGAAATAGATTTATGCATTAGCAATGCCTTTTTAGAGTCAAAAGTCATGCACCATAGGTATAATTTATTAAAAGTATAATTACACATGAAAATTTTATTTACTAGTTATTTAATTGTTATATATGCTGTTCAAAATGTCCACCTTTTACAAAACATTTCAATTCTGTGCCTGAATGATTCATTAACACGTCAGAGAGTTTCCTCTTATTTTATTGCATTCATATTTAATTCTTTCTTTAAGTTCTTCAATATTTCTTGTGTGCATCTGATAACTGATTTCCAATGGCTCCACAGAAAAAAATTCCAATGGTGTGATGTCTGGTTGACCTTGGTGGCCACACAACAGGATCTCTTTGACCTATCCATTAACCCCTATGGTGCATGACTTTTGCCTCACCTTGTAAATTAAAGTAATAAAAAATAAAAATTGATAACAAGAAAAGAGAGATAACAAAAAGTAACATTACTGAAAAGTGGTAATATTGAAATAAAGTACAATTTTTTGTTAATCATGTCTTTCAATAATACCACTTTCCAGTAATGTTATTTTTTGTCATCTCTCTTTTTTGCCATTAGTTTTTGTTCTTGTCTTAACCTGTCCATTTTTATTGTTTTAATAAATTTTGTAACCCTACAAAAATAATATATATATATATATATATATATATATATACACACACACACACACACAAAAAAAATTAACATTTCTGTTTTAGTTATCTATTAACTGCACTTGGTAATTTTGTTCTTGTGACATCAAAAAGGAATAAGATTGGTAGTCTAAAACAACAACTGGAATAGTAACTAGTCTCAGAACTCCACAAGGTTGTTATTATTTTAAATGGTCAAAGAAATCCATTGTTCATTTAATATTTTACAAGTTTGTATGTAAAATTTAATGAAAATATATTTATTGCTTTTTAAGTTGTAATTTTTACTAGCCAATAGACTGATTTAAAAGGAAAATCCCATTTACTGGATTATTATTAGCATTAGATTATAATGTATGACATATTCTGTGTATAGTATTGGAAATATTTTGGGGATAAGAAGAAAAACATTATTTTATAGTTAAGTCAATGTTAGCCATAGAATATTAAAATGATGATTGTTTTGTTTTTGGTTCTTTTTTTGTAGTTCTATTTATCTCTTTTTTTTTTTTTTTTTTTTTATAGAAAGTTTGACTCCTTTGATTGTTGAAATACAAAATAAGTTCAACTTCACTCATCTCATGGCCGGAGCTACTGCATATGGAAAGGTAATTAATGTTTGACTTTTAAATTGATTGAACTGATTTATTAATGCATTACTTGGTTTTTACAGATGCCTTTGTTTACAGTAAAAGAAGATTATGTATAATTGGTTTTGGCCACACTTGTTAATTAACATAATGGTATTTGCATATTTTTTTTAAGAAAATGACCTCATGCTGTTTAAGTTTAAATGTAATTTCAATTATAATATGTAAAACTTTCAGAGCAGATTCTCTTTGAAGGCATTTAAAAAAAAATGAAGAGAAGTAAAAAGTAACAAAAATTTAAAAATGAAATATCTTTGCTAGTTTGTGAATATGGAAGAATTTTGTCCAAAACACATGTTTGGATTTATTTAGAAACAATTTTCTGCAATTTTTTTTTAAACTTTTTTTTTTTTAATTTTAAAATGCAAACATGGAAAACAGCAAGGTAAAATTTACAAGATGGAATTTCTACACAAATAATCCATAATCAGATTACTGGCCAAAATACATTCTTGGCTAAAGAAAGCATCTAAGAATACAGAATAATCATAGATTATATATTAATCCTTTAGGACTTTATTGTCTTCATTGCTTTCTCAGTGCCATCAAGCTTCTGTTTTCAAATCATTTTCTATAAGCCCATTAGAAAGAGTTTTCTTAACCTTCTTTTGTTTAATTGAAGCTTCTGAAAAGTTCTTTGATTAAAGATAACTTTATTTGTCTATGGAGTAGTTTATATCTAATGTTACGTAGGTCTTTTGGACTAGACAAACTATCTTAAACAGAAACTTGTTTTCTGCCTGAATTTTTGAGATGAGAAGTTACCATTATTTACATTCAGACTATTGTCCTCATCTTTGTTGATGTTATCACTGTGTTTTGATCATTGTGCCCTCTGGCCTTCATCAGTCTGGGTAACCTATCTAGCGATAAACATGGGCAGTGGAATGAGAATAAAAGGACCAGTTTGAAATTCCCTGTAGGTTACCAGGATTGATACACACCTGATGATGGCCGGAGGGCACAACAGCCAAAATGTTGATAAAAATAACAATGATGAGGAAAATAGTCTGAATATAAATAATGCAAATAGAAATTTCTTTGTAGTCTCCAGTTCTTTTGTTCCATGATAAATTTCTATTATATTTCTTGAATCTTTTTCTCATTATTGATTTTATGAAATATTAAAAAGATGATCATTTCTGTTCTCTTTGGCAAGTGCGATATAAGCTTCATCTATATTGCAATTGGGATTGAACCTCAAAATTTCTAAATTTTCAGCTGTTAATCTGCTACATTTGAGGAATGCTTAAAGTGTTAATTGGAAAATACTTTATAAAATGTTAGTGTATGTGTGTATATATATATATATATATATATATATATATATATATAAGGCATATAAAAAGACTTGTTGGAAGTGATGATGTTCAAAGTCAACTTCCACCACACAGAGATGATCTGATATACCACATATGTAACAAGAAATGCAGATCGATGGCTGGCTTTATGAGCCACTGTCATTCACCCAACCAATGAATACAGTGTTGTAGCGGGGAGTTTAATGGATGGACTGGACATGTCAGTGATGGTCATACTCACTTTGTGAGTCGACAGCCACTATATATATATATATATAAATAACAGGATAAGGAACAAATAGGAAATGTTCATAAATCTAACATTTTTCACATTTATTAAAGCTTCATCAGAGAATTGAGATATAGAGAAGAAAAAAGAGAAAAAATACCAACTAATTTTTCTCTTTGTTTTGTTAGTTTTTTTATTGTTTAAGCAGACTTAATGTGCATTTTGTCTTGTCAAGCAGTGTTTGTATGTAAATTTATGTAAGCATATTATGATTCTAGTTTGTCTATCCAGGAATTGGATGATAAAGTATAGTCACTTGTGTGTGCCTGCGTGTGTATCTGCGCGTGTGTGTAATAAAGTATAGTCACTTGTGTGTGTCTAGTAGGATTATTTTCTGTATGGTGGTTGCCTGCATGTTGATTTGGAGACATTTTAATGCAACACCAGTTATAGTGGTGGTGGTAGTAGATAGACATATTTTAGATTCTTTAAGTATGGTTTTTATAAAAGTTGGTAATATATTACAGTGTGTTTGATGTGTGTTTATAGATGATAAGATATTTAGCAGAATTCCACTGAAGTGTATTTATATATATATATATATATATAAAAGAAATATGTTGTAGTGGTTCCAACGAGAGAAAAGTATGTATATTAAAAAGAAGAGAAGAGAGGTGCCGCAAATGTTTTTGGTTGTAATGTGGATTTATTTAGAAAAAATATTATGCTTTGTTTTACATAATTTTACAACACGTGTTTCTGGTCTTGCGACCGTCTTCAGATCATCACACGCATTCACACCCACATAAAAAATTCAATTATGAACATACACTGAACAGCGCAAAAATAAACCTGTACAGACCACCACACCATAACACAGTCAAAGATCAGAACACACACACATTCACACAACCAACTCTTACAAATACCACCTAGCACAACAAACCAAACCTGACAACCATTACCTATATCCAGGAGTACAACCAGAATTTCACAAAAAGTTCTACACACAATCCACATACAATCCATACAAAAACAACAAACCTAGGAACATCTGGAACAGGCCCCCTAACAAAAGCAAACACACCTATATAGAGCCATTGAGAAATAACAACCCCAATTTTACCAAGGGAAACTCTCACTGGCTAGAAAACTCAAAATGTACAGGAAGAAGGTATCTCTTAGAAAACCCAAGATATATTAAAAAAAACAATCATTATTTTTTAGAAGCCCCAGTTCGAACAAGAAAACCAGTTTAGATGACACAAATCCCAAAATAATAAACCTATCTACATATACACTTACAAATGACGAAATCAACCTACTGAAATTGGGCCTAAAATTCTGCCCTGCTCCTAAAAGCAATATAGTAGACTTAAAAAAAGACATTAAGGAATTTGAACGCAAATTGAGACTAAGAGAAATATTTAACAATAGCTGAAAATAGTACAGATGAGTCACTAGTAAAAAAAACAAATCCAATTTATTCCCAAACAAAAAAATAACAATACCAATGAGCTAAGTATATTTTTTGAAAAACTCTGAACCTCAACCTACAGGAAAAATCCAAACCATTCGACAATCTCACATATAGACAAAGACTAGCCTTAGAGAACATTCAAAAAATAATAACATAATTATAAAAGAAGCAGATAAAGGCAGCGCTTATAGTAATCATGGACAGAACATACTATAAAACAAAAATTCTAGAAACACTAGAGGATAGGAACAGCTACAAATTAATTGACACTAACATAGACAAAAAACATTATAACAAAAATTACAAAACTCTGCACAACACATAATAAAATATTAACAAAAAAAAGAGAAGGATTTCCTAATAAACTTTGTACAAAAAAACAAGTAATTTCTACGGACTACCTAAAGTTCATAAATCGAGTGAAATAAAAGCAGCTATACATACACAAAAAATCTGAATACATTAGCATCCCAAACCCCAGTGACCTTACATTCAGACCAATAGTAGCAGGACCAGTCTGTCCCACTAGCAAACTCAGTAACCTAATAGACATAATATTGCAAACCATATACTAAACAAATTAAAAGCCACATCAGAGACGATATCCATTTCCTTAGCTGCATACCACAAAAGGTAGATCCGGGAACGCTTTTATGGCAACTTTTGACATCAGTAGCCTATACAGTAACATACCCCATGAACTAGGAAAAAGCGATCTCATTCTGGATTGAAAAACATCCAGAAATACTACATCTGAAATTCACTAAAGAGTTCATTATCGATAGTATAGACCTAATTCTAAACAATAACACCTTTGAATTTGACAACAAAAACTATATCCAAACCCTAGGTACTGCGATGGGAACAAAAATGGCACCAACATATGCCACCCTAACATTAGCTTACCTAGAAGAAAACCTCTATGAAAAGATAGAACAAATATATGGGGCAAATATAAAGACCCAATTCACTAAATCTTGAAAAGATACCTAGATGATTGCTTCATCTTTTGAAATCATCTTGGGGTGATATTAACCAATTCCATACACTACTTCAAAACTTACACCCAAAAATCAAATTCATGCAAGAATATAATTTTATTTTTAGATATACTCATTAGAAATAAAACAACCACATAATCACAGATATCTACCACAAACCCACAGACACCCAACAATACCTTCTTCATTTCAAGAGCCATCCACCCAAAAAGCAATAGTGCCTAAAAAAATCCATCCCCCTATTAATAAAGCAAAGGTAGAATAGACCAACTTAGAAAAAAAAGAAACTTAGAAATAAAAAAGAAAGTGACTGATAAACATCAATGTCAACAAAACAATCCAGAAATATTCTAGAAATCACAAAAAATCTAGCTTAGAAGAATAAACATAAAACTCTCAAGAAACGACAATCTAGAACCCCACAACACTAATAAACAAAAAAAGGTATTGAACATCATTATAGAAGAAATTCCTTTAAACCAACATTAGAAATAAAAAAAAGAAATGTAACGTACTTAAAACAAAGTCATATATAGGCATCAGCCAACAATAGGGTCTCAATATAAAATGACAGACAACAGAAAAACAATCCAGAAATATTCCCAGAAATCACAAAAAATCTAGATTTACTTAGCAAGAATATCAAAACAACTGAATGGGAGACACGAGGAGATATATATATATGTATGTATACATACATTTATGTATGTATATGTGGATGTTGACAACTTAAGAAGTACGTGTGTGCACTGGTTCCATCTAGCTTGGGAAATATGTGTGTATATTTGTGTGTGTACTGATTACTTGTGTTGGGATAGTGTGTATGTGCGTATGTATGTGTGTGTATGCATGTATAGGTACAAATAAGTTTACGAATTCCTCGTAGTAAGACAGTATATGTATGGAGGGGAAATATACGCACACATATATACACGCATGCTGACAGAAACGCACCAAAATGGAAACAGATCCAAGAGCACATAGGGGTCAGTAAAACATTAAAAGATAAAATGCCGATAACTAATTTATCATCTCGCTGGACCAACCTTAATTGTTTTATGACCCTTCGTGCAGAACTCTTCATTGCCAATTCAAGAAAGAAATTCAGATTACCAACACACAAACAGAAAATGTCTCATATCGAGAATATTTAACATTGAACATAAGGAAAAATTAATTATTTTTAATAATATGTGGAAATCTTCACTTTTACCTGAAGACGGTCGCGAGACCAGAAACACGTGTTGTAAAATTATGTAAAACAAAGCATAATATTTTTTCTAAATAAATCCACATTACAACCAAAAACGTTTGAGGCACCTCTCTTCTCTTCTTTTTAATATATATATATATATATATATATATATATATAAACAAATATTTTAATTTATCATTTATTATTGTAACCAGATATATCCTAATGATAAACAAGACAAGAAGGTCATTAACATAATATATGTATATATTTATTTACCAAATACAAGGCTGGAGTGACACGCAAGGTAAAGTGGTAATGAATGAGGTGTGTGATATGAATGTGAGAGAGAGTGAAGATTATGAGGATAAGGAGGATAAATAACAACAAACTCTTGACATGAAGAAGTTAAGATTGTCATATTCAGACAAGGATTAACAATGGAGTCTGTTTTACAAAGTTATACAATTGCTACATAATAAATTAGTAGGTTAGCAATTAAATGAATTTTTGTTTCAAAATTTGGCAAACATGTTCTGTTACTTTGATATTTTCTTTGGAATGGTTTCTTTATAAAGTTTATTTTCTTGCTAATACTCAATGTTTGAATTCTTTATAAAGCCAAATCCCTTTCTTTTATTGACAAGTACCTCCTTTTTTATTTATTTATTTATTAATCAATATCAATTTATCTATGGCAATTTTTTTTCAGAATTTGTTACCTCGTGTTGCAGCAAAACTTGATGTGTCTCCTGTATCTGATATCATTGGAATTAAGTCAGAAGATACTTTTGTCCGAACTATTTATGCTGGTTAGTTTTAATTTTGTTGTTTACATATTATTTTTATACTCTTTACTTCTTCAGTCATTTTTTATGTCTTGAAATGATTTTTAAGTATCAAAATCAACACCATGGCTTACATTCATCTTCAGTATACTGCTAACTTTTGATGCAGTATCATTTCTTATGTGTTTAATAGACTTAACAACTAGACAAAGTGATATATTTGTTGTTTTTATCCTTGTATTCATTTGAATCTTGGAGTTTTTGAATTTCACTATAGCATGGAAACTGTAGGCTTTATCTCGCTTAATATTAGGTAACAATGAAGATTCTTTCAAAGTTAAATTAAAAAATAAATGATTAAATGTATATGCAAAAATCTTTTAGTTTAAAATAGATTTACACATTAACAATGACTTTTTAGTGTTTTTTTGGATAAAAACCTAAAAAAATTATATATATATATATATATATATATATATATATATATATATATATATATATATATATATATATATTACTGAAAAATTCTTTGTTTGGTGTGGTATACATAAGAAAAATAAACTTCTCATTTTTATGTTTATTAAAAATCTTTTTGAATAAGGAAGAAATTAGTGATATAAAGATGTTACTGTTATACAAGGAGGAGGTGCTGAAAACGTCTCCACCTGACCAAAAGCTCTCCCCCACTCAAATTCTGATGTATGGTAATTTAATCAGGTAGAAATTAGGCTGAGCACACTTCAGAATAAATTTTACTTTAGTTACAAAGAATGTAACTTGTAGAAAATGAATAATTTTTTACTTTAGTTATAGGGAATATTATTTCATGTTAATTTTGATAGAATAGAAATTTAAACTAATATATTATCATCATGTCTGTATTAAGTATTTTTGTATGTAAAAAAAAAAAAAAAATTGCTGTTCAGGAGATATAGGATTAGTAGCAGCAGGTACAAAAATTTAACTATCTGGGTATTATAACCATGACAAGAGAAAATATGACACAGAAATCCAAAGGTGAATGGGAATGGTAAAAGATGCCTTCCAGAAACTAAGCAAAGTATTAAAACATACAAAATTTTTTTTTTTGAAACAAAGAAAAAAGTGCTGAATAGCTATGTTATATCTAATTTCCCATATGATAGTGAATGCTGGGCAATCTTTTCATAGATGAAAAAGAGACTTGAATCAATAGATGTGTTTCTATCAATGGATGCTGTAAATAGCATGGACTGAACATGTGAGCAATGAGGAAGTCTTATGCAAAATGAGAACTAAAAGGACATTCAGAATCACAAAAAAGGACAGTTTAAATTTCTGTCACGCATAATAAGGAAAGTGGGTTGAGAAAATATGATACTCACAGGATATAATGAAGTCAAGAGAAGCAAGGGGAAGAACAAGTAGCCTACATAACAAGTTTATGTGAATGGATGGTAAAACTGACAAAAAGGGATGGTAAAGGATCAAAAGATAAACAAAATAAACAGTAGAGAAATTAGCCATGATTAAATGTAATTAGCAGAAATGTCCAACAAAGAGAATTGACAAAGTTTGCAATAAACTAGGACAAAAGAAACAAACAAAAGAACAGGACAACAATAATTTTGAGCAAACAATATATGCAAGGCAAAGCAACAGTAATAAAGAAAAAGTTCACAATCTAAGAATGGTATCAACATACAAAAAAGGATATAGACAAGAGATCGCAGCGCTCTGACTTTAAGACAAGAAAGAAGAGAACTAAATCAGATGAGACTGAGAAGTGGTCTATCTTATTGGATAGGGAGAAATCCCAGCGTGCGTCTGTATGTTTTGTCTATAAATTTGGGGAGGGGTATGACTTTGTATTCATTCCCATGCCAGTTGGAACCAAAAAAAAAAGTTAGCTCACCTTTTTCTTTTTACAAAAATATTTTTCTTATTTTGATCAACCCTATGAAAAGTAGCTCTAAAATTGGGGTTCAACTTACAATTTATTTATAATGCCAAAATAGACCCTGACTTTTTGCACCTGTCAAATATTCAATTTATATTCCAAATATAATTCTCAACTGGCAACTAATTTTCTACTCACCTTCATGCAAGTATGCAGGTAATTTTAAAATACAGAAATCTAAAAAGAAAAAGAAATTATTTTATTGAATTAATAACTTGAGGTTAGGTTGCCATTAAGGTCTTTGTAATGCCATGGATTTAATTCTTAGTAGAGAAAAAAAAATGATCTTTAACTTTTTTAAAAATCTTTTTAGCCCTTCATACTTTAAAATACAGGCTATAATGAAGGCATGAGAAGAAAGGGGGAAACATTGAGCAATTTACCTTATGGGCTTGTCTAAATGGATGGAAGAACAGTGTCTGGAAGGGAACATTGTTTAGAGCTATGAAGGATAGAAAGTTATGGAAAGCCATGATCATTCACTTCCTGAAGGGACATGATGCATAAAAGATTTTCATAAGAGTCCAATTTAGCATTAAGCTTACATTGCAAATTGAACTAAAATTTAAAAAAAACAAAAAAAACTTTAAAGTGTTAATTTACCAAAGAAATTAACAAATTAATCATTCTGAGCACATAAAAATACATGAGAAAATATATTTTCTTACAAAAATACATATTTTAGTTTAACTGAATCTTTACCAGTAGTTGTATATATTAAGCATTATTTAGGAATATAGTTTCGTAATGAACTAAATTAAAAATTTAGTATTAAATACAGTAAACAAATCTTGGTATGTATCTAAGCTTAATAAAGCCTAAAATCCAGTGTAGATGCAACCACTTAAATAAATACATAACTTAGTGAATGAAATGTTCAAGTTAGATGCTATTTTGTCAGAAATGCTTTGACTTGCTGTGATGCTTATTAGATCTGATTAGCTCTCTTGCGTGTACAGTGTGTTTCACAATTTTTGGATCATAAATTAAAGAGTAATGGAAATTATATTTATTAAAAGTTAAAAGGATAAAATTTTAGGATCTGCAACCATTTAATCTCAAACATGAACCAAAAATGTCAAGAGGAGCCCTGGAGTATATACTACAGATGTCTGCTGTTCAGTTGAAGCCACTTAAAAATGCATGCACATTCTTCCTGGGTGATCACTTGAATCTTCTTCTATGCAGCAATTGTGTGAAGATTGCCATGGTAGATATTGTCCTTGAGGAACCCCCAAAGAAAGAAATCCGGTGGGCAGGGTCAGGTCAGATGAATGAAGGGCCTATTCCACATTCCACTTCAGCTTTGTGGTTGATGAGATGCTCTTCAAACTTTTCACAGAGCCATGCCATGGTAAAATTAGCAATGTGAGGAGGAGCACCATCTTGATGGAACCAGTGTTCTTGCTCAAGCACTGGAATGTAACACTCTTTAGTCACTGTGTTACCCTGATCATCTTCAAAGAAAAATGGTTCAATAGTGCCATGCTTCAAGTTGCCAACCCATGCCATGCACTTTTTTTGAATGCAGAGGGTGTCAAATGACTGTGAGGGTTCTCGTTTACCCAAAACACCCAGTTCTTGTTGATGGTAGATCTGGTAGACATAAAGTCTTGAGATTCTTAATAAGAATGCACCGAACAGAAGATACAGAGATTCTAAGTTCTTGGCTCCTCTGTTGCAAAGATCTTGATAGACTCTGACTGACTCTTGAACCCTGGTGGTATTCTTCGGTGTTCAGACTGTTATCAGAGGCTCAGATGGTAAGGAACCTATTGCCCTACGATCTTCATGCATGCCATGAGCTTCAAAATCTGACTCCTGTTTGGAAATGTTTTGAAATTTAACTTCTTTCTGTATCTTGCTTGAACAATCTTAAAAGACTTAGTTTCCAACAAAAGATCTGCTCCATTGCTCAAGGCATGATTTTCCTATATTTGGTTGAATATATCAAATTTTAACCCAGCAATAATCTGAAAAGAGAAAGAGAATAACATCAATGGTGTACATCTGTGAGGTTGCTGTTATGTTTCAACAATTGTGAAACACCCTGTACAAACTCTAGCATAATATTTCTTTCTATCTAATAAAAACCTGGTAAATTCTGTCTGTCTGTCCATGTGTCTGAAACTGCTCCAACTTGGGCCACACTTTCTCAGTAGAGACATACCTTTTTGGAATTAGGATGATCCTGGGATTGATAATCTGCCCTTCATCTGGTGCTTGATCATCCAGCATTTGGATTTGTGTCCAAATGAGTAGGGAGCAGTTAAAAATTCAAATTTTAAAATAACTGAACAAAATTAGTGATTTTAAAAGTTTTTAATTTATATTGAGTTTAAAGTAACTCAAAAATTTTGTGACTTTAAAATTTTTTGTTTTAAATTTAGTTTAAAACATCTCCAAAATTTTGTGAATTGAAGAAATCTGTTTTATTTCTTCAAAATGCCAAAGAATCAGAGTTAAAGTGAGAGGTTTTGTGACACAAGGTTTTAGAGTTCCACAGAGCTTGTGATTTGAAGAACTCAACTTTTGGCCTAAATTGGAATTTCAGCCCAACTCAAACTTTCAGCCTAAGTCAGTCTTTTGGCTGGAATTGGATTTATAGCATGGATTAGATTTAAAGAGTTTTTGAAGGTCCATGGAGTGAATTGAAAAATTGGAAAGTTATTTCTTCAAAATTATCATTGCTGTTTTCTAAGCTGAGCCAGAGGTCCCTTTAGTTTTAGGCTGGAGGCTCAATTAGCCCTACACAGTCACTAGCTTCTAATAAATCTTAATAGAATTTTAACGGGTTCTTTAATATTAAAGATTTTAGTCACCCTTCAACTATTAAATAATATAAAATATTCCATTCTTTTGCAAAAATAGTTCGAACTATGTATAGAAGATGAAGTATAAAGATGATATTTAAAAGAAAGAATGGTAAAAAGATCAGATAAAAAGAAAAAAACTTTCCAGATGTCCCTTACTGTTTTCTGTTATTGAAATCTATTGTATTATTCTTCTTCTTCTTCTGTGCACCATATCCCTTCAGGACATAGGCAATCATTGCTCTCCACAATTTCATGTTTTTCATAGCTCTTAATAAATTTTGTTTTTTTATGTTATTTCTCCTAAACCTTGTTCTGCCATTCATTTATTTAAGCTCACTAAGTATGTTATGTGTTGTTGTCTTCTGTCCCTCTTGCCTTCCATCTGTCCTGTGAGTATCAGATTTTCCAAGCCCTCTTTTCTCATGATGTGCCCTAGAAGTTTCCTGTTTATTTCCATTTTCTCTAAAACTTTGTTGTTGCTCACATCTTCAGCCCATAAAATTTAAACAGTAGTACTTTAAATTAGTCACTTGTTATTCTTATATGTTTTTCTTCTTGTAGGCAATGCTATCCAAACTGTGCAATCCACTGACCCTGTCAAAGTGATAACAGTTCGAGGGACAGCTTTTGATGCAGCTCCAATTGATGGAGGCTCGGGTGACAGTGAAGCAGGTACTTTTAGGAATTGTTTCTCTTGCAATTTTTTCTGATTTTCAGAGATTTTATTATTAATATTTTCTCTTGATTCTTTCCCGTTAACTTTTTCCTTTTATCATTACAACAGCATATTATACTTATTTTCATTATTCTATTTATTTTCATTCATTTTCTTTTTATACTCTTACTCTTGCTGTCTCTCTCTATAATTGTGCTTATTTTTGTTGTTATTATTGCTTTCCCTATTTTTAATGTATTTTTTGTCTTCTCTTCTTTCTTTTCTCTTTTATTTTTTTTAAGCAGTTTTTATTCTTTTTTTATTTTTTTTATTTGTTTTTTTCTCTCTTTCCATTCTTGTAATTTTTGTCATTTTTTAAAATGTTTTGGGGATGGGAGTAATTTGTAAATTTTAATAATCCACTATAATGTATAAAATTTTTTAATGCACCATTAGACTAAAACGATCAAAGATGGGATTTATTTTATTTATTTTTATTACTTTGCTAAAATAGAGATCCGAGTATATCTTACAAGGTTTGACTGAAAAGTTCATAGGCTGACAAAGATATAAATATAAGTAGACACACCAACTGTTAGACTAAAGGACATGCAAGTGTACTGGAATACAACAGCTGTCCAACCAGCTGTTGTATTCTGGTGTCTCTATTTAAATTTATATCTTGGTCAGCCTATGGACTTTTCAGCTGCCCCTAATACAAGAAGATTTCTAGTGATCAGAACACCAAATTTTAAGTTTTACCGATGCTGCTCAAATTTGAGATGTCTTGTAGTTTATCCTCAACTTTTTTTTGTTGGTGTCTCATTTTCTTGTCTTGGATAATTGTAAGGAAATTCTTCAGCTCAGTTAAAAGTTCATTTTTATTGTTGCTTTTAGAATGTAGCTTGTGTTGGTTTATGCTTATTCCAGTACAATTCCAAAAAGAAATTTTATTAGTCTGGAGAAAACAACAGGAAACCACTCTGCTGTCATCTCCCAAGAAGGCAGATCAGTTCACAGTTAACCTTTAGCACTCTAGGTGACTATTTTCGCCGAGCAAAATGTTAGTCCTGCCAATGCAAGTTGAATTTGAATTTCTTGGTTGTGTAGTCATATCCTTCAAACACATGTGGTCCTTCTGCAGGGTGTCGAAATTGAGAAAACTATTTAAACTTTAGCACTTGTTAATGATGTCATTTACTGAGTGAACATTTAAGGTAGTTTTGATTATGATAGTGTGTTTGAATTTCACAGTAATGTTGCCATATCCTGCTATGGCAACAGCTACAATAATCTTGACTGAGATCAAGAACTATACAACTGAAGTTGGGGGTGAATGGGTGCCATATACAGTGGAAGGAGAAGTTATACTATACTAAATGTTAAATGCTTGTGTAGTGATATACCAGTATGTATGGTAATTTCTCAATTCATTCTTACAGCACAGACTGAAGCAATCTATTTCTTTCTGTTCTATGTACAGTTTGAATAAAAGCTCTATTTCATCAACAGTGGTTGTCTCATTACAGTAACAATTAAAGGTGTTCATGCAACCTGGTTACATCCAAAATAGAATGGGATGATTATAAGGGATGTATTTTTTTTTTTAATCACTGGCTTTTTAACTACTCATAGATTTTACGTCATTCTGATAGTTTCAGATACCTTCTCAGTATATAAAATGGTAGCGATTTTGCTTCTCAACTTTTTGCCTGATATTTGATTTGAGATGAAGATTTGAGAATTAAAATTACTACCATTGTATTTATTCAGCAAGCCTGTGAAATTCTATCAGAATGAAGTAAAAACTGAATTTAGATTTATTGTAGAAAGTGTATAAAAGGCTGTTCGCTTCAAAGAATTGCTTTTGGCTCTGAACTTTGCTCTGTAGAATATGGTCTTAATGTTTTGAAAATTGCCAGTTTGTAAGGTAATGTTTTTTGTTTTTGCTTTTAAAGACCACTTTATATTTCCTATTGATGATTTAACATACTTGGTTTTTCTTTCACATCTGACGGCTTAATTTATTCAACCAGAATAATGTTTATGGTAATTTCTTACAGATAAAGACAGTAATGTTCTCATTCAATAAAGGCTTTATTGCCTTTAGTTTATTTTTTTTATATAATTTTGTTGCTTGAAAAATTTATTCTTACATTTAAAAAGTTTTTTTGGGTCTTGAATTTTTATCCATAGCATGTTTTAGAAAATAATTGGATTTCTATGTAAATAAATTTGCACGATTTTTAAAAGCAGAAACATTTATCTGTAAATAAATTGTCACTAAAAGATCCTTGAAAGATAAAAAGGAGGTCACAAGTGAAGAAAGGAAAAAATGTAAATTTGAAATGGATTTTCCTGTCAAAATTGTCATTAAATAATCAAGAATTAATTCTTATCTAAGTGGTAATATATTCTTTTAAATCAGCCGCCACTTTTGTAGAACGTTGGAGATAAAATGTTTTCCTTTTTTTTTTTCTCTTTCAGTAGGATATATTTATTTCATCTTCTAGTTTAAATCAAATGTAAAGTGTATCCTTTAAGAACCTCATTATTTTTTTTATAAATAATGCTTTGAAAGTCTATAGGAAATTGAAAAGGAAGCAAGGAAAATGTTGACATTTTATTGCTTAATATTTTTGGTTTAGTATTGGGAAAAAGAAAGAGAAATGCCTGCATAATTTTTTTTATTGCTTTAATTTATTCATTTTGTTCTGCGTTTTTGTTTTCTTTTTTGGCTTGTTTTTATTTTGGTCTTATTATGTCAATATTTCTTGGTTTGTTTGTGTTTATTCCCTGTAATATTTTTGTGTGTTCATTTTATACTTTTTGTATGGTTTATATTTATGTCCATGTCCCCTAGAGAAAGCAAGAAAGAGTGTAAGAAGTATTTCCCCCAAATCTGCATAGTGATTTTTAATTGAATTTAAGACAGATGCAGTGAAAACTAAGGATAGTTTTGCTGTTTCGTTTGCATATTGATATTATTGGCTATTAAATGTACAAACACTTTCACTGTCTCCTGGATTGATTAAGAGAGGAACAAGCTAAAAATCTAGAAGAAAACTCGTGAAAGAATCTGTATTCCTTTCTTTAAGATATTCCTTGTTTTTGTTTTGCAATTTCTTTTTAATCTGTTTTATTCTTGGGAACTTCTGAAGTACTGACAGTTTGGATCTGAGAGTAGGAAAGTTGGGGTTTAGTGTAATTAATACTTGATTAAGTAATAATCTATTAAGAGAAGAAAAATTCTGATTTTAAACCTGCACTGCCTTGTGGCCATACCCAATCATAGGAAAGTCTTCAGGAGTGAACCCTGAGGACAAATTTGGAGCTGGAGTCCCTAAGACAGTCCGATGTTACGTTCAACTTTGTTCTGGCAACTCCTGCAGTGACTCTGGTGCCAAGCTGTATTGGCCTCTGCCTTTCTCTTGGATGCGCTACAGGAGCTACCACCAATTTCTCATAAAACCCTGCCAAGGCTTGTGCTTTGGAGAAGTCACTCCAGTGTCACTTCAGTGCAACAGCAAAACATGTTTAGCAACAGTCTACTAATGGGAGGATTCTAAAAGTCCTATGTGGGGAACAAGTCACCGGCAAGAGAGTGACCTCATCTTCGCTTCAAAGATGTCTGCAAAAGAGACATCAGATCGATGGACATAGACAATTGCTTACACTGGAGATGTGATTTACAACAAGGGCTGGAGCAAGGAGAGAAGAAACGGAGGCTTTACGCCAGGTAGAAGTGTGTTCAAAGGAAAGAAAACAACATGATGACATCAGGGGGAGCGTTGTCACATGCATTTGAGTCTGTCACTCCTTTGCGGGCATGTACAGCTGTAACAGATGCTGTGAAACCAGCAACTGAGGCATAATTCTTTGGGGGTAGATCCAAGGTCTCTCAAAACCAACAGGTGATACATAAAGTATTCCATTAATACATTTGCATTTCAGTATTTATGTAATAGAACTTAACACTTTTCATGTTAATTCTCTCTGTTTAGGAAATAAAAAAGAAATATATTTTAAAGAAAGCTCATGCTTCTTTTTCATAAATTGGTAGTTACTTTTTATATTTTATATGTATTAAAATTTAATGTAATATTTCTTTTAAAATACTAATCTTTCTACTTTTGTTAATTTAATGTGTTTTTTTCTTTAGTATTTTCTTAGAGAATTTTTCTCCCTGCAAAATCTTTGATTTAATGTCATATTTCATCATTCATTGTGGCAAACATCCAGTGGAACAGTTTGTTTCATGCTTAAATTCACACTATCTGATATATTCCTTGTTTTAGTGTTGGAACCCACCTACAAAGTTTGTAAAAGTATATTTGATACACCCTGTATATGGCCTGAAGATTGTGTTCAAGGTTGAAAAAGAATGCTGCCACATAGTGCTGTCTTCAGTGTTGACTCCTGTATTTATGGTCAGCAATGTTTTATTAAATATGACACAAGGTATATCTTGTGAGTGTTTTATTAAAAGACAAAAGCATTTCAAAAGATGTTTCTTATTTGTCATATTTAACAAAATATGCTAAAAAACTTGAGCACCCAATTAAGCTTACTGATATGAAGTTATAAACATAATATATATCCACCCACATATTACACATCTATTTTATATTCTCAGAGTATCAGTGCTTTTATCTTTTATATAATTTTTAAAGTTGCCAATTTTCTTGTCTCTCTATTAAATGTTTTGTAAAAAAATTCTTCCAAGGTATTTTGTGTGTAACAAAAATAAATGATTGCTTTTATCCTTTGGGCTGTATCTCTGAAATTCACAAATAATTTTGAATATTAAGAATAACACCAATTGCTTTGAAACATTAAAGCATTATATTTGCATATTTTTTCCTTTTTGCTATTAAATAAAATATCTCCACTTTTGCCTCAGTTATTGAGTTGGGGGGGGGAGGACAATAAATTTTGTTTTAGTTTTTAAGTATTTTGAGTGGACAACTGTCTATATTATGAGTCAATTGATCTAAAAAATTGTTAGCTCTGTGTATGTGTGTGCAGATATATATATATATATATATTAAAGAAAAAAAGAAATGTTTTTGCTTATAAAGTGGATTTTATTCTTTATTTAATTTTTTAAAAATACATATACTTTTTTCTCCATATTTTCTATTAAAATAATCAAGAATCTATACTGGCAGCAAACGGCATGCATGTGCATTAAGAATAAGCTCAGTGAATATACAAAACTAGAAAGAGGCGTAAGGCAAGGATGTGTATTTTTGCTGGACTTATTCAACCTATACAGCAAGGCAGTTGTGAGAGAACTGGACATCCTACCGGGATTCAGCATTGGCGGACATAATCTTACCAACATAAGACACACAGATGGTACAGTACTGATAGCAGATGCAGAAAAGAAACTACAAAACCTCCTACAGAGGGTAGCAAGGGAGAGAGAGAAGAAAGGACTAACCATAAACTACAAGAAGACAGCATGCATGGTCATCAATAAAAAGATGAGCTCAAAATGCAATTTACAGGTTGGGGACACTAAAATCAAACATATGCGGAAGTTTAAATATCTGGGAAGTGTTTTGATGGAGGACGGTAGGTTCAACGCTGAGATCCGTAGATGGATTGGGATGGCCAAGGATGCATTCCAAAATCTGGGCAGAGTATTGCGAGACAAGAGGATTTCTTTGGTGACAAAGAAAAGAGTACTGAGATACTACGTGACATCTATCCTCCTATATAGCAGCGAATGTTGGACGGTCTCCTCAAAGATGAAGAAGAGACTTGAAGCAGTGAAGATGTGGTTCTACAGAAGGATGCTATCATGGAGCGAGTGTGTGAGCAACGATGAGGTCTTGGAGAGGATGACAATAAGAAGGAAGTTTATACTTAACATAAGGAAGAGGCAGATGAAATTTCTGGGACATGTAATGAGAAAGGAGGGCCTGGATAATCTGATACCCACAGGTCGAATAGAGGGGAAAAAAGACAAGGGAAAGCAATGCATGACATACCTAGCGGGCTTAAGCAAGTGGATGGCAGAATGTGGTCTGGGGGAGTTGGCAGAGGCATGAAACTTATTAGAACCACAAGGGATAGGGGGAAGTGGAAAGCCATGATCGCCTGAGTCCTTAAAGGACATGGCACATAAAAAGAAAGAACAAAAAAAACCATCATCAGGTGAAGAATGGTTATTTCCACATATTATTTAAAGGAATTAATTTTTTTCTTTGTGTTTTCCATTGTATTATGTGTGTGGTAGTAATCCAAATTCTTCTTGGATTATTGGAGAAAATGTTCCTCTGCCTAAAGAGTAATAAAACAATTATTTATTTATTAAATTAATAAATGTGTTTGTGTGTTTTTCTTAGTATCTGTATTTAAAAAAATTTGATAAATTAGGAAATTTTTAGTGATGTGTTTTATCCATTAGGATTTCATCAGACTGGATTTTGTTGATGTTGCCACATCTACACATGCACACGAAATGAGAGATGCAGGTAGTTTCAAAATTTTTAAAAGAATATTTTTTCAATTTAGCCAGATCCATCTGTATTCTTTTTCTTATTCTTTTTCTTTCCATCACTTTTTTCCCTGATTATCCCATATTGTGACAATATAAAATCTACCAAGAATGGTAGTATACTGTAAGAGACTGGATGTAAATTTATCGTGGCTGAACTAGCAATCAAGGCACTTTCCAAACATTTTTGTGTATGTATATACATATTACTACTCCATACATATATATTGTTTTATGACAAGGAAATAGTGTGTGTATACACACACACACACACACACACAGACTTTGTAGGGTTTGTTTGTGTTCACATGATCTGTCTAATGTGTTTGTTTTTGCCAGTATGTGTGTATATATTCATTTTCCATACATATTTGTATGGTTGGTGTGTGTGTGGTGTCTGACTAGTGTGTTCAGCCACCATGTGTGTATGGTGTGTTTATCTGTGTGGGCTTATGATTTGTTTAGTGCTGGTTTAAATTTATCTATGAAGTTTTTTCTTGTATTTGTAAGTAAGAATATATATATATATATATATATATATATATATATATATATATATATATACACACACACACACACACACATATATATATATATATATATATATATATATATATATATATATATAATGATTAATACAAATAAAATTTGTCACTTAATTGATTGATATTATATTTTGTTATATTCAGTGCCTTGACTTTGGAGTTTCATAGACAAACTGTTTTGTAATCGTTCTGTCCACTCATCAGACGGTTTAACAATTGACTGAAGATTTTCTGATTTTCATTATTTTTATATTAAGTTAAAAATT
Organism: Acanthosepion pharaonis; assembly: GCA_903632075.3. Taxonomy (NCBI): domain Eukaryota; kingdom Metazoa; phylum Mollusca; class Cephalopoda; order Sepiida; family Sepiidae; genus Acanthosepion; species Acanthosepion pharaonis. Next base: position 848,575 of record CAHIKZ030002678.1, read on the forward strand.
ACATTTATAGGCACAAATATATAGCTGATGAATTCAATAATTAGTGTTTTGTGGTATAAGGGTAGAGAGGAAGGACAGAAAAATGACCAGAATTTGGAATATTCTTACCACTTGTTCTGTTTTTATGATTTTAAAATTCTTTAATAATTTTATTGCATTTATAATAATTATTTATATTAAAGATATCGATATCTGTGTTAAGGCCTATACAATGGAGGACAAAAATTTTATATATCTTATGCATTAGTGCAGGAAATTTACAGTCACCATGCAGTGTTGATTCATATATCTATATCAATATCTATAAATTATCATTGAGCATTCTTTCATCAAAAATATACCAAACTTATATATGTAATGGCGAGCTACTCATTTTTGAACTTCCTTGGGTTACTAGTGGGGGTTGGTCTGTCTCTGTTACTGATGTTTATTCAGGCACATTTGTGTTTGTCCAATGCCTATAGAGCCCACCTGTGTAAATTTGCTAAGTAGACCTTAGTTGTAGTTTCTGCAAGAGAGAATGCATGATCTGCTGTGATCCATGCTTAAACAAAGCCAGTATATCCATAGTATTGGACATAATGACTTGTAACTTTGTATATATATATATATATATGGATCAATGAATTGGCATGATTGATATTCAGTCAAAAATGAAACTTTTGAATGTGTTTAAATTATCATTACAGCTGCTGGTGATCAAATGAATGATTTTACCAAAAGTCTAAGACAGATAAATTCCTAACTATTGTCGAAGTGGATTTTCTTTGTTTAGCAAATTGAGTGTTGAGTAACTCCACCACCTCCAGGTATAATTTAGAATCTCTTTGGTACTTGATGTACCTATCACTGTAGAAATAGTTTGCTATATTATTTAGCATATTTACATTTAAAATTTTAAAATTTTCTGAAGGAAGGTGTTTTCTTTTATCTCACAGATACACTTGGTGAGGACTGAAGAAAGCATTTACTGAAATATTGTGTTAACAACAGCAAAAAGGACGTTCAAGTCTCTAAACAATATTCAATCTTGTGTGTTACATAGGCATAAATCTAATATTGGCATGGTGAACAAACAAAGTGATATTAAATGCATAGACAATTTACACTTTCCATGAATGATAAAACCATAGCACTGTGCAAAAAATACTATTTGTCCTTAATTATGGAAAAAGACCCCCCTTTTCTCTTATATATATATGAAATATGTTAGCTCTATCTCTGATATTGAGCGCTTTCTAATAAGTACCGCGCATATAATATATAAATAATTATACATATATATATATTTATTTATATTTATATTCACTTTTCACATATATATATATATATATATATATATATATATATAAAATCACGTTAATTATTAGATAGATTGATAGATCAATAAATATACCAAGAGTCAAGACAAGATTTTAGTAAATACAGTGGGTTTGTTTTTGTTTTTCTTCCTTGGATAAGGGCAGAGAGGAAGGACAGAAACATTTGATTTTTCCTACAAAAAAACCCCCATATGGCTGAAGTTGACAACTGACTATGAAATGGAGATAATATTGTGTTTAAAATACAGGTTATGGAATTATCTGGCTAGGCAAACGTCCCAACGTCATAGCTGTAATTCTTGGCATTTGCTCTGGAATCTCCAATATGAACACTTCAGAGTTTTTGGGTGTCAATCTGAGGACAGTGCAGAAGATGCTGTGTCCCTAAAAGATGTACTAAGAGTGATGAATGCCAAATATCCAGCCAACATCATGCTGTTTGGAGTGATCTCTAGTGATGGTGACATTATGCCTCCATTCATCTTCCCACAAGGCTTCAAACTCAGCACCAAGGCCTACATCCAGTGCCTTGAGAAGGTAGTGCTGCCCTCGGTCAAGAGGGTGGCTGCTGGAAGATCCTGTATCTGGCAACAGGACTCTGCACCATGCCACACAAGCAGGAGAATCCAGTCATGACTCTGAGACAATTTCTGTAAACACACCACCCTTTACATTAGGCCACCTAACTCCTCAGACTGTAACTTCCTTGATTATTATGTGTGGGGTGCAGTTGAGTGAGAAACCAATAAAACTCCTTGTGGAACCAAAGACGAACTGAAGGCAAGGATTATGGCAGCATTCACTAACTTAAACAAGGACACCATCTTCCGAAGGCGTCTGGAGGCCATGGTTGAAGCCAATGTCAATTTTATTGCATAAATTTACTCTTTAGTATTTCAAGATATTTTTGTGTAATTATATTTGTTAAAATGAGATATCGTTGTTATTTTCAATTTATTCATCGCACCTTGTACTCATCAAGAACACAAATAGGATGCACACATAAGTGCAAAAAGTATCTAAAGAGTTGTTATCATAAAAACTAAAAATAGCTCATTAACAGTGTCATTAACATTTTTTTTTTAATACTGGATGTTGTACTGACTGGATGTGTGTTTTCACTGCTCCAAGAAAGCAAAGTCATATTTTTAATAGAGGGAGGTGATGATTATTTTTTTATTATCTATTTCTTATATTTTTCTATGTTTATTATGTTATAGTTTTTATTATATTATTGTGCATCAGTTATCTTTATTTATTAAAATATGTATTTGTTTATTTTTTTAAGATAAGTCAAGGTATACATTGATTGTTTTCTTTTTAAAATAAGTGTTATTTAGCAATTTTAGCTTATTATCTAATATATTATTATTAAGAATTATAATATTACTGTTTAATACATTGGTGTGAATAATTCTACTCTGTTTATATTTAAATGTAATATTTTTTATGAAGGAGATCATAATTTTCAAAATTGTAGGTAAAGTGTTTTGAGTTGTAATATTTATGAGTTTTGTTGATCTTTGACTATTTGTTCAGTATAGTTGATTTCTTTCCCTATCATCATTCAAACAGTTTTGAACAACATTTTCCAGTTTTATTCTTTTATCCTTTTCTTATTTATTGATAGAATTCTATATATATGACAATAATTTTATACTTTATATATATATATATATATATATATATATATATATATATATATATATATATATATATATGAGGCATGGTAGAGTAGTGGATAGCTGCTTGGATTGAGGAATCAGAGAGCCAAGTTTGAATTCCTTGAATCCTTTATATTCACTTATGTGCTAATACCCTTAAGAAAGGTAATAATCTTCTTCTTCCTCCAGCTATGGGTAAATAGCAGGACAGACTGGGTTCTGTAGCCTTGTGTGGCAACTGGTCTAGAAAAAGGTCAACTTTGAATTCAAAACCTGCAGAAGGTTGTTTGGAGACTTTGTAGTACGTAGTGCATCAGGTCTCTGTATTTGGCCCTTCATAAAGTGTGGTTGGTTCTGCACAAAGCCTTCACCAGTATAATCAAATCATATGTGCTGGTGTCTGGCTGTTGGCACTTAGGAACCGAGCTGCTTGACTCTCATGCATCAAATATGATGGAAGAGTCCACCATATATATATATATATATATATATATATATAAAAAGAAGTAATGGATTTTTTATTTATTAACCTGACCGTTTAAATGTTATTTTCAGAGGATACTCATATTTGAGTAGATGCTCCATTTATTTATTAAACAGTATATTTATTTTTTATCTACCAGCCTGAATATTTGAGAAATCTTATCAAGGAAAAATATGGACTCTCCAGCAGGATGTGAACCTGCATTCCCCCTGGGCAGAATGAAATCATCGTTAGATCTGACATACCTTAACTGACTCGGCCACAAAGAAACTTTACTGATCAAACAAACTCTGAACAGTGCCTTTTAAGTAAAATCCTTCTCATCAGAGATTCCTCAAAATTTTATCTGCTGAGGTTCGTATTCAAACATAAACAAAGAGAAAGCACGTATTTTTCCTTAATAAGATTTCTCGAATATTCTGATAAGTAGACAGAAATAAATAAATAAATATACTGTTTATTAAATAAATGGCGTATCTACTTAAATATGAGTATCCATTAAAAATAAAGTTTAAAGTGATAAAATTTGGACCATTTGATGACAAATTCTTTATTCCAGTGTAAAATATGTGTGTATGTGTATATTTGTAAATTTTTTTTACTAATTTTGACTTGATTAATTGATCTAATTTTATGTTAATATTCTTTGATTTCGATTCCTCAGATAATCTTCAGAGAGGTTTTAATAATTTAGTAATTCCCCTTGGCCTAGAAGGAGTCTAGAGCTTTATTTGGCAACCTTCCTAGAGATAGTGTCTTGATAAGAGAGTCCAGCCTCCTGTATTGTGAAAAGGTTAATGGGTGTTGATAGATTCCCTTTTCATCTGGCCAATATTCCATCCATGTTTATTGAACATCAGGATACTGGGTTGGCAGTTTTCTGGTTTCTGCTTCCAACTAGTAGTCAGGAGTCTGAACTCTTTGGTAGTGCTTAGTGTGGTTGCTCTGATCAGCAGTTGCATAACACTGAGGTATTTGTAGTGCTATGTTATGCATGGATAGGTGTCCCTGCATGTATTTCTGGTGAAGAACCCTGAGGCCAGATTATGCTTTAGTCATCTTAGCTACTTTCTGGCCAGTTTGTATTGCCATAGACAATGGATATTGATAATTATTTGGGATTTTTTCTCCTTAAAACAATCTTCTTATCACATGTACAATGAAAAGAAATACAAGTAAACCAGTAAACAAAAAAAAGCACAACTACTCAAATTTATTTTTTCTAATATTTATGGTATTTGTTCCAATTTTTGTAGAGTAGAATCTTTTCTCTTGAAATGTTTTCCAGATATCTTTGCACTTTTCAAAAATAATTTAAATTTCTTCTATCATTGCCAACGAATTCTCTGTTCTAGGCTATGTTCCTTTTGGTTGAAAAGATTCTAGGATACATATGCATGTCCTTTGTGTTTACATCTGGGAAAATCTTCCAACAGCAAAGGAATGGAGTCTCCAGATGATTCTTTCATGTCTTTTTAACTTTCTTTATTGCATTGTTTTTCCTTTATTACTTTACTTTTAATCAGGACTATTAGACAAAATATTTGATAATATATAAATGGCTCTCTGTCACTCTCTCTATTTTTGTGTTTAGTGATTTTAATGTTCATCACGTCAAGTGGCTTAACCATTCTAATGTTAGAGATGTTACTGGTATTCAGACTTTCAATTTTTCCATTGCTGAATCTCTCATTCAAATAGTGGATTGCTTTACTCATTTCCTTAATAATTCTGATCAACATACTCCTTTAGTTGATTTGTTTCTTACTACATTTACTGACTCTTGTCGAACATTGCATCTCTCTTCTCTTGGCAACTCAGATCACACTGAAGTATCTATTAATATTTCTTTTGAGTCATCTGTTAGAAAGGAACCACCTATTCACAAGGTGTCTTTCTGTTACCTGTGTACTGATTGGACTTCATTTCATGACTCTTTGAGAAGCCCCTTAATTTTCTTATTGAAAATTGTGCCTCAGAGGTTTCTTCTTGGATAAAGCCAGCAGTGATGATTTTGTACCTTCTTGCAAATACCAGGTGAAACCACAATCTTCTCCTTAGTTTACACCTGCTTGTTCAGTTGTTATAGCCCACAGGAATCACTTTTCTGGTTGTACCAGCATGATAGTTCCAATCACAACAAACACCTCTTTGTGCTGCTTGTAATAATTATAAATGTGTTCTCAAAGAGTCTAAGTCCTTGTTTACTGACAGAATGAAACACTGTATATAGTTCTCTAATGTTTGATTTTTGTGACTATTGTTGGCTCTGTAATTATATTTTAAATAAGAGCAAGTCTTCATTCAATTTGTGATGTTAACATCTTTTGCTGATAAAGAAGAATGTTTTGCTTGTAAATTCTCTTCAAATTCTCCTCCTGACTCATCTGGAGTATTTTTGTCTGGCTTTTCACTTAGAACTGAGTCTCTATTGAGTGATATGCATATAGCTCCATTTATGGTTTCTGCTATCCTCCCTAAAATGTGAACATGATGATATCCCTGCTATAGTTCTTATGACATCTGTTCCTGAACTGGCTCCTGTTCTCTCTAAACTCTACAATAAATGCCTTGCTGCTTCTTGCTTTCCTGCTCATTGGAAATCCTCTTCTGCAGATCCAGTCTTTAAGAACTCAGGTGAACCATTTGATTCTTCTATTGGCCTATTAGCCTTCTACCTCTTTTTGACAAAGTACTAGAAGCTCTAATCAACTCTCAATTGCATCTCACCTCGCAGGCTCTTCTGTCAGATAAGCAATATGGCTTTTGCTTCTGTAGGTCAACTGATGATGTATTAATGATTATTGCTGATAGAGTCTACCAAGCTTTAGATAAGAATGGTGAAGCTTGGTTTGTTGCTTTGAACATCTCAAAAGCATTTGACAAGTTTTGGCATACTGGTTTTCTTCACAAGTTGAAAGGTTATGGCATTTTTGGATAAATATTTAAACTGATTTGGACTTATTGTGTCTTCTCAGGCTAATACGTTCCATTGACATGAAGTGGAAAGATTATATTTAATCATTTGCTAGGTTTTCTAGGTTTTTGTTCATTGTGTTATGCTAGACAATTATTATCACCAGAATTTATGTTACATATAAGTCTACCATTCATCCATGTATTGAATATTGCATCTGGTCTAGTGCTTCTTCTATGTATTGAGAGATTCTTAGTAAAATCCCAAAATGAATCTGCAATGTTATTGGTTCTGACCTGGCATCTTGGCTTCAGTCACTTTCCCCATTGTCATAATGTAGCTTCCTTATGCCATTTCTATATACATTTTCATGGTAATTGTTCTTATAAACTTTGTTCTATAGACATTATGAATTTAAGTACACTACTAGATTGGTGGCAAGGTCTCATCATTTTAAAGTTCAAATGATTAGTTGTAACTATAAGTTCTATGCTAATAGTTTCATCTCTCACACTTTTCCCTTGTTGAACTCTCTTTTGGCTTCTTGCTTCCCAGTCAAATTTGATCTTCAAACATTTAAATGCAGTGAAAATTGTTATCTTTTGTTTTCTTAATTCCTGTTTTTTTTTATTTTTATTGTTCTCTCTCTTTAATAATATATTTTTCTCTCATTCTCTCACACTCAGTAACTTCATGTCTTAGTGGCTTTATTGCCTTGCTTGGGGTGAAATCACTATAAAACCAAACATTGCCACAATGTACTGGCTGTATTCAAAAAATAAAAATATCTACTTTTCATCAACTTACATATTTAAAATAACACTAGTAAAATCCTTGAAAATAATTTATAGTTTAGGCAAAAGCATTTGGAATAAACAATTGTTTGGACAGTTTCTGCACATATTAAGTTTAAGAAAAGAAATCTCTTGTTTGAATACAAGAGAAATGCAATAAAAACTTAGAAGTATCTTATCAGTCATTTTCAAAGAAACATGTATTAGAGAGGTATTACTACCCAAATACAAAATCAAGAGATATATATATATATATATATATATATATATATATATATATATATATATCTTACTTATTATAAAACGCAGATTGTGTGTGTGTCTGTACGTTTATATATTGGTTAAGATTTCCTACATTTTTCAACCGATTTCAACAAAACTTCACAGGACTACGTAAAATTACCTTGAGGTGTTTCTGACAGTGCCAAAAATTGGAAAAACACAATTGTTTTTGCATGAAATCAATTTGAAAACACGATTAAGAGGCATCGCGAGAATGAAAGGGGGACAACTCATATAGAGTTACACTTATTATAAAACCTAGGTTGTTTGCGGGTGTGTGTGTGTTCGTTTATATATGGGATCGGATTTCCTACATTTTTCAACCGATTTCAACAAAACTTCACTTTTTTTTTTTGGCAGGTAGTGTTTCTTATTGTCTTTCACACTTTTTTTTTTTTTATTTTTACATTCAGAATGCTTTAAAAATTCCATTTATAAGACTATTGTTTATAATAAAATTCTATTCAATCGGTAGACTCATAACGATTGAAAACAATGTTTTTGTTTGGGTTTGACCAATTCATAAAAAAAAAAAAACTAATTAAGACATGCGTGTCCATCAACCTTAAACAATAATCTTTGTCAATTTTATTTTTCTGTCTTTATGATGGTCGACACTTGATCTATCTCTTACTGTTACATCCCCGGGCAACACCGGGCTCTACTGCTAGTATATATATATAGACACACACACATGCATATAGTGCGTACAAATGAGGAGTCATTTCTATTACTGTTTTTATAATTATTTCACAGTGTGTATATATTTTTGTGTGTATAAATATATAAGCATCTGGACAATATTCCATTATGTTATTATTGTAATCTAATTATTCTAATCACTTGGCAGCTTATAAAGTGAAGACCTGAATTGCCACTTGCCTTGGAATCAAAACTTAAGCTGCTGCTGCTGCCATCATTATAAGTGCAATGCAATTAAAACTAAAGTCTCTTTGCCATGATTTGCCCTGGCAGATAAACAATGTAAAATGCAAGCCACTTGGAAATTTGATAATCATCTTGCATTATTGTAATTTTTTTTTTTTACATTTTCCTTTTAGCCTAATGATGACATTGGCAATTTAAATTTTGATTTTATTTCAAATTTTATTTCCATCAAGGAGATACTTCATGCTGACATTTCTCACCAGAGGCTAAAAAAAAAAAAATAAAATAAAAATCCAGTGAATTTTAACTACTTTAGGAAGTGAGTTTGAAGGGGGAAGGCCCCCTTCCCCTACCCCCAAACCTTCATGTTGTCGTAGTCTGTCATTTAACTGATTTGCTCTTTTTATCTTAAACCTTAGAGAATCTGTATTGTAGATGAATATTTTTTTAAAAAACAAAAAAGGTAAAAAATGAATCCAAGAAGGCTTATCTGTCTCTCTGGCATATGAATGCTTTCTAATATCCTAATTTCATTTTATGCTGGCGAATTCAATGAGAGTCTTTGATTGATCATTATGGACTTTTAGGTGAAATTATTTACTTCTCTTCAGCTGCAGTTTTACTTAAATACATACATACATACATACATATAAGGCACGTGCTGTCAGTAATTACTCAGGGTAGACAGCTTGTGACCTTTATAAAGTAAATCTACAAAAAAATAAAACATTTTGCATTTTATGCATAATAATCAGTTACCTTCATAATTTTGTTGGATTAGTTGCATATTGTGCCACAGAAGGAAAATGTAGCTGCTGATCTATTTCATTCAGGGTATGCACTGCTTACCTTGCCTACTCAGACAGCATGTCCCTGAGATATATATATATATATATATATATAGATCAAATATGGATTGGGATCTGATAGAATAAGGAACAAATCAGAAACATTTATAAATCTAACATGTTTTTATTAAAACTTCATCAGAGATTGAAATATGGAGAAGACAAAGAAAATTCTGCTATTTTTAATTTATGTTTGTTCATCATTGGTTAAGCAAACCTTGTGTGCCTCCATCTTGTCAAGCAGTGTTTGTGTGTGTATGTGAGTCATAATTTTAATTTGTCTATGTGGAATGATAATGAATATTTGTTTGTGTGTGTATGTGTGTACGAGGCATTTTTCTCTTCCATAATTCATTGTCTGATGAAAATTTAATAAAAGGGAAACATGATAGATTTATAAATGTTTCCTATTTGTTCCTTTTATTTATATATATATATATATATATATATATATATATATATTGTGGATAAATCAAATTTCTAGGCATTAGTAACCATATATACATGCATACACAGGTAAGGAAATAAATACTTTTCTCTCTCTCTCTCTCTATATATATATATATATATATGTATAGCGTTAGATAAATGAGATAACTGGATAACTCACTTTTTGTCTAAATTTATTTTCAAATTTTAATTCTCCGCCTACTCTTATTTTAAGTCATACACCGATTACCTCCCTTTAACCAGTCAAACCGTTTTTATGAACAGATTCCATCATTCAAACTTTAAATTTTAAGCATACTTCAATTCCCCTTTTTTCTCTTATTGAGTCATATCTACACCTCATATCCTGCACTTAAACCCCAGTATTACTTTAGTACTAGTTTTGTACTATTTTAATTTTGAACTATGAACCAGCATCCATCCCATGAGCATCTGTATACTTTTTTTAAAATAAGCAATAAGCTTATGTCTGATGAGTTGGGCAACCAACAAACTTGAGTTGCATACCAAACGTAGGTATATGTGTATCTATCTATATATATATATATATATATATATATATATAGATAGACTACTATTACTACTGTAGGTATACTTTTAAAAAAGTTATCTAGTAGTAAAGGATGTGCATAAGTTTTAAACATTTGAATATATTGCCTTTTGTCATTGTTGTCTGTTTTAACTAATTATAAATCATTGCATTTCTGTTAACATTACCAAAAATGTCATTTGTATTACCTTATTTACACTTGGACTAATGTTCATCTTTGTTACAATCACAACATGTTAGGCATTGTGCCTTCTGAATTGCTTCACGTCTCTGTTAATCCAGGTAACCTTCAGAGAAATTGAACTGAATCTTGCAATCCCAGTCTGTAAAAAAAAAAAAACAACTTTCTTGTGCAAGCTGAAGGACTGATTAGATCCAGTTTCAAATGAATTAATTCCATAAATCTTAAAAGATGACAATCCTTCATCAGACCCTATACACTGGTGCTGGAAAATCACAATCAAGAACTTTACCAAATCATAAAACCCACAGCACTTGAAGACTTCCAACAGCAGCAACAACAAAAATGGATAGCATGTGGAAGCAGAGGAGAAAAACATGACATAATCAAGATGCTGACTTTCTATACTACACTAAACAAAAGGTTTGAAAGGATACTCTTATCAATACTAGAAAGATCTATAACATTTAGTGAACTTGACCAGTTTAATTACCTAAAAATAGTGAACAAAGATAAATTTCATCTGACAATAACATCAAGTGTTTGGTCAGTGAATACCACCTGTTTCCCACATCAAAACAGCTAAGCTTACCTTTATGATCAAAGATGTAATTTTTCTGCTTGTGGCTAGCTGTAAAAGCACAGTGAAATAATAATTAACTTCTGATGTTAAAATTTGTGATTGATTGTTGGATCCAAATCAAAGTGATATTTGTGAATTGGATCTATAACAGCTTATCTTGGGATCAGATATCATTGACCGTGTCTTAAAATGTCTTTATATATAAACCTGCAACCCCAACAATTACAACTGCTCTCAAGAGTTGAACCAGCGGATGAAGAGGGCTATGCATGGCAGACATTCTACAGAAGGTGCCACTCAGAATTATAACAGAGTCAGCAGCAGTCTGTTGCAGTTTTATAACAGAATTCTGCATGTCTCATTCCATATTTGTTGCAAAGGAAGGTATTGATTAAGTGTGTGGGTCACTTCCTGGTAAGTTGGGATCCATCTTAAACAAATTCACGACATCAGCACATTCTTCAACTATGATTATGTTTCACCTCCAACCAAATCTTGCAAAGGCAAATGGCATGGGAATAGATGATGGGAGTAAGTTTTGGTGAAACTGGAAGCTTCTAGTCCTGAACCAGAAACAACAAAAGTAGAAGAGAAAATAATGACATAATCAAGATGCTGACCTTCATTACTGCACTAAACAAAAGGTTTGAAAGGATACTTTCATCAATACTAGAAAGATCTATAACATTTAGTGAACTTGACCAATTTAATTACCTAAAAAAATTAATGAAGATAAATTTAATCTGACAATAACACCAAGTGTTTGGTCAGTGAATACCGCCTGTTTCCCACTTGAAAACAGCTAAGCTTACCTTTATGATCAAAGATGTAATTTTTCTGCTTATGGCTAGCTGTAAAAGCACAGTGAAATAATAATTAACTTCTGATATTAAAGCTTGTGATTGATCGTTACATCCAAATCAAACTGATATTTGTGAACTGGATTTTATAAAACCTTATCCTGAGATCAAATGTCACAGAATCAGTCTTAAAATGTCTTTAGTCTTTAAAATGTCTGTAATGTATATAATGTTTCTTGAGAATCAGACTATGGTCTAGTTGAATTAAAACTTCAGTTTTAATGAATGTCTTACTATGTCCAATATTCATAAAATGATTTGCAATCTTTGAATATCTTTTAAAATTCATTTTTCTTGTTCATTAATTTTTATATTTTTGACGTTTTTTTCAGCTCCCGCTGTCAATATTGAAAATAACTACTCTACATTCATTAATCAAGAATTGGCTAAAAGTGATCGTCCTGAATTGACTAGTGCCAGCATTGTTATTTCTGGAGGTACGTTAGCAAATGATCATTTCATCCTTACGACTGAGTTTATGTGTGTATCTTTACTTACAGACACTTATTTGCATTTTAAAATAACCTTTTCTTTGATGAAAAGGTGACAAAATTTTATAATGTTCTGTTTCATTAGAATTTTTGTTGTTTCTCTATTGATTTTGAGATGCTTAATCTGAAAATCAAGCAGTTCTTCAATAAGATCAGCTTACAGTCTCATCACATTGAAATACCGGTGATCACTGAAGTTAAGCAACATTGGTCATTACCTTGATGTGTGACCACATGGGAATACCAGCTGCTGTAAGCTTGGAAGTGTGGGTAGTGTAATGGATGAGGGCTTGGAATTGTTAATTAGGTAGCTAAGTTTCAATTCCAGCTGAGTTGTTATATTCACTTACGTGCAAATACCCTTGAGAAAGGTATGAATCCCCCACTTCTCCCCCAGCTATGGGTTAATTAGTAAAACTTGTATCACTAAATCATTATTATCTCAAAAAAAAAGTTACTCCACAAAATTTTATTGCTTCTATATCATTACTGGTGAGGGTCTCTCATCAGACACTCACCAGTAACGACATAGTCAATACTTACAAAGGGGTGCTGAAAAGTGCTCAGACTAACTCACTTCCAAAAATCTGACCAAAAATCAATTTTTTTTTTTTTTTAATCCATTCTTGGTTGTGCTGAGAACATTTCAGTACTTTATTATAAAACTGAAGAAGATCAGTTAAAATTTCCCAACCCTTTGTGTATGTGTTTATGTGTTTATTGATATAATAAAAATGTCTCAGACCTAGCTTACCATATGTGATGAGAACTGGATGGACATAACCCACCCCAAATTACTGGTTCAGAATATCTCTCAGCTTTTATACGCAAAACTGTGACATTATTTATATTATTCGGACTATTGTCCTCATCTTTGTCACCATATTTATTACAACGTTTCGGCCGTTGTACGCTCTGGCCTTCTTCAGGTGGTAGGAAAATGTTATTTTGCTCACCGGGGTAGACTGTTCTAGTTCCATGTGCCATGTTTGATGGATGTCAGTTATCAGTTATCTCCTGTTAATTTCCCTCTGAAAGTTCTCCACTGCCTTAACCTGGTATTGAACTCACACTCTTTGGGTCCTGTCACTGGATCTGGCTTTATCTGGCTTATAAAAGTGTTGGTTTTTTTACTCCAAAACTGTGACATATGGCACACTAAATTTGTTTTCTCTTGTAAATTCTATTATTATTAGCTTATGGCCATATCATGTTGAAACATCAGTTCCTGTATGATTACCAAAGTTAAGCAACATTGAATCTGGTCAGTACCTAGATGTGTTACTTCTTAGGGAATACCATATGCTGTAAGCTTGTAAGTCCATTGCAGTGGAAGTGTTCAAAATCAGGAGGCTTTATTTATTTGTTTGACAATCTGATATTTTTAAATAGCAGATACCCTATTGATTTACTTTTATTTTAGCTTTCAGAAGTTTCATCACTTTGCATTTGTTTGTAATATTTGCCCAACATTAGTAAAGTCTTGTTTGTTTAATCTTTACAATGGGCTCATAGAGTAGAGCAAAGTGAACATTTATGGGTTTTGTGCATCCTGAATGGTTTTCAGCTCAGTTATGGAATTATATAAATGTTATTTGCATTTAAGAGCAAGATTAAAACAACACTTTCTCATTTCTAATTAATAGATAAGGGTTTAGCTTCATAAATCTTGGTCTGCATTGTAGATGCTAACTTAAAAAAAGAAAAAGCTTAAATTTTGTATTAAACCCATGTAGATTTCTTTTGGGGGTGGGGCTATTCAGCAACAAAAATGAATAAATATAGGAATAGAGGTTTAAATCATTAATTTCTGATAAAGACATGGAAAGTCATGTTGAAAACTGCTATTTGGTGCCTGGCATATGGTGCCAAATGCTGATAATGATCAATTTAATGTATGAAAGGAACTGAGTATATTTTAAATATTTTCCCAAGAACAATTTTCAATTACACTAAACAAGAGAAAAAAAAATCTGCTTCTAGCATTTTTTGTTAGTGTTATTTGAAGTTGGTGATGAGGCAGAGATAAAAAAGCAGGCAAAACATGGCAAAAAATTGTGTTTTCATTGAATTTCATGTTATCAAACCCCCAAATCCACTTTTTTTTAAAAATGAGCGTTAAGTTGAACCTGTCTATCACTTATCACATTCATTTCAACAAGATTCAAATGACTTTCCTAGCAAAAAGTCACATAAAATCAATTATCCAGAACTGATCACCTAAAACAAACAATTAGATATATTTGAGTTTCGATTAAATTCCATCAATATTAACTTGACAAACACGTGGCATTAGGACAAAGTTAGACAAGTTTTAAAATCCCAAGACTGTTTACTTTCAGGCTTGATATAGCATATATCACTTGGAACATGTGCCAAAAATGACAAATGTCTGCTTGTGAGCCCACTAGGAAGTCATATTTGCAATATTATATAGATATACCATAAGCTCTGTTCATTTGCTTGCTTTTCTAATATTTTGAAACCTAATTGTTCTTCATGAAATTTATTCTCTGAATTTTATGAGAAGAATTATTACTATTATACGCTTATTCAAACTGGTGTCCTCATTTTGGATGTTATAGTCACATTGTACCTGCTGCTCTTCTTCTGATACCTGTTGTAGTTAGTAACCTTTTGAACTGGACTCTTTGTTTAATCCATCAGGGTAAATTGTTATTATTCCATTCTCTATATGAGAGGATATTTTGTATTAAGTCATGGTGGCTAAAGCATGTCTATAATGAGAAAAACAAGTTGAAATAAATCAGTCTGTAGTAATGACTTCTGTCTATTTTTTGATAATATTTAAATGTCCAGAAGTATTTTTAAGCAAAAATTAAAAGGTATCTTTACAACATTTTATTATCAGATGATATAATAGCAGTTTTGTTTCTCTTACTAGTGTAAGAAGTAAGTATACATGTAAGTAGACTGTGCTTAATAAAATGTTTCTTGGAATTAGTTGTCCCATGTAAGTATTGATGTGTCAGAAAATCATATCTGTAATAAGACTGATTTTACTTTTTTTCACTGACCAGGTCGAGGAATGAAGAGTGGGGAAAATTTCAAGTTACTGTATGACCTTGCGGACAAGATGAATGCTGCTGTTGGAGCCTCCCGTGCTGCAGTTGATGCAGGATTTGTGGCCAATGATTTACAAGTTGGACAGACGGGAAAGATTGTGGCCCCGGTAAGTGCATTATATATTATCTTAAAATCAGGGAATTATGGGATGAAGAATTTGTTTTTCAGGCACAGTTGACTGTGGAAACAAAAGTTGATTGTGTTTGGATGAATGTAATTCAATATTTGGTGAATAATAGAATAATTAATAGATATTTGAAGAATTTATTTCATTCAAAGTACTTTTGTCTGCAAATTGTTTTCAGCACTTTAAGTGGAAATATTCTTTGTTCATAAGATATTCTATTATTGCACAGTTTTAGGAAATACTAAAAAGTGTTTATGTGGCGAATAAAGAAAACAGTAACCAGCGAGTAAATTCAAGCTCTCCCAGCTGGTATTTCAACCTTGAGTCGTTCCTTCTTGAGTTCTGTCTCAAAATCACACTAACTGCTTGTTCTTGCCACCAACAATGAACGTCACTCGAAGAACTCCCCAACTCGGAAAAAAGTAGTTGCTTTTATAGTTGTCCATATACCCATAATCCCTTGCGTCTTCATGTGATCCCATAATTCATTGTGTCCATGTCCCATGATGCATTGCATCTTTATTGCATAAAAATGCAATGCCAGTCCCCCCTCATTCTTTTACGTTATCTGGCCGAGGACAGATTACGGCAGAGTGGTAAGTGCTTTTTTCTCCCTCATTTCAACTGCAGTAGCTTTACATGCTAAGCAAATACGGGCTCTTTTTTGGCGGGGACAAGGCAAGTCGCGACCAGTTGTGCTTGTCCCAGGTTCTGTCTCATGTCCGCCACAGTTTACTTTTATGTAAATTTATGGAATCACAAAGAACTGTACCAAATAAAAGAAACCACATCACTTGAGGACTACCAACATCAACAACAATTAAAATGGAAAGTATGTGTAACTTGAAGAGAAAATAATGACATAATCAAGATGTTGACATTTTACACTACTTGAAATAAAATGTTAAGAAGGAAACCCTCCATCAATACTGGAGAGAATCATAACAGCTACAGGATTTTAGAAAGCTATTATCCTGAAAAATTGTTTTAAGAGAAAGGTTTATAAATTTCAACCAAAAGCAGTACCAGTCAATGTATGCCAAATGTTACTTTATAAGGAAACAACTAATATTACTATTACAGTTCACTAAAGTTTAGATCTTGAATTTTTAGCAAAATAGTCAATAACTCCATTAACTCATATTTATGTTAATGTATCATTTTAAATGTTGAAATTGGTTACTAATCTTTGAAGTCTTTTTCAATCTTAGCAGCATTGTCTAAACACTTTAGCTTCATTTTATAATGATGGACTTAATTAAAAATGTAAATTTAATTTCCACTTTATTATGAGCAAATAGTGCAAAAATTCAAATTGTTTAAATTTCTGATTGCTGTGTTTTCCACATTGGAAAATTTATTAAAAAATGGGAATCTGGAATAATAGAAAGTTTTACATGTCAACTTTTTTCTTTCTATAAATTCAAATGGAATTATAATATTGGTTCTGCTTTTCAGATTTTACAATCAAATTTAGCACATGAATGTCTAGTCATGTTTGTTAACGTTTTGCTTTATGTATTTTTATGTGTTTTAGTTCATACCTTTCTCAGCAATTTTGTAGTATAAAATGAAAAGCATGAAAAAATGTATATCCCTGCACCACTGGGACAAAAAGGCTCCTCTTGAAATTTTTATCAATTTTTTTGATTTTAAATACCAGAATAAAAATAAAAGTGTTTTTGCAAACTAATTAAAAAAAAAAAAAAAAAAAGCATGAGGAACTCGTTAGGATTGTGTTATGTGTTTCAAGTGAAATATTTTAAATTATGATGCTATATTCTAATTTTTCTCAGTTTTGTATTTATCTATTGTTTACTGTTGCTCTCGGAATTTTTGTTACTTCTATATCATTACTGGTGAGGGGGCTGTCATTAAGAACAATACATACAAGGTGGGTGCTGAAAAGTGCTTAGACTAACTCACTTATCAAAATCTAAATAAACATCAATTGTTTTTTTAATCCATTCTTGATTGTGCTGAGAACATTTCAGCACTTTATAAAATTGAAGAAGATCAGTTAAAAATTCCCAAACCTTTGTGTGTGTCTGTGTGCATTTATTGATATAATAAAAATGTCTCAGACTTAGCTTACCATATTTGATGAGAACTGGATGGATTTACTCCTCCTACTAAAAAAAAAAAATAATTACTGATTCAGAAAATATCCCTCAGCCTTTATATGCAAAATTGAGATATCTGCCAGGCCAAATCTGTTTTCTATTGTAAATTACAATATTATTATTATCTTATGGCCATATCATGTTGAAACATTAGTTCCCGTATGAATACTGAAGTTATGGATGATGACTCAGAATTTTTAATTGGCGAGCTGAATTTCAAACCAGTTGGGTTTGTTATATTCACTTGCATGCAAATATCCTTGAGAAAGGTACGAATATACCTCTTCTCCTCCTCCTCCTCCCAGTTATGAGTTAATTTGTAAGACTTTTATCACTAAATCATTATCTCAAAAACAAAAATTTCTGGCTTTAAATGACCTGCAATGTGTTGATAAGTTATTGAAAATGATTGAATGAGTCAGTTATTATTATTAAAGATTTTTTCTTGCCATCCTAATTGTATTTTTGCTCAATATTTTTTTCATCTGCACTGTAGAGATATAGTTTAAAAACATTAAATGCTTACCTCTAAATTCACAGAATTCTTTTCTTAATATTCTCTGCATAAAGGCCTAAATAAGAGTGAGGGTCTTCTATATGATGTCAAGTTTGGTAATTGCCACTCCCTTCTATCTTCTTTTTTTTTCTTCTTTTTTCCTTCCTTTTTCCTTCCTTTTTTTCTTCATTTTCTTCTTTTACTTTTTCTTTTTTTTTATTTATAACTTCCCAAAAATAGTCCTGTAATGTATTTTAGATGGTATCTTTCTTGTTTTAGGTTTCTTTTCTAAAAAAAGAGTTTTTTTTTTTTCAATAACAAGAATATGTTTTTGAGAATGTTGGTATTTAAGTTTAACAGCTTTCTTAGAAAGTTTTTATGCAGAATAAAGCTGAAAAAAAATCTAAAAAAATAAAATGGTCACTTACATTATTTAGAGTTGGATTAATGTTCTTATCTTTGTTCTCACAATGTTTCAACTGTTGCACCCTCTGATCTTTCTCAGGTGTCTGCCAATGTGGCTAACCTTCAGAGAGTTTTAAACTAAACCCTACATGGTAAATTGTTTTTGTTCTTCTGTCCATGTCTAGAATTACCATGTCTTGTTCTTTTTAGTGCTGCTCAGTTATAACTCATCCTGTTTTCACCGAGACTGAATCTCTGCTAGCTGGTCCAAGGATCGAACTCACAATTACTACATGAAGAAGGAGATGCAACAGCCGAAATGTGATAACAACAAAGATGAGGTCATTAGTCTGAATGTAAATAATGTAAATAATATGCAAATAACTTCTCATCCAAGAAATTTATGCAGAAAATAGGTGCTTGTTAAATTATTTTTGGTTTTTATTCCTGATATTTATATTTTTTACTGCAATAAGGACACATTACATTAAAGTGATTTGTGTCTGAATTTAGTGAAAATCACTTGATCTTGTTAAGATTATTTGGCAAGCGCATGTCTGTCTTGTGACAGATGAATGTATTCACATTTACTTAATGTATAAATCATTCAATGCTACCAATAGACACGTCTATAGATTTTTGGAGCTGAGTATACTGAGGTCAATTATAGAATGACCTGTTTGTTCTCAATTGAACATTTTGCTTACGATAAAGAATTTGCATTTAATAGTGATAACTCATGCTCGGCCAATATTTGACTTATTGAAAAGAAAAGTTCAATTTGCAAGTATTTGAGAAATAAAAAAAAAAAAATTAAAATTCTTGCTGGAGAATTATCAGCTGGAAATTATAGAATTATAATTATGAAGTGTCTTAAATGCAAAATAAAAATTAATTAAAAATTAATTAACTCCTGTCAAACACTGAGAAACGTATTGTTATGGTAACTGCTAATGAAGCAACCTCATAGTTTAATGATATCTTTTCTGCTGCCCACAGTGCAAGAAGTGATATAGAATGTAAAGATGATGACATCATCAATTGAAACTGTTTAACTATCTTTGGAAATATTGCTTCATCTCTTTTAACAATTATGTCTTTTCTTCCCTTCTTTTAATTTATATTTCCACTTGTGTAAATTTGTCTACTTAACTATATGTATGAGTGCATGTGTGTATCTATATAATCTCATACACATCAATATACACACACACACACACACACACAATCTCATATTTACATATACAAACACACGCCCATGATCTTGTGCAAGTACAAACACACGCACAAACACACATGATCTTGTACAAGTACAAAAATATGCATGATCTCGTACAAGTACACACACACACGCACGATCTGGTACAAGTACACACACACACACGCACGCTCTCGTACAAGTACACACACACACACGCACGCCTCGCATATTAACACACACACACACGCACGCCTCGCATAATTACACACACACACGCACGCCACGCCTCATAACAACACACACACACACACGCATGCTCTCGTACAAGTACACACACACACGCTCTCGTACAAGTACAAACACACATACACACAGGCACGATCTCGTACAAACACACACACACAATCTCGTACAAACAAACACACATACACACACACACACACACATGATCTCGTACACCTACAAACACACAGACATGATCTCGTACACGTACATGCAACACATGATTTCACACACGTATGTGCAACACACGTGCTCTCATACATCTACATATACATCTTATACATATGCTCCCAATCTCATATATGTCCTTATGCTCAGACTGTTTTTGTTCCATTGCTTATGTCTGGCAGGTAAAAGTGTTGTCAATTTCAAATCTTTTCATGTGTACCCACTTCTTAAAATAATGACCAGCATTCATATTTATGATTGTTATAGCAATATTTTGTTAAAGTAGTTAAGCTCAAATATTTAAAACTTTGATAGGGGAATTTCTACAGATATTTTATTGTCATAGTACTCACCATGAGCTTATTCAATCATCAGGAAAACTGGGGAATCTTCATGGGTCTTTCTAGTAAAAAGAAAAGTACCAAACATATCAATTCAGCATTTAATCTCCTTTGAAGTAGTTCCCTTCGGATAGTGAGCAGCTGCCTCATCACATTTTCTGGATTTCCTTGACATCTTATTCCTTTCAAGTGGGATTTGATTTTTAAAGTGGCAAAGTTGTAAGGGGCAAGATCTAGGGAATATGGTAGTTGTCAAACCTGGGGAATGTTATGTTTGGCCAAAAACTGCTGTGCAAAACAGGGTCTCTGATAGAATCTCTGTGGTATGGCAAGATAACCACATTCTACACACTTTCCTTCCAGGCACTACAATACACAATGGCAGTTAGCGATGATGTTATAACAGTGAATATGTGCTTCAGAGTTCAAGGTCAATCTGTGACAAGTGGCTTCATTTTGCATACTTTAGCTCTGTCACCATAACAACAGTCCAGATACTTTTTTGATCAGCCCTCATACATACGTACCTTTATAGCTATCCTTTCATATAACGTGCATATATACTTATTTTTATTTATATAATGCACCTTTCTATTTCTGCTTACATATTTATAACTATATATGCATACATTATTTCTTTGAGGCTATGAAGAGCATATATGCTTTTGTGTGCATGTGTCTCTCTTGTAGTTGTATGAACGCAGATACACACGCACACACACACACACACACACACACCACCAGCTGATTTATATACACAGTTATGCTCTACCCTCAAATACATATCTATATAATAACACACAGGATTCTATTCCTGCATCTTTCTTTGCCTCCATTTCTTGAGCTAGAATTAGATCTGTCATGCACATTCTTTTTGCTGTTTCCAATCAAAAGAAAATGAAAAAAAAAAATGTGAAAGTAAATTCTTCTCTTTAACCTCTCTCCTCCCCACCTTTTGCTGCCATTTCTTCCATTATTTCATACAAGAATCTTTTAGAGGAATACAGTTTCCTTAGGACAATCCTCAAGCAGAGAAGAGTCAATCTGCCAATTTCAGTTGCAGGTTTAGGCATTACTGTAATGCGAAGCAGAGTGCACAGAACTGCTTTTATACGTATTAAGATCACATTAAAAAAAAAAACAACATGTGTACAGAACAACTGGTAACTTTTGCTTTTGATTGCTATCCTTTTGAAAGTGAAGAGAAGAGAGAAAAAAGATTAATCTGTACAATTACTGTGTTAAATGGCAATTGGTGATTATTGTTTGTTGGTTGTACTTATTTCTGTATTGGTAATATCATGCCTCATGATAATTTTTGGTTTTTTATATTCTCTTCTCTCTCAGAAGGTCTTTCTGATATTTACCTGTTATTCATAAAGGTAAGATATGTGCAGAAGTCTCATAATTATTCGGCTATCTGCTGGATTGCTATGTGATATCCTTCCTCTTATATGGTAGTGAATGCTGGACAATCGCCCCATGGATGAGGAAAAAAAACTAGAGGCAACAGAAATGTGGTCCTACAGATGTATACTGAAAATTTTATGAATGGAGTGAGCAAGAAACAAGGAAGCTTTAAATAAAATGTCAACAGAAACATTTATGTTCAGAGTCAGGAAAAGACAGTTGAAATTGCTTGGACTCATAATGAGGAAGGAAGGCTTGGAAAATTTAACTCTCAGTGGGTATATTGAGGGTCAGAGAGATAAAGGGAAAGTAGTGAGCCTCTTGATGAGCTTGTGTGAATGGATAGCAGGAGCATTAGCAAAGAGAGAAAATGTGCTAAGAACCACACAAAATAGTAGTTGTGGAGAGCCATGATTGCCTATGCCCTGAAGGGATGTGACCCAAAGAAGAAGAGGAAATGGAAAGTTTGTAGTAAAACACAAATACTTGATAAGGACTCCAATCTTATAAAAACAAGTTTTAGATCAGATAGAATAATGAAAGTAATGTCAAAATTAAGTTGATTTCTTTCTTTTCAAAATTTCAAGTTTGTTTTTCAACATAAATTAAAAATTAGAGATCCCAAAATCAAACAAGTACAAAAATTTAAATATCTGGCAAGTGTTTTAACAGAGGATGGAAAATGTGACACTGAAATCCAAAGATGCATTGGGATAGCCAATAATGCATTCTAAAAGCTAAACAAAGTATTAAGAAATATAAAAATTTTGTTAGAAACAAAGAAAAGAATGTTATGTAATATCAGTCCTCCTGTATGGCAGTGAATGCTGGACAATCTCTTCACAGATGAAGAGGTGACTTGAAGCAGCAGAAATGTGGTTCTACTGAAGGATGCTGAGGATGCCATGGACCAAACATGGAAGAAATGGCAAGGTTTTAGAGAAAATTAAAACAAAAAGGAAACCAGTACATAAAGTCAGGAAGAGACAGTTAAAATTTCTAGTGCATATAATGAGGAAAAAAAGCTTGGGAAATCTGTTACTTACAGGACATATTGAAAGCAAGAGGGTCAGAAAAACAATGCATAACCTACTTAGAGAGCTTGAGTAAATGGATAGAAGAACAAGGTTTAGGAGAGATAACAATAAGACAAAATTTTTTAAGAGTTACAATGGTTGAGAAATTTTGGAGAGCCATGATTGCCTATGTCCTGATAGCAAACAAGGAGAAGAAAATGTCACTCAGTCTTAGTTTAAATATTAAACAAGATTAAAACTCATTTTGATCTTTTAGCAATGATTGTTCTACTCACATTCTTTTGGCTTTACTTTTCATGTGCATATCCCAATTTCTCAGTCAATAAAATTTTAATTCTAAATGAATGTCAAATCCTTGTTTGAAATTTTTCTTAAGTTAGCACCTCTGCCAGGGCAACTTAACTGAAAGGTTAAATACACAGATTTATCCATTCTAATTATTAGTATTTTTATGTACTATGTACTTTGGCTTTCATTTTTTTTAATCAAGACTTGCATTAGGCAAATGTTAAAAACATTTAAAATAATCTTAAGGTTCTAAAATTATTTTTGCTGTTTGATTTTTCGATGTATCTTTATTTAAACATTAGCAAATGGAATATATTTTTTAGGTTGTAGGAAAAAATGTTTGAAAATGATTTGTTGCAAACTTTATAGCCAACTGATTTTCTTTCTATGTTCAGATTAGGTTTTATTGTCTTCATGATATTCTTGTCAAAAAATGAAATTGACAGATATTGAGAAGATATTAAAAATAGTTTACAAAAGTTATCCAAATTGTATCAATCAAATTCAGTATCTTATAAATAGATATTCTCATGCTCTCACCTGTGGAAATCTTTTCCAATTTCTTTCTTTCATGATACCTATAATCTTCCAAAATTTAAATGCCATGCAAATCACCATTTTCTATCTTTCTGAATCCTGTTCTTTTATTATTCTTTCTCCTCAAAGTTTTCTCATTTTCTTTCACTCTTTGTAACTCCTTGCATCTTAGTGGCATTATTGCCTTATTTGGGGTGAAATAATTTAAAAAAAAATGGTGATTATTTGGTAATCTAACTCTTTATATTAATAGAGAATCATTGCCAAATATGATGACTTGGGTAATTTTTTTCTTTTCTTTTTTTTTTTTCACACCACTTGGTGGGCAATTTTCTTTTTTTTTTTTTTTTTTTGCTATGCTTTCAATGAAGCTTAACTCTTCAGTTTTTATTTCTGTAAGAAACAAATTTCATACGACATCATGGGGGTGGATGGGAAGGTCAGTTTTTATTAAAAAGACAAACTTATAATGCCCCTGTCAGCTATTAAGTGTTCATCTCTCAATTTGAAAATGTCTGTTTCTAAATTGTTTATACATATATTTTTTGTGCACTTTCTGATTAAGAGTTAGTAGAAAAAAAAAAATATATAAATAGATATATACAAATTTATACTTTACATTGGAAGGAAAACGTTTACTAGTATCTTTTGTTCCCTTTATTATTCCAGTGAAATATGTCATTTTCAAAATTATTTTCTTGTGGACATATTTTTTTCAACTCTTTTTAACTGTCTTACTGTCCAAATCTGATTTTCTTTGCTAAGCGCCTGTCTGTGTTTAAATTGTTCATTTGCCCTTTTGCTTCTGGCATTCTTTCTTTCAACACATCATTCATTGCCATCAGGGTGGCTTTTAAATAGCAAATGTTCTTACGTTCAAATCAAGGCTTGTGAAAAAAATCAGTTCATGTGAAAACAGCTAATAATTTGAAAGTTGCAATAATGATTATTACCGGTTAGAAATAAACTTATAATGAACCCAAATGGATTTATGTAAGTTTGATTATGTAGTGTTTAAATATGTGCTTGTGTATTTGTAATATGTGTGACTAATTTTATGTCATGTTGTTCCATATGTCGTGTGCCTGATTGTGTGAAATAGTCTTTAGTTTATTTGCATGTGTATCCGTCTGTATATAAAAAGCTCCAGAAATCAGTAATCATTTGCTTGTATATTGTAAATATTTTTTGCGTGTGGTCATTTATGTATAAGTCGTTATATAAATGTATATGCTTTCATACGATTGTGTATTTACTGAATTATAATTTTTTCCCCCAAGCGGTTGTGTATATTAAAAAGAAAAAAAAAGAAGCAAAATAAACATTGATCACATTTTTTTTTTTTTTCTGTTTGTTAGCTGCAAGTCATTCTAATTTCACTTTATTGGCCTTTGAGTTATGGACATGGGAATCTATGTTTTTACATTCATTTATATTTTCTTTGATTTGTGTGTCTGTTTAAAGAGTGGACAAATCAGATTGATATATTACTTGCCTCTGTTCATTTCCTATGGAACATGGTGTGTGTTTTTTTTAGTTCAGGTCTAATTTTGTGAATTGGTGAATGTGGTTGCACACGTGGATATTTAGACAAATATCTATGGATATACTGATGTTTAAGATTTCACATCATATTTGCCTGTATATGCAATTCTATTAGAGCTTGTAGGCTTTATTTTGTCTGTCTCTTTTAAAAGATGTATGAATTTTCCCACTTTGTTTAAGCACACGCACACATACTTGCTTTATTTTCAGTTGTGTATGTTTTTACATACACAAATATGTCTAAAATAGACCAAGTCAATGTTTGTTTTTATATATGTATGTGATATATATATATATATATATATATATGCTCTTATACCAAACAAAAATATCTCTAAACATTTACATTGATGTAGATTCATTGAAAATAATATCTCTGAGAATAGATTAATTTATTACTTTTCGGCAGTTTAGCACTAAACTGAAGGCTTTTTTGGTTTGGCTTTATCAAGAAATTAGAGACATAACACTATTTACAAAAAATAAAGTCAGCTACAAATGAATGCCAAATTTCACATTATACATATGTGGATGCATATATATATATATATATATATATATATATATGAAGAAATTTTGAAAAAACAAACAAAAATCCTTAAATGTAGTTAAAATGAAAGATAACATTTCTTTAACAGAAACATTTAACATTTAAGGATTTTGTTTGTTTTTTCAAAATTTCTTCATTCTGTCGGATTTATATCCATTTACACTTGCTTATATATATATATATATATATATATATATATATATATATATATATATATATAAACATGGACACAGGATTGAAACTTGCAGGTTAGGTTCAACAGTTCAGATTGGTGGAGGTGGTGACTCTATATAAAAGTTTGATAATTAAATAGCAATAGAGAAGAGAAAATAACAACAGAGAAGGAATGATATGTGGAGATATAGGAGACAAAAGCAACAAAAGAAAAATAAAATAAAAAATCCAATAGTAACAAAGAGTTAAATATTTACAAATATCATAGCACAACGCTTTCTAACTTACAAGTAGATCTTCATATGTTTCTTGCTAGACTTCATATCAATGGTGGATTAGTGAAAATTACAACCGAAATACATCTCGAATTCAAGGCCAAATATGATGGGTTGTGGTTTGGGTAGGAGGGGATGTAGGGTGAGGGATCCAAGCAAAGCAGAAGCCACTACCTTGGGATCAGTTGTGTAGGTGGAGATGGTAGGGGGTCACTTGTCCTGAATCTCATTTTTGATATACAGGGGTTGGACAAAATAATTCGAACAGTTGCAAAATCCACTCCTATATTTCAAAGACCTATTATATTAAGAACTTTAACTAAAACTTCATAATTGCAAGTTATATCTATTGTAAATACGTTTATCTAATTTACTGTCTTTGTCTTATTCATTTTTAGAATTTAGTAAAATTTAAGCTAAATGCGTGACCTCTCTGAGTTTGAAAAAGAGCAAATTGTTGGAGCTTGCGTGGCAGGAGCCTCAATCATTAAGGTTGCTCAACTGTTTGGTTTTTCAAGAGCTACCATATCAAGAACACTGATGCAATTCGAGAAACGGGGCAAAACCTCTAGCAACCATAGCAATTCGGGCCAGACTTGCAAACTTACTGACAGGGACTGACGTGCATTGAAACGCAATGTGGCAAAAAATCATTGGACAAATGCGGCCAAAGTGACTGCTGAGTTGAATAACCATCTGAATTGTTCAGTTTCTACTAAAACTGTTCACCGTGCACTCTATAAGGCAGCATATTATGGAAGAGCCGCTGTGAGGAAACCTCTTCTCTTTACTTGCAACATTCAAAAGAGGTTGAAGTGGTGCAAAGATCACAATGCCTGGTCCTGCAGACCAATGGAAGCAAGTCATATTCTGAAACAAGTCTAGCTTTTTCTCTTTTCCCAACTTCAGGGCGAGTTTATGTGTGGAAGCAGCCCAAAGAAGCTTACAACCCTGACTGCCTTCTTCCAACAGTGAAGCATGGAGGTGGAACAGTGATAGTTTGGGCTGCCATATTATGGAAATGTCTCAGTCCAATAGTTGCCCTGCATGGTAGAATCAACAGCAAAGATTACCTGAACATTTTGGGAGATCATGTTCATCCAATGGCCCAGACTTTATTCACTGATGGTGACTGCATCTTCCAAGACGATAATGCTCCAATACATATTGCTCGAGTGGTTAAGAATTGATATGAAGAGCATGAAAGTGAGCTAGAACACATGGAGTGGCCTCCCCAATCTCAAGATATCAATATTATTGAACATTTGTGGTGCATTTTGGAGCAACAAGTTAGGAGCCACTATCCTCCACCATTGTGTTGTAAAGAGCTGGAGAAGGTTTTAATGGAAGAATGACTGAAAATTCCTCTGGATGAATTCAGGAAGCTGTATGATTCCATTCCTAGACATATTAAAGCTGTCTGTGAGGCTAAAGGAGGACCAACTCCATATTAAATAAATTTTCTTTGAATTTAACAAGTGTTCCATTTATTTTGTCCAACCCCTGTATATTGTTATAATGTTGTCTTTGTTCAAAATAGCCAAGAATTAGGAAGGCTACAGTTACACAGAGTATTGAAGGGACAGAAGACCAAGTAAGCAAAACATGAAAGAACAATTTGAGTAAATCAAATACTACACAAATCCTACTCTAATGTGGCCAATTGCCATATTTATAAGTAGGAGAAGTCCCTTGTCACAGTAGTAGGGAAAGGAAGGAAGCATATTACATATATTATGTATTCGAGTCTGTCTGTATGTATGTATATATGTATGTATGTATGCATGCATGTATATATATATATAAAGACATTTTTATGTTTAACATTCTTTTTATAGATACAAATATTTTATGTTAAACAAAAATGTCTTAAAATATTTGTCGGACTTTGTCCATTTCATATATATAAGTCAAAAGACATGAGGAAAACTTCATTTCAGTCGACGTGTTTTCCTTGTGTCTTTTTTCTTCTACTCATACTGTCCTGTCTACAGATTATATCTGAGAATATATGCACACACACACACACACGCATATGTATACACACACACACACACACACACACATATATATATATATATATATATTTGTATGCTCGTGTGTGTGTAGATATATATTTATGTGTGTGTGTGTGTTTGTGTGTATATGTTTTTATATATATATATATATATAATTCAAGTTTCTACCTAAGATTAATAAGGCAAAAACTATTCAATAAATAATACAAATCTTGTTTAGTTCTGAGGTTATTTGCTTGCTGTTGGCTTGCTTATTTGATGAGATTTTAATTTCGCACCTTGTTTGCTTCCTTCACCCTCAATTCCTAGGTCTGTCTCTAGCTAATCGTACTTTCATGCCACTAATGGAGCAAATATTTTCATGCATAGTTGTGCACGTGTGTGTATGTGTGCGTGCGTGCTCAGGTTGCTAATTCCACTCTGTGGAGAATCATTTTAAATTTGCATAAATCTATTTTGTTTCTCAGTGGGTAAATATCTATGAATGAAATCTTCTTTAACTCTTTCGTCTCTCTCTCTCTCTCCATCTTTTTGCTGAACGTCTGTATTCTTTCTGTTACTCTTTTTCTCATCAATATTTTCTGATTGAAGCCCTGAAGGATGCAAATGTCAGCATGTTTTTTTTTCTCTTTTGAGTTGAGTGAAAATAGGATTTTTAATAAATCTTTCAAGAATTGATAATCACTCTGACCTATATTTGAAAAAGTATTTTTTTTTTAATTTTTGTTTTTAGTAGAAACTCAATTCCATTTTGTTATTGGTATCCCCATCATTATCATTATTTTATGTGTTTTCATTTCTATACATTCCACTTACCAATGTTTTTGTATTGAACCAATGAAGTGATGCTCATCCCTTTTTTTCTTTAATCTCAAATGATTCTTTTTTTCTTATAATTGATCGCAGAAAATTACTATATGATTTTTTTTGGGAAAGTAATAAAAATTTGTTCAAATGTAATAATAATTAAATTTTTTGTCTGAAGTATGAGCTGTTGTTACTATTTTACATTAATTCATTTGAACCAGTTACTTATTTCTTTCTTATGTCATCATTTCAATCGCTTTAATCTCTCATCCTCCACAAGTGCCTTTTATTTCATCATTTCACCCTAAGCAAGGTAGGAATGCCACTTGTACACAGGGGCTACAGGGAGTGAAAATGAGAAAAAAGACTGAGTATAGGGAAGGTTGAGGAAATGGCAATATATGAAAGGGATTCAAAAAGACAGAATATGGTGATTGATGTTGCATTTAAATTTTTGAAGATTGTATTTTTTCTGAGAAGATTAAATGGAACCCTTTATTTAATTGATAGAAGTATGCCGTTTTTATTTTTGTATTTGTCTTTTGTCTTATAGAATTTTAGAAGAATTTTTCCATGTTACCTCTCTATTGAGCTGATGTACAATTCAGTATTACCTTACTTAGGACTTAAAAAATTATAACAGTGTCCTTCAGAGTTTTTTTATGAGGGACTATTAGTAAATCTCAACTGGTCTCTTGGAAGTTGAGAGTTCAATTCCTGACTTAGGTAGTGCAAAAATATATGCTGCCATGTTGGAGTGACATATTTGTCTCACAAGGTAGAATTGTTTCTTTGGGAGAATTCCTAGAAAGAACATCAGATAGTACAGGTAAAGGCATGAGGAAAAAGTGTACATTTGTGGAATTAGGTAAATGGTCTTGATCAATATTTTCCAAAGATTGACAAATGGAAGATAAAGAATGGGAAAAAGACAGTGACCAAAATATTACAACAAAGATGAGGAAAATAATCTGAATGGATCAGTTAAATGTTGATTTTGTTATATTTTTTTTTTTTACAGCTTATCAAACTTTTGCAGGTTATTTAAAGCCAGAAAATATATTTAGATTGTAAGACTTTTTATCAGATAATAATGATTTTTACAAGTTCTACTAATGAAAGCATAAATGGGGGGGGGCAAAGAGGTGGATTCATACATTTCCTAAGGGTATTTGCGCATAAGTAAGTATAACGGACCTGGCTGGAATTAGATCTTGGCTCTCTGATTTCCAATTCCGATCCATTATCCTTTATATCACCAGCACATCTCAGCTTAAAGCATCTGCAATTCCCAAGTGGTCAGCCATCTAGGTACTGACCAGGCTTGATGTTGCTTAACTTTGGTGATCTTATGAGAACAATAAAATGTTATGCATTCACTAAGGACATAACAACCTACATTAAGTATAAAACTAATTTATTTTTCTTTTAATTTACTTTCAAAATTGTTGAACACCTAAAATACTACCATTGCTGCACATTTCTCAACTTTTTGAAGTTTTTTTTTTTAACTTGTAACGTACTCTAGTAATCTGAATAAAAGAGAATCTGAAAATGTTAAATCAAGTAAGAAGAATGTCTTATCTCTTGTGGCTTTATCTTTATTGAAACAGGTTCCTTTACTGCTGATTGCAAGTGTGATCAGTCATCTAAAAGATTAATGTTTGCTAGATTAAACGGAATAGTATTTGTGAAATTTAGCCATCATTTTTTAATGACCAAGTGCTTCCTGTAATGATGGCAGCAGCACAGAATTCTTTGAAATAAAATTTTCTTTGACCTGTGTTAAAATTTAGTGGATACACAGCATGATAACACCATGGCATCATTGCCATAAGTAAGTCAGTACTAAGAAGATTTATACAGTTATCAGGGGTGTGCAAAAGTTTCAGGAAAAAAAAAAGAAAAGAAATATTTTTCTGACTTTTTAGTCTCTATTTTAAAAATAAAGAGAGTGTTCGGAACTTTTACATATACCTGATACAGACTTCTCATGACCTGTTAGATAATTGGTATACCATACTGATTCATTCTCCTTCATGGCATCTCTGAGAGCAATGGAAATTACTTAGCAATGCCTATCTCTCCAAGTATCATGTGGCAGTTTTTGCTGGTTTATATGGTACAACAGTGGATAAAGGCAAATAAAAAAAACTGTGCCATGTGTCCTTAAGGATAAAGGCGTTGGTTAGATCTAGTGACAGGACCCAAAGAGTTGTGAGTTCAATACCTGGTTAAGGCAGTGGAGAACTTGGAGAGGTGAATTAACATGAGAAAACTGATAACTGACATCCATTAGACATGGCACGTGGAACTAGAACAGTCTACCCCAGCGAGCGAAATAAAGGGTTCAGTTCAACATTGCAACCACCTGAAGAAGGCCGGAGCATACTACAGCTGAAACATTGTGATAAATATGGCAACAAAGATAAGGACAATAGTCTGAATAATGTAAATTATTTTCCACCTTCCAACCTCTCTCTCTCTCACAGGTGGGATATAGAATGCCTCTCACTGCTTTATCATTATTTCTGTTACTAGTTCCATAGAAAGTCCTCAGGCGAACTACATTCCTTGGTTCTACCAGTTCTAACATTCATAGCTAGGACCCACGATGCAACTCACATTTTAGCAAACCACCCACATTCCCTCTGTATTCCATCAGTGAGAAGTAAGTTTCACTCAAACAGATTCTTCCCACAAATCACTGCTCTGTGGAACTGACTCCCAAGAGGATGTTTCTTTGATCACTATAATCTTAACCTGTTCAAGTCTAGGATTAACCATTATATTTCCCCTCCTATCTGTATAAACTACTTTTTAATGTAATTGTTGACCTTGAGTGGCCACTGGCCTTGTACCAGGTGAAATGCACTGTCAAAATTGATACAATTCCTAGCTTAGAATTCTGCTTTGAGATATTTTCTGTTTTGGTAACTATGCTTTTAATTACAACTTGGAATT
Organism: Acanthosepion pharaonis; assembly: GCA_903632075.3. Taxonomy (NCBI): domain Eukaryota; kingdom Metazoa; phylum Mollusca; class Cephalopoda; order Sepiida; family Sepiidae; genus Acanthosepion; species Acanthosepion pharaonis. The sequence continues at coordinate 880,724 of CAHIKZ030002678.1, forward strand.
TCACTTAGAACCTCAGAGTATTTTGTTGCCACCTTATTGCTATAACACTTAGCTATATTCTTATGGATCAGTATTGGTTATTTTCTTTTTATTTATTTTCTGGCAATAGTAATTGAAAACATTATGATATAAACAAGTGATAGAATACTGGCTTAGAATATTCTTTGTTTGGCAGTTATTTTTTATCATAAACCAAATGGAATCAAAGTATGTAAGAATTTGGTTGTCTTATATTTCAAAATATTTGCTGCTTTAGTTTCTTTTAAGTTCATAATAATACAAACAAGAATACAAACCATTGTCTTGTGGGCTTTGTTGAATTTTTCTTATGTTTCAGTATAAAATTTTATTTTGTAAAAATGTTTTATTATCAATTATAGATTTTGATATGTTAGAAAATCGTATTTTTGATTTTTAACTATTTTGTCACCAAGTTATGGATCGGTATACAGATTAATGGCAATGCCTGGTTAAATTATTTGAGTAAAAAATGTCACTGTATGACACTTGAAGAGTTAATAGATTTTTAGAGATCTTTTTCTTTTTATTTCATATGTGCATTGCATATAAATTTTTCAAATGCATGTTGATGTTCTTGTCAACTGCAGTTTGTGCCGACCCACTTTGATACCTCCCAGTTACATTTTGTTTTATATTAAAAGAAGTTTAATATCTATGATATTTCAAATATTACTGTAAGCACAAACTTATTATTTATGATATTTTTACCAATTTAAAAAAAATGTTTTATCTTTTTCTTGTTTTTCAGAGTTTTTCAGATGATTTTACTGTCAGAAGATTTTTGCATTTAATGTGTAAATTGGTTTTTGGATGTCAAAAAGTGAATAAGGCCATTTGATTTGTGTCTGGGAAGTTAATCTTCAAAACTGTACATGTGATTTAAATAAAACTTGAGTTATGAGTTCTGTGATGCTTTTCCATTGACACTATTTTTAAAGTAAATACTTCAAAAATATTGTCAATAAATATTAGTTTTTTATGGCTAAATAATGTTCAAATAGTTAAGTCATTATTGTAAGACTAAAACTATTTTCTTTCCTTCTTTTTCTTCTTGGTCATTTCTGACTGTTGTTTTTCACATGAAATAGAATGAATATACACACACACACACACACTTACTATTCTGTATACACTTGACATTTTTTCTGGTGTTGTCTGTTTTTACAGTACCATACAGATTATTTTAGCCTTCTGACCTTACACCGCCTTTCAGATTATTTAGTCTGGCTTTCTCTGACCTTACACCACCTTTCAGATTATTTATTCTGGCTTTCTCTAACCTTACACCACCTTTCAGATTATTTATTCTGGCTTTCTCTGACCTTACACCACCTTTCAGGTTATTTATTCTGGCTTTCTCTAACCTTAAACCACCTTTCAGATTATTTATTCTGGCTTTGTCTGACCTTACACCACCTTTCAGATTATTTATTCTGGCTTTGTCTGACCTTACACCACCTTTCAGATTATTTAGTCTGGCTTTTTATAACCTTACACCACCTTTCAAATTATTTAGTCTGGCTTTTTATAACCTTACACCACCTTTCAGATTATTTAGTCTGGCTTTGTCTGACCTTACACTGCCTTTCAGATTATTTATTCCCTCCCCCGTCACTTTCTCTGACCTTACACCATTTCTGATTACATGTTACAGTCTTCCTATGATTTTATTCCACCTTTCAGGGAAATTATGTATTCTAAGATAAAAGACTGATTCTAAGTTTGATGTGATGAAATCTTTGAGGAATTGATTTCCTGAACTTGTTGGAACTGTTCAACAGACAAGTAGTGTTGCAGGAATCCAAACAAATGACTGGAGCTAATAGAGTTGGAGAAAATGTCACATTTCCAGCCAAAGTGACAATTTGACTGCCTTGTAGGGGAAACATTTTTTCTGTTCCACTGTCTCATTCAAATGAAGCCAATTGCTCACTGTCTCATTGAATCATAGTTTATCTATCTTCCACTTTATCCTCATTATAGTTTGGTATATTGAACATTGTTCTAAATCTTTCTACAATTTTCTTTATTTAGGATTATTGAAATAGCCAGTGAACATTTTTTTCTAAAAATGACTTTTTTTCATGTTTGATCAAGAAAAAAAAATGTTTCAATGCTGACCAATGCTTGTTCCTCTAAGTGTGAAAGCCATTTTCCTAACTTCTGAATTTTCCCTACAGCTTGTAAATTGTTGATTGCACAAGCAATAAAGAGTGGAGTAACCATTAAAGACAATTCTAAGATATCACTAACATTGTCCAAATGATGGCATTAGGAACTGTTGCAATAACATAATTCCTAGTGAAAAATGTTAAGAAAAAAAGTAATGTATTCATTACATGAGTCTATGTCTTACATATATGTTAGGGGGTACTGATAGTTCTCATCCCACCTCACTTTCCAAACTCTGACTAACACTAAATATTAGAATTATTTAAGTCCTTTCTTGATCAGGTAAAAAAAATTTCAGCACCCCCCCCCCCATCAAATATATAAATCAATTCACCCCAAGCAAGGTAATAATGCCACTAAAACACAAGGAGCTACTGTGAGTGAAAGAGAATGAAAAGACTTTAGAAGAAACTGGAAACCCAATCCTAAACAGGGAGCAAGGGATAAACCAAGATATATGGGTAAAATGAATGGCAAAATGTAGAAGATCCTAAGTGACATATTTTGTTCCAAGGAGGGTCTTCTTCGGTTTTATTGATGGAGTCAGTCTTAAATGGGTGGGAGACAAATATGGCAAATACTGGTCACAGTTTTACATTGAGAACATAAAAGATACAGGGATGCTCAGCGTAAAATTGAAATTTTGTCACCAGTTTATATAGATATTTGGGCCTTTTGTTTTTATCACTATTTTTATTTATCCTATATTGTATTAACTAGTTTTGAGATAAGAAATATAGTGTATGTTTTTTCTTAGAATGAAACACGTCATTGTGGAGTTGTCCATTTTGTTAGTTGCTTATTCATTATTAGTCATATTTGTATATCGTATAGTTTAGGTTCTGCTTCAATGAATTCTTTCAAGATTTTTCAAAATGTAAAACTGTTTGGAGCCACTGGCCAGAGGCAGGTGTATTGCATAAAGTAAAACAAGGTAACAAACTACTCCCTATAAGCATTGTACTTAATGTAATTTATGCAGGTAAATCATAATAAAACATTTCATTAGAACTCCACCACACACAAAAGAGGAACTTCTTTTTGTTCTCAAGATTTTGAAAGATGCCCTGGATACAGCCATCATCTTTTTTCTTCTTTTGAACTCTCATAATAATTCAAGTTTTCATCAACAGTGATGGGCAAAATGTGTGTAGCATAGGAAAAAAAAAAGACCAAAAGTTCATTTACTGCAATGAACCATTGAATCACAAATAAAGAACTGTACCAAATAAGAGGAACCACATCACTTAAGGACTACCAACAGTAGCAACAATTAAAATGGATAGCACATGTAACTTGAAGAGGAAATAATGATTTAATCAAGATGTTGGCATTTCACACTACTTCAAACAAAAGGTTAGGAAGGAAACCCCCACCAATGCCGAAAAGAGTGATAACAGCTACTGGACTTGAAAAATCTGTTTTCCTGAAAAATTGTCTTTAGAGAAAGATTTTATAAATTTCAACTGAAAGCAGTACTGGATGCTCGGTCAATGAATGCCAAATGTTTCCTTCTAGAGAAATATCTAATATTACCATTTGTCTTTTTCTTCCTATGCAGCACACTCAGACAAACACAAATTGTTTTGTGCTCCTGTTCAGTTTTGCTTTTTGAAAAATCCTCAAAGTTTCATTGAATCAGAGTTTAATCTGTTCTTTCATGATGAAATGCACAATTTAGCTAAAGGGTCACATAAATACATGCATATACACGGATACATTGAATACCTGTAACCATCATTAAATGTATGCACATTATTACCAGGTGTAACAGCAAAATTGTCTAAATCGTCTAACAGCATGGGATTATTGTCCATCCTACAAAATGTTAAATATCTAAAAAAAACACTAAACTAATTGAATTACTTTTTTCCAGGTTTTCAGATAAGATGTTTAGCCATCTTGTCATCATTTATTGTATGAATCACTGAAAAAGCTTTTGAGTTATTCAGCTAAGAAGAGAACAAGTTAAAATTGTTTTGTGTCAGCCATACTATATCTTCCCAACTGTGCAATGTTGAAAGGAAAAAGATCATTCAGGTCTTCAGTAATGGTACCAACATCCATACTCTGGCTTCCATCTTCAAAGTCCATTCAAGAACCTCAAGAAAATGATGAATAAGTTTAAAAATTGAGGAACAGTAGAAAGGAAAACTGAATGAGGAGGTCAAAACAAGAAGAGGGATCAACTTAGAGCTAAATACATTCTTATGGTTCAAAATAGAGTCCAATACTGTGATAATTGCAATCTTGTGTTGTGCATGAATCTCCAAGTTGTGTTACCAGTGAAAGATAACATGTACATTTATTAATATATATTTAATAGCTTTATTATATTACATTGAGCACTATTTTATTAACACCAGCAGTATGTGAGATATATATATATATATATATATATATATATATATATATATCCAAGTAAAATGAGAAGAAATTGAGTATAATTCCACTGTACATAATATTTAATAACTAATCAATCAGTGATATTAATAATACTAACTAAACATCTGTACATCCATATAAGATGTTAATAATACTAACTAAGCATCAGTACAGAGCTATATTAAATCATAATGAATCTTACAAATAGAATAGTAAGCCATATAAGGTACACTGCAGTTCATCTACTGATTATTACTATAAGAAAAAGTATTATCAAATTCAAAGTTTAAATACATTGTAAGACAAAAGTAGACTATGCCTACAAATTACAGTCATTTCAATTCTTTGGTTTAATAAGGAGTTTTTATCAAAAAATCTGATAATTTCTCATGTAAGCATAGAAAGCAGTTAATTTAAAGATCTACATGGTTTAGCTTTTTTTTTAAATTTTACATTAGGAGTTTTATTAGCTTCTTTTAAATTCCAAAAATATTTAGGAAGAGATGTACTAATTTTATAAGTACTATTGGTGAAGGATAAGATATGTTGATACCACCTAGTCTTAAAAGAATTCTTAGTACTACCAATATAAAATTTTTCAACAGTTGGATTCTCTGTTGTAGAAATAGCACTTAAATAAACAAGAGAGTTGGTTAAACATTGGTTTCGTAATGGGCATTACAAAACTGAATTGATGTTTAGTTAGTATTATTAACATCTTATATGGATGTATAGGTGTTTGGTAAGTATTAACATCTCACATTGATTAGTTGTTAACATATGAATGTTCTTTATTTAACAGTTGCATACTAATTTGCCAAAGTAATTCTGTATTATTGGTCTGTTTTTTATTTTTTTTATTTTTTTCGAAAAGGTTAACTTATCTACCAGTTTCTTAAAGGGGCCTTTTATTTATCAACTACAAATTTTTATGTAAGAAGCTGAATGAACATATAGCTAGTTAGCATTATATTAAATTATCACCTTACTTCTTTCACTTTTTCTTCTTAGGAAAGTTGAACACCAGACTTCTATACATCTTATGAAATAATGTAACTACTTGTCCATAAGGAAACTGTCTAGGATTTATATGCAGACAACTTCATGATATGACCTGTATTAAAATATTATTTCGGTGAGTTTGAATTTAGCGTAGGTCACATTTGATTGGTTAATCACGATAAAGCCCACAAGGATATTTTTTTTTTTTTTTTTTTTGACTTATTTTTGTTTTTTCAAAAAAAGAGGAAGTATTCTGCTTCTGAAATTAAATTAATTCTTCATTCATGAGTAGTTTAACATTGCTCGACCAGACACATTTGTGGTGTCAAAACATAGTTGTAATTGTGTAGCAAATTTTAACATGTTTTTGTTTTAATATCCTAAAATAAACAATAAAATTATATATATATATATATATATATATGGTGCTAATTTGGAAGACTGTTTTTGAAGCCAAAATTGCTAGTTTTTCAGTGGCTTGCTGATAAAGGCATTTAAGTCAAATAGGCTTTGTGGTAGCATGCTCATTATCGAAAATAAGGATAGAGCGTTAATAGAATTAATGAAAAAGTTTACTTCAAAGTTCCATGGTTACATAGAAGCAACCACTCTTCAGAACAGTTCTGATGACTCTTTTCTGAAGAGTGGTTGCATCTATGTAACCATGAAACTTTGAAAGTGTTCCTGACATGAATCTTCTAAGCCTGCCTAGAAAATCAACATACAAAATTCTGGCTTTGACCTTTGTTCACACATAAATTCCTGACATTAATAGAAAATATGAAGCTATCTCAGTTATAAGATTCAATGTTAGAATATACGAGAAGGAAAAAAAAAAATTCATCTGCATTGAAGATTATCTTTTCTGCAAAGTCTACAATAGTACCTGAAAAATCTATCATATTTAAACATCATAAATATCAGCATAAGAAAGATAGAAAGATGAGGTAAGTAATAGGTAATAACCCAGCCATTTAGACAGAGAAATGGTTCTCTGAAATGAAATCAATTTCTGAATCAACAAAGACAGACAACATTCAAGCTTACTGAACATAAAAATTGTAATGTTTTTTTGTTTTTTTTAAGAATTTTATTTTGAATGACTTTTCAAACTTCCTTTCCCCTTTGGATCAATAACAAAAATCTACACTGAAAAATAAAATACAATTCAAAATAAATTGCAATAACACAAATGTAACAACATTAAACACATGCACATTTTATATATATATATATATATATATATATATATATATATATATAGTAGAGGGTTACAGAGTAAGAGGCACAGTTTATCATGATATGTGAGGAATATTATATTTAATCCTAGATTTGAACAGAGTAAAATTGTAGGGGAAGCATCCACTTGGGAATCAGTTCCACAGAGCTCCAGGTTGACTTAGGAACATTTTGAATTCTGAGAAAGTGCGCACATATTTTATTGTAAGACTTCAGGTTCAGTATTTATTGTGCTCTTTCTGTTATTTATCTTGAAAGATGTATATCTCAGCTTACATCGGATTTTGTAGGATTTTTGTGAATATGTTTGCTTATCATCCGGTTCCTACTCCTTTCTAATCTTTCGAACAGGAGTAGTGTTGTTTCTTGCTTATGATCAGATTTCTTGTTCTTTCTGAAGTTTTCTCTTTCATTTCCAGTAGCTCTTTGCGTCTTAGTGGTATTATTGCCTTGCTTGGGGTGAATTGATTAAAAAAAAAAAATCATTGCTACTTGAAAAGGAAACCCTTTGTAGGTAATTATGCATAGGTATTATTGTATATATAAAATGAGATTGAGTGCATTAGATTTATTATTTAATTGAGTTCACCCCAAGGACAGCAGTAGAGCCACTAACACACAAGGTGTTGCTGAATGTGAAAGAATAAGAAAAAAAAAAAAGAACCATTATTAAGGAGTGAGAGCAGTAGAAGAGTAATCAGGAGGACAGTAGATAATGATTATCATTCCATTTAAATTTTTGCAGATTAAAGTTGGCTGCAAGGCATGGAACTGGAAGGGAGTTCCACAAGTGAGAAGTGCAAGAAAAGAAACTGTTAGCATAGAACTTATATCTAGATAACTCAATTGTAAATTGATTAGACCTTGTCGCCAGTCTAGTATTGTGCTAAAATTCATAAAATCTAGGTACCATAGTGAAGAGTTCATCTGAACAATTACCATGAAAGTATTTATAGAAAAGGCAGAGAGAGGCAACTTTATAGTGGTAAGAAAGTGATGTAGTCTCTTTTAGAATTCACTGGTTTGATATTTACTATACAATGCATAGGTGGCACAATTTATCTTCATAGGAGACAGAAAAGGATTTAGTAAAAAGAAGGTCTTTGTTTAATATAATAAATCATCGTTTAGTATTGAAGAACATATTGATATATACCATAGACTTATGGAGGAACATTGTATTTAGACAGGCAGACTTTAAACAGCCAGTTGTTATTTGGAAGAAAAGGAAATTGTGAATCTTTGAATGGTCTGTGAATAGCAAAATGCAATGGAAGAAGCAAACACTTTGTAGGATAGTTTCTCGCAGTACTTTTAGGAGGATGGGGAGAAAGTGTAATTATTTTCCCCATTGTATTTTTATTCTGCTTCAGTACTTTGGAAAAAAATGTCTAGCCTTCACTTTGATCTTATGAGGTGTTTTCAACTTGGGAATTTGTGCTAGCCATGCTGCATTTGTACCATTCCAGACGTTCTGTGAAATTCTACCTGTTTGTATATAAAGTTCTAATCTTATCAAATTATTCTTGGTATATGATGACTTTACAGTTTCATTACCATTGAATTATAGCATTATTGTTTGGCATTGTTGATGCGATAAATTGTAACTTTGTATTTTTCGTATTTTTATTTCATTTTTCCAATTGATAGATTAGATATGTTGGATGCTGATTTGACTTTTGGTTGGAAATCTCAAAGGAATCTTTGATGTCTGTTCTTAAAAGGAAAATTGCACTCAAAACTTTTAAACTTGGACTTCGATTCTGATTTATCGGTGTTGAATCTATCAAAAGATGACAATTTTTTTCGTTTTTCTCTGTGCAGCTGATTCTATTCTGTTTTTTCTTTTTCTTATGTTTTTTATTTTTTTCACCTGTAAATATTTTACTTGGCATTTGGGATGCATAATTTAAAAAAGTATTGCTTACCTTTCTAACTTTGGCTTATGGCCATATAGCATTGAAACATTGGTTCCCGTGTGATCATCGACATTAAGCAACATCAAGCCTGGTCAGTACTTAGATGGGTGACTACTTGGGAATCGGGTGCTGTAAGCTTTCAGGTAGTGTAATGGATAATGGCTCAGAATTGGAGAGCGCCAAGTTCCAGTTTCAGCTGGATTTATTATATTCACTGACATGCAAATACCCTTGAGAAAGGTATGAATTCACCTCCTCCCTGCAGGTATGAGTTGATTAGTAGTGTTGGTTTTAATTCACATAGGAATGACTGCTAAACACTAGCCCTTCCCCATTTTATAGGTAGAAGCACACAAATGCATGCTGGGATTTTTTCCTAGCTAATAAAATAGGCCAGTTCTTGGTTTCATCTGACTTGGTACTGGTCTGTCTTGCCTTGAAGTCAGAACGACATGTTTGCTTATCCAAATTTGCTTTTGTGTGTCATCCCCAATTCTTAGTTTGTGAACTTTTTGCCATATTATTGTTGCTTTGCCTTAATGTTGATTTGCCTTGCATATATTGTTTGCTTGCTTTATATTATTTTTTGCCCTGTTCTTTTATTTTCTTGTTATTGCTTACTGCAAACTTTGTCAATTCAGTTTGTTAGACAGTTCTGTTACTTATTTTGCATTTGACCATGGTTACTCACTCCACAAGTAGAACTTGTATCACTAAATCATTATTCCTGCCTCAAAAAAATTTTTTTTATAGTGTAAAAATATTTTCTCACTTTAAATAACCTTCAAAGGGTTGATAAGCCATAGAAAATGGATCAAGCCATCAATCATAAGATTCAAAACCCAAAATTTCATTGACAAAAATGCTGTTGTTCTTGGTAATGTGTTTCATTGGAAAAATTATTTTAAGTGAAATAAACTATAATTAACTGATTCTTGAAAATGAATGAATCAATCCAACCTTTCTAACATTACTTGTAGTGTTTTACATAAATGTATGAAATTATTTGGTTGTCATGTTCAGACTAAGAAAGTTTTATTTTTTCAAAGGACTCTCTATATATATTAATTCTTTTTTATGTTAAGGGGGATTGCATTTTCTATATTTTTAATGATTCATAGGAGCCTATATTTAGAGGGAAATCCATTAAAATTCTACAAAATCTTAATTACAGCACCATTTTATTTTCCCCATGCACAATATAAACAAGAAAAATATGCAATTGATCTTGTTTGGGACATGCTGCTCTATAAAGTGGGGACATAAATCATCTGTCTAACAGTTCACTCTGATCATTTCTGCCTATCTATGCTGATGATACAATGGTATATGGATGCACATCCAAAACTCTAGATAATCAGAGATTAGCAGCTGATTTCTCCTCTGACCAAGCTCTAACATCTCTGTTGGAGGTGGGGAAGTGACTGGTCAGATTCAATACCCTGAAAACCAGACTAGTGACATTTCATCATCACAGATCGAACCCAAAACTCTCACCAATCATAATTAATGTGTCCCCTCGGGGAGGCCCTGTGCCGACTTAAACTCAACAAAGATCTCAAGTAGAACTTGTGCATACATTCCATCACTAAAGATACTGGAAAAATGGTCAGTTCTCTGTACTTGACTCCTCATGCTATCCTCTACCTTTACAAGAGCCAGATCAGGCCAAAAATGGAGTGCTGTTGTCATATATGGGCAGGAACTACCAGTCTTCACTTTCCAGTTTTTATAGTTCAAAAGTATCTCAGAGTCTTTGTGGGTGACAAATTATTTTCCATTCTCCAACTTTCTCACTGACAAAACATTGCAAACTTCTTGCTGCTTTATTGCTATTTCCATGGAAAGTTTTTCAGACAAACTACATTCTTTAGTTCCACCAATTCTAACCTTCACAGCTAAGATCCCGCCATATCACACACATTGTAGTAAACCACCTGCATTCCATTTGTATTCCATTAGTGAAAACAAGTTTCACTTGAGGAGCTTCTTCCCGCAAATCATTGTTTTGTTGAACTGAATCCCAAGAGCATGCTACTCCAATTGCTAGAACTTTAACCTGTTCAAGTCTAGGGTCAACTGTTATCTTCTCTACATATTCCCATAAACTGTGCCTCTTACTCTGTAACCATTTACTATGAGTGATTCCCAAGCCTTGCACAGGGTGAACATCACTTAAAAAAAAGGGAAAGATATTAATAACTTTTAACAGGACATCAATTATTTTAGATATCAAATCAAGAATCTTTGAATGAAGATTTGTGTAACTGAGTTTCTCATGGAAGCTTGATTGTGTTATACAATGATAAAGAAAAAATACGTTTTTTAATTGGCTTAACTCTTTCTGTATTTCATTTTTATTCATAATATTGCTGCCAAGTTCAAGCTAAGAAAAAATAGGTGAGAAAAATAAATTTATTTTTTTTAATCTTTGACAAAATAGAAATTCATATTTTCTCCTTTTTTATTTTTTTGTCATTCTTTTCATGCTAACATCAGATTAGGGATTGTCTTGATGTATTTAAAGAGCTGAACACTTTATTTCATTCACTCATATTAAAAATGAATTCATTCATGTTTGTAGTTTTAGACATCCTTATATAATGGTAAATGTATAAACTTGGATACTAAAGTTGATTTCTTTGTTTTTTTATGTTATTATTTGAAGAATATGATTTATGTTTTGATTGACTATTTTTAGCTGCACCAACGAGGTTCCACTTGTTGCATTAAACATAAATGCACAAAATAAATAAGAACTCAACTTTATAGCATTTTAGATTTAAGATTTTCTTTCCAGGTTACTGTTGATTGTAGTTTGTTAAAATATATTTCAAGGTCATTGACTAAACTTGATCATGAAAAATAAAACCAATATTGTAAATTCAGATTATAAATATTGTTTGAAGTGAAATTGATGTTAGGAACATTTAATATTTCTTTTTAATAAGAAAAAATAAAATATTTAAGGATAATATTTTTAGTGTAAATTAAAAATATATATTAAATTTTTTATTTAGTAAGGGAAGTAACTCTAATAAAAAAAAAAATGTTTTTTGCTTTGATTAAAGGGACATTATCCGATGCGGGAATAGAAGCCATAATTCGAATTACTTGTCTGTTACTATCAAAACTTGATAATTTTTATTAAAACGAAAATAGAAAAAACATCTTTGAAATAATAACCACAACAGAAGAAAAATATTTACGAACATTTATTCAAATTGTGTTTTTTAATTTAGGATTGTAAAATCCCCAAAAAAAAAAAACAACAAAAAACGATGGAATTTATAATTGTCCTAAAATTTTCTAATCAATATTGGATTGAAAATGTTTCTTATTAATTAGATTCTTTGAGAAACAAAAGTTCATTATTATTTTCTCTCTTTTTCAGTAATTCGATTTTGTTTTGCTATTTTGTGTGAACTATAATTTTTATTCTTTTTCACATGTTCCTGTTCTTTATCTAAATTTCTTTTATTATTTTTCATTCTTACTACCTTTTCCTCTTCTTGTAAGATCAGCACTGTTTTCTGTTACTTTTATAATAGTCACCTTCTTAGCATTACCTTTTTATAAAGGTGTTTTTTATCTTTCAGTTTTTATTCCTAACATCATTATCCAAGCTTGTAGCAGGACCTGTGGAAATTCCCTATTACCTTTTCTTTGTGGTTTAAGTAGAAAACAAAGTAATTACTATATACTAGTATACCTGTGTTATCAAAAATAACTGCAGTTAGAAATTTCTAATAATGAGAAACAAAGAAATAAAAGTTTTGAAACAATGTATTGAAATTCAATAATGCAAAGATAAAGAATTCACAACTAAAATAGAGGCCACTGTACCATTTAATTAATCCATTACTTTTAAATATTTTAGTCATTCAATGATATCTATGATTCATTGGATACTCCTAGTATTATATAATTTGCTTTTTATGCAATATTTTTTTCATATTAAATATTTTATATGTTTAATATAACAGTGAAATGGAAATATCTCTTGGAAGAAAAAAGATGGTAAGACTATCACAATAGACAAAGGTATCTGAGTACCTCACATGAAAGACTTGATCAAATAAGACTGCAATCTAAGAAATATCGGCATAAAGGTACTGATTACTGAAATGGTTCATTTTGCTTGGGACCTAATTTTTTTTAAAATGCAGATAAATATTTTGTATAGATTATTAAAACGACTAAGGGAAGTAATCACTCATACATTTTTAACTTAAATTGATTTACCTCCCTTCCCACTAGAAAAATAAATACATATTGATAATTATATAGTTTTATGATTAGCTGGATTTAAAGGAATTCTACAAATGTTGACTCTTATCCATGATCTACTACCTATGCTCTTGTCTCACCTTTTACTTGTCTCTTCTCATTTCATTCCTTATATTTTCCCAAGCTTTGTTGTTTTATCAAAAAATCTATTGTACAAACATGGATTAATTTCAGATGTAGAAATAGATAAAAGCAGGTAAAATAATTTCTGTTGCATCTTCTTTCAACGTATCACAATTTTCATGCCTTTTCATCCCTACCTGCCTTTGAATATTTCACTTATTGTCTCTTAATATCCTGCCAGCAAGCCTCTCTCTCTCTCTCTCTCTTTATTTTGGTTCTTATCCCTCCCCCTCTCTCTATATATGTTCTTTTCATTTAATTTTAATTTTTTCTCATTTTCTTGATATCTACTTACCTCCTCCTTCACACTCTTCTTTTCTTCCCTCTCTTGGCCATATCACATTAAAACATTGGTTCTCATACAATCACCTGAGCTAAGCAACATCAAGGCTGGTCAGTTCCTAAATGGGTAACTACTTGGGAATAACAGGTGCTGTAAGCTTGGAGATATGGGTGGAATAATGGATAATGGCTTAGAATTTGAAATTGGAGAGCCATGTTCCAGTTTTACTCAGATTCGTTATATTCCTTTACATGCAAATATCCTTGGGAAAGGTATGAATCCATATATTCTCAACCTCCACCCGCCCAGCTATAGGGTAATTAGTAGAACTTGTATCAATGAATCATTATTATCTCAAAAAGTTATTAAAATAAAAAAAATGAAAAAAATATTTCTGGCTTTAAACAACCAGCGAAAGGTTGATCAAAACAGGTTGAAAAGGTTGAAAACAAATCAATCAATATTGCCTCCTCTTTTCCTACACTTATAGGTTTCTTGGTCAGATAATTTAATTCTAACTCAGAATGGTAAGGGATCAGGCAGATACAACACTTTGATCCTAAGTAGAAAAACATAATAATAGTACATAACAACAAAAGTAATTATAGTGTGAATTTTATATAATGCAGTCAGAATGATTTCAGTCAGTCAGTTAAGTGTTCCATGTGATCATGGGTTTTTTAATCCATGACTGACTAGGTAGAAGTCTTTTTCCGCAGTAGGTTGCAGTTTCTTTCTACAGCAGACTTGTTACCAAACAAGGTTATAGGACCCACTGAGTTGGAACAAATACATTGAGTCTATTGCTTTGTCCACCGCAAGGAAAGTTGGCTCCCTGTGCTGCGCCAGGAAATTTTTCTCCCCGGAATCGATCCTCCAGATCTACAAATCAACAATTCGCCCTTGCATGGAGTATTGCTGCCATATATGGTCTGGAGCCCCTTCTGTTTGCCTCGGGGTTCTTGATAGGCTCCAGAGGCGGATATGCAATATAATTGGCCCTGCTCTGGAATCTCGTCTACATTCACTTTCTCACAGATGCATTGTCGCCTCTTTCTGTCTGTTTTACAAATACTTTCATGGCAATCGCTCCGAGGAGCTGCATTCGCTGGTTCCCAGACTTTGTGAGTTCAAGTGCCTGATGAGGCTGGCATCCCGCTCTCACCTCTTCACTGTCGAAACTCCTAAATGTAGCCGTCTCTTCTACTCCAATAGCTGTCTCGCACCTCTCGCCTGTGGAACTCCCTTCCCTATTCCAGTTTCCCTGAGAGCTATAATCTCCAGCTATTCAAATGTAATGTCAATCGACATCTCCAGTTACCTTGATCTATCCACTACCCTTCTCCTCATCCTTTCTTCTATCACTCCTATCTGATCTTGCTCCAAATTTTCTGTAACCCCTTGCGTCCTAGTGGCTTCCCGCCTTGCTTGGGGTGAAATGCTTAAAAAAAATCTGCTACTAAACCAATAACTGGGGAAGAACATGAATTCCTACTTTTCTGAAGAGTATTTGTGAGCAAGTGGTGTGGGACAAACCCTACTGGAAATCAAATTTGGTTTTCTAATTTCATTTCTCATTCTGAGCCAAGAGAATTATTTACAGTTTTTTTTTTAAAAAAAGTGATTATCTGTTTAGGATTTTATGTTTGTTAAAAAAATATCATTTTCTTTTGATTTTTAAGAAGTTTTTGAACTCGTGTCTTTGCTTTTGACTTCAGATTTGGAAGATTACAACTTCCATTATATTTTTATTTTGTAAAAACTAATTAGATTTATACAGCTTGGAAATATGCATTTAATTTCAGACATTTGATATGCATACAGTGAGATACATTTTTTTTATGGCTTTCTTTTATCAGAGTTTATCTTGATAGATGTATGTTTGGGTTGATATCAAGAAAAAAACAAATGAAATCAACTGAAGAAAATAGGATTTCAAATATGACATGTACAGGGATATGAAGTGCTTTTCATAGTAATAGTATTTTAGAGTCTGTCTATATTTCTGAGATGAGGTATTATGTACATTATTTACACTATTGTCCTCATCTTTATCGCCATATTTATTACAACGTTTCAGCTGTTGTATGCTCCGGCCTTCTTCAGGTGGTTGGAATGTTGAACTGAACCCTTTATTTTGCTCACTGGGGTAGACTGTTCTAGTTCCACGTGCTATGTCTAATGGATGTCAATTATCAGTTATCTCCTGTTAATTCCCCTCTCCAAGTTCTCCACTGCCTTAACCGGGTATTGAACTCTCACTTTGGGTCCTGTCACTGGATCTAACGAACGCCTTTATCCACTGAGCCATGTATCCTTGAGGACACATGGCACAGTGGCATAGTATTTTAATCATCATACTTTTTTACACTTAACTTGATTGTTATATGCCTAATATTTTTTGCCATTGTACTCTTCAACCTTCTTCAGGTATCTGTCTCAAAATTTTGAATGAAACTCTTTACTCATGTAGATTCTTTTCCTTCTGTTTTCCATATCAGTCAGTATTTACATTACTCACTGTCACTTGTCCATTTTCTTCCACTGAGCCAGGGTATGTGACTCTGGGATTGAACTCTCAACTACAAAGGGAACCAGTTCCATTTTAACCAATTCTTTATTCCACTAAGCCATATGTCTCTTGCACAATCTAATGGTATAATTTTGGAGCCTCAAGCAACCTGTATACAGGGAGTGAAATTTTTATGAGTGTCTCTTTTGTTCTTAATCAAAAACTCCCAAATTGTAGTCATCTTCATCTCAAGTCTACTATGGAGGTATCCGGTGACTAATTTTTATTGATTCTTTCAGTCGTTTTATCCTCTTGTGTTGTTATCTATCATCTTCATTTTACAGGGTGTGATGACCATCCTTTTCCCAGTATATATATGATTGGCTATGTTTGATTTCAGTGCCTCTTCTCTTTTTATGCTCCTACACCATTTCTTTCAGGGGTGGGGGTGGGGTGCCAGTCCTCTCCTTTGTATCCCTTGCTACTACTGCAGGCAATGAAATACACTCATGTACTCAGTCATATTTCCTTCACAGTGATCTGTATCTAATTTCTTAAACCATCTACAGAACCTCATCAGTGGAAACTTTGATGAACAAGTTCACAGCATCCAATTTCATCTCTCTGAAGAAAACAAAAACCAAGAATTGTGTGTATTTTATCCCATACAGTTGTGGCAAGGACTCCACTCACAATTTAAGTGTGGAGAAACATTAAAAGGATGTATGATATTAAAATCAAATATGGCTGATAATATATGAAAAGAAAAGTGTGTTCATCAACCCATCTAGAATGAAGTCAAGATAATCGACAAAGAACATCACTGGATTATGAGATAACTTAAAGAATCAGCTTTCATGTTATACCCTGACAATCACTTCAGTAGATCTAGCATAGATATGACTACCATCTTGAAACCTTTGGTTAGAAAAGTAAGAACATTTATAAAAACTACCACTACTAAGTGAGTATGGATATTAGATTTAAGGCTCCAAAATCTCGCCACTGGATTGTCCAAGATTAAAGCATTAGATTGGTTTCTTGGCAGTTGTGAATTCAATTCCTGGGTCTGGTCATGTTGAAAATGTTACATACTCTATTTTAGCGGAAGAAAATAGACAAGACAAGTAAGTAGTAACAGATATCCCCATGACTTGAACAAATTCTGTCAAGTTTGAGTATGATGGCAAACACTTGAAGAATAGTGGAAGGTACAATGGTTGAAACATTGAGTATAAAATATGTACACTAGTCTGAATGGAAAGGCATATAATAATGGTAATTTCTGATTTTAAAAATTCTGCAGTGTTTTAATAATTATTTGATATTTTTTCAAGGTAACTGACAGTCTTGAAGTAATTTCCCATTTTTATGCAGATCAGGATTATTTATCTTTGCAGTTTCAGATAAATATTCACATGGACTGTATTCCAATTATTCTTTCTTTACAGCTGAATGCTGATGCTGTATATGTTTCGATTTCTATTTTCAGGATTTGTACATGGCTGTAGGAATCTCTGGTGCCATTCAACACTTGGCAGGAATGAAAGATAGCAAAGTGATTGTTGCTATTAATAAAGATCCAGATGCACCCATTTTCCAGGTCTCTGACTATGGACTTGTCATGGACCTTTTCAAGGTAAGAAATGGATTCACTAGTCTTGATAAAATAACATAATAGATTTTTATTTTGTGGATTTGATAATTTTTATCCATCCAAAGTAGTACTAAATTGGCAATTTTGGTTTCTTTAATTTCTTTATGGTAGTTAATCGACTCGTATGAATTATCAGATGTCTCTGAATTTGCAAATAAAAAATAATGGATTTGAAATCAATGTTGCCCTGTCTATCTATGGTGTGAATATTATCTATAATGTATTTTCAAGAGAGGATGAAAAAAGAAAAGATAAGTTTTCTATCTCTTGAGTTATCCATCTTTGTATATTTCATAATGTGTTTAGTTTTTTTATATTTTATTAACTGCCCTGAAATCTAAATAGCTAATAAAGCCTGTAGCCTATGGATTATCACTAAAAAATCACAACTCACATCTCTTGAGGGCTTTCAAGAATAGCAGCTATAACTAACATGGATAGCACATGTAGCTTGAAGTGAAAATACACATAATCAAGATGTTGATGTTCCAAACTACTTCGGACAAAAGGTTGGGAAGGAAGTGTTTGGATTTTACATTAATATTATTACAAGACGACAACAATTTGGCACAACTGGACCATGTAACTCCATCTACCAATTAAATAAAGATTTCACGCTGATTGATTCAATTGCTTTGTTAATGACTTTTTTTAATTAGAAATCATCTAGTTTGCTTGTACCATCTTAAAATAAAGGCAGTAATTTTGATAATTACATTGGAATTATTATAAAATAGCAAAAGATCCACATTGCTTTGTATTGTTTTGCTTTTATTCAATATTTCTTAAATATTAAACAGATAACATTCTTTTCACTATTGGATAAAATAAGGAATTTTACTCACAACATGAAATTTCATTTTTGCTATGTTACCTGAAGATTCCATTACACAGAGGAGAATTGCTCTTCTCCATATAGTGGGATATTCTGATGATTTACAAAAGTGTTAAATATATATAAATACATAAGGTGTGTGTTTTAATTACTGACATCAACTAAAACCATGTATATTACTTATGTATATAATATATAATAATTTTTATGGTAATTGTACTGATGAACTTTCCTTTATGATACCTAGACTTTATGAATTTAAGCGAACTACTAGATTGGCAACAAGGTCTCATCAATTTACAGTTAAAATGGCTAGATGTAACCATAAGTTCTTTGCTAACAGTTTCTTCTATCACACTTCTCGCTTGTGGAACTCTTTTCCGGCTTCTTGCTTCCCAGTCAACTTTGATCTTCATAAATGTAATGCAATGTCAATAGTTATCTTCTGTCTTCTTAATTCATTTTTTTTTTTATTGTTCTCTCTCCTTAATAATGTATTTTTCCCTCATATTTTCTCGCACTCAGTAACCCTTGTCTTAGTGGCTTTATTGCCTTGCTTGGAGTGAAATGTCCCTCCCTGCAAAAAATATTCATTCAAACAAGTTTTATTACATTCAACTGGCACAATGTTTGTTTATTTTTTATTGTATTTTTTCCAAATTTCATAAGATGTATATCAGCATTGAAATTTTGGACATATTGTCCAATGTTCTTTTTTGTTCTGTTTTTGTTTAAGTACTTTTGAACATCTTAGTCACTATCAAAAACAATGTGCTGTCAGTGTGTTAGGCAAGATTTCTTTGGTTACATCCTGGTTTTTATAGAGAACTGAAAGTTTGAATGCATCTAAAGTGATGCCCTGTCTAATGGTTAAAGGGAACGAGATTACAACAGAAAAAAATGTATCAAATATGTTTTATTGTTAATAGGTAATTTTTTTTTTTAATCATTTCACCCCAAGTAAGGCAATAAAACCACTAAGACACAAGGTGTTACTGCGAGCGAAAGAAACTGAGAAAATATTATTAAAGATTCAAGGAAACAGATGATGATTACTGCTGCATTTAAATTTTTGAAGATTGTAGTTGACAGGAAAGGAAGTAGCTGGAAGAGAATTTCACAAGTGAGATGTGTGAAAGAAAAACTATTAGCGTAGAGTTAATGATTACATTTAGCAGTTTCAATAGTAAAATGATGAAACCTAACTGCCAATCTGTGCTTAAATTTGTGAAATCAAGTTAGCAAAGAGGAAAGCTCATCAGAACAATTACCATGAAAATATTTATAGAAAATCACAGTGGGAAGCCATGTTATGGCAGTGAGTAAGAGACCAATATTGAGATGCCAGGTCATGACCAATAACGTTGATAATTCTTCTTTGTATCAAGAAGCTCTAAATACTTAGCAGAAGCACCAGACCAGATGTGGCAGAATATTCAATGCCTGGATGAATGGTAGACTTATAAATGTGTAAGGTCGGTTTTGGTGAGAAAAATTGTCTTGCACAACATAGGGAATTAACTTTCCTAGCAATAAACAGGAGTCTATTCAGTTGATGTCAGTAAATGATATTTTTTTTTTATAGTTATTAAAATTAAAAAATATTAAAAACAAATTTTATAGGTTTATCTGAACCTGACAAGCAGATCTGTGTCTGCAAAACTTAAATTTGGACGATATGTCAGTGAAGCTATCTAACCTTGTTATGATCCTGCTCTCTCTATCTATCCTTGTCAGGATCTCCCTCTCTCTCTCTCTGTCTGTCTGTATCTATCTATATAAGTATAAAGTAGCATACATTGAATGCTGCTGGTAATAAAACAATACTCAATGTATAATTACAGAGCTAAAAGTTATACTACTAATAAATATACATTTTGTTCCTCATCGGTAACACAACTCTGAGTTTCAGGCACGATGCAACTGTCAAATGCTGACATAAAAATGGAGTATAATTCCATTGTCTATAGCATTTAATTTTTAAAAATGTCTCAATACAGAGTAAAGCTTTATATTATTTATTATAGGAGATTAAAACAATTTTGTTTTAATCTTCCTATAATATATATATATATATATATATATATATATATATATATATATATATATATATATATATATATATAAATAATCAAGAAGAAAACCGTAAAGTGTCATTTTAGTTATAGTTTATTTTGTGAATATCTCTATATTCATCTTTTAGTAAATTTTAGTAGATTTACTAGATTTCAGTCTAAAGAGATGATATATAGATATTCGTGAAATAAATTATAACCGAAATGAATCTTTAAGGTTTCTTTTTGATTATTATTATTATTATTATTATTATTATTATTATTATTATGCTCTGTAGTTTATATTGAGTTCTCCCTGGATTAATATCCTCGTTGGAATTATCCCTATCAGTCACAAATTTGTAATATATATATATATATATATATATATAATTTAGTGTTTTAGTTATGTTATGAATGAATTAATATGGAAAAAAAAAGGAAATCAAATTTCATTTAATGAAAACTAATAAATACATTTTCTAAAAGGAATCTTAATTTTCAGGCTCTACTCTGGGTGCCACTCTGAAAAAGATAGTTCTTTAGAATTCAAATATTAGATTTTACACAAAAAAATTCAAATAGCCTCTTAGCTGTAGTTTGTTCTCAGTTATGTTTTTTTCTTTTACTCTACGTTTTGTCATTCTTAATCTTTACAAATGTCTACAGAATATTTCATTAAAAATTTTTCCAATTTCCTTTTTGAATTTAAGAGCTGAGAAAGTAACTAGTTAAAAAAAAAAAAAAAATAAAAGTGTTTTTATTTATTTGAAAGTTAATTGCTCTAATATGTTGCTGATAGTGAAGACCTGAATCCATTTTTTGATACTTGTATGTTTTATTTTGGCAGGCTGTACCTGAAATGACAGACATGATAAAGAAGAGTTAATAATTTGAGTATTATGGACTTTTTCTGTCTTCTGGCTTCCTTTTTCTTTCTCTCTTTTTTGCCATTGGCTTATAGGAAAAAAAAAATTGAAGGCACAAGAAATATGTATTTTTAGACAGATTTTTTCAATGATGACTTAAAACACATTTATACAAAATGAGTTGAAATTGGATTTTGTTTGTATGTAAAAATTAAAATCATTCAATCAATAAATTATGAAACCAACTATTTGTTTTGTTTTCCTTTTCCTGATCAAACTTATAGAATTGCTGCTCATCTAAAGCAAAAACAAATTGACTCAGACTTTTGCACTTATTTAAATTTACGCACTATCCACATGTAAATTGCATGAGCAAATTGAGATTTTGTTTTCACAAATTTTAAGGAATCTTATACAATATAAGTCCTCCTATATGGCAGTGAATGCTAGACAATCTCCTTACAGATGAAGAAGAAACTTGAAGCAACAATAATTTGATTCTACAGAAGGATGTTGATAATATCATGGACTTAACATGTGAGCAATGACAAAGTTCTAGAGAAAATAGAAATTCATTTATAGTTAAAATCTGAAAGAGGTAGTTGAAATTTCTAGGGCACATAAGGAGGAAAGAGGGCTTGGAAAATTTGACACTCACAGGATGGATTGAAAGAAATGAATAATTAACCTAATGAATTTGAGTAAATGAATAGTGGAGTAGGATTTGGGAGAGACAGCAACAAGACAAAATTTATTGAGATGCAAGGGACAGAAAACTGTGGAGAGCCATGATCATTTACATCCCGAAGAAGAAGCTACTGAAATTATTTGTAATGTTTAATACATACCAATGACTTTGAAATTCTGAAAAAAAATCTTTTGTGTATTTATATTAGCTGCAGCTAAATTTAACTTACATTTAACTTTATATCTGTATCAATTGGAAATAAGAATTCATATACTTTATGATCTGAAAATATGAAATGTAATTTAGAGCTAAACACATAGACATTGTCACACAAAAATACAATAAACATACAATGGAAATAAAAGTGTGCAAGCAGAGACAAAATTAGAAACAAACACACACTCCAGAGGCATGGTGTATGGATTATCTGTCTATATTTCTGAGTTGAGATCTTGTAACTATTTAAATTGTTCAGACTGTTGTCCTCGTCTTTATTGCCATATTCACGATGTTTTGGCTATTGTATGCTCTGGACTTCATCAGATGATATATGCTGGAATTTTGAACTGAACCCTTATTTAGTTCAAGGGTGTAGATTGTTCTAATTCCACATGCCATGCCTTTGGATATTTCAGTTTCAGAGTTGTGAGTTCAATACCTAGCCACTGCAGAAGGAACAAAAACTTGGAAAGTTGAGTTACTAAGGAGAATTAACTGAAATTGAGATTTCCAAAGGCATGGCACGTGGAACTAGAACAATCTACCCAACCCCTCCCCGGTGTACTAAATAAAGGGTTCAGTTCAAAAATCCAATGTATATTAGCTGAAGAAGGCTGGAGCATACAACATCCAAAACGTTGTGTATATGGCAATAAAGACGAAGACCACAGTCCGAACACTGTAAGTAGGGTATGGATCAGTTATAGTATAAGAGATAAGGAAAATAAAATAGGCTCTGTGTTAGTAATAGTTTTGTCCAACAGTGATCCAAGAACTAGTGTCATGTTCTTAAATATCCTTGTCAAATTGAGGCTTTCATGAGGCTATCATGCATGTTGTCTAACATTTTCAGAAATGTCTAAACTGTCAACTACTATTTTGTTAGATCAATGAAGCCCGTAGGTCTTAGAGGGGACCATACTTCTTTGAACCTTGTGGACTAGTACTACAAAATCACAAAGAACTGTAACAAATAACAGTAACTGCATCACTTGAGGATTTTCAACACTGGCAACAACTAAAATGGATAGCACTCAAGGTGAAAATAATATCATCAAGATATTGATGTGCCATACTACAAATACTGGAAAGAGTTATAAAAATTTGTAAACTTTTTTATGAATTTCAACAGACAGTGATGTTAACGGTTTGGTAAATGAATCCTGAATGTTTCTATGTCAAAAAACAGCTAATATTACAATTAAAGCAGTGTACACCAGAAATGGACATTACTACTATGTCATGGCAAAAATCATTCAAAATATGCAACATCACAAAGGGAATTGGAAGATGATAGTCTTTTTGAGAAAGACAGAAAAGATGCTAATGCCAACATCGAAGAAGTTAATGAAATCTAAGTACCATGAGTGAAGAGCTCGTCTGAACAATTACCATGAAAGTATTTATAGAAAAGGCAGAGGGAAGCAACTTTATGGGAAAGTGAGTGAAGCTGAGATCCTAGGTCAGGACCAATAATATTGCTGATTTGGATTTTATCAAGAATCTCTAAATGTATAGTTAGTGCACTAGATGATATGTAGCAGCAATATTAGAATAGCACGGGAAAATGGTAGACTTGTAAATATGTAAGATAGATTCTGGAGAGAGAAATTGTCTAGCATAATACAGTGAACCAACTTTCTTGGCAGCTGACCTAGCAATGGATTCAATATACTGTTTTCACTTCCTGTCAGCTGGAAATGTTAGCCTGAGAAGGTGCAATGTGTCACGCTCCTTGAAGTTAGCATCAGCCATACTGATGGAATACAAAAAGGGGTCTCTCAGATGATTAACAGAGAGTAGTTTAGTTTTGGAGGCATTAAAATTAACAAGCCATTCTTTGCCCCAGTTAATAGCAGATTGTAGGAAGTGTAGCTTCAATGTGACGTTATCGAACTGATCAGACGTACTATCGAGACAGGAGTAAATGTCATCAGCTTAGATGTCACGATTAGAGCTAATGTTATCAGGAAGGTCGTTAATGGAAATTAAAAATGAAGTAGGACCCAAGATAGAGCCTGGGGGACACCTGCATTAGTACGAAAGGATCTAGGGGAGTGGCTGTTTAGGATAACTTTCAATTCATGATTTGATAAGACTGAATCAGTTAAAAAATTCATCCGGTGGGCACTATAACTTTTCAACTTGTGACATATATATATATTAAAAAAAAAAAAAAGAGAGAAACTGCAAACTTTTTTGGTTATAATGTGGATTTGTTTTAGTGTATATGTTATAGTTTATTCTTCATATTTTTGCTACACTTGTTTCCGGTTCTCGTGACCTTCTTCAGGCAAATTAAAGGAATCAATTTTTAAAGAAATAAATTTTCCTTATGTTCTTTTAATGTTTCATGGTTCGTTTTCTGTATTTGTAGTGAGCCTTGATCTCAATTTTGGACTGTTGGCAAAAGTGAATTTCTGCATAAGTGATAATAAAATCATTAGGTTTGGTCTTAGTTGTAGCGATGACGGATGTGTTGATGATATATTTTTGATAACCTTTTCCCTATATATATATATATATATATATATATATATATATATATATATATTGTGTATTTGACCAGCAATCCCCTTTTTATACAAGTTTTATATAAGAGGACTAAAAGGTACTGTGATTAAGCATTTTATGGAATTTTTCTTGCATTGAAACAAGTATTTTGTTTTCTGGACAAGTGTGTAAAAACTGTTCAAATACTTGAATATATACAACATTTGGACACACTTTATGTACCTTGCTAGTCATCTTCAATAAAACGTTTTAACAGAAATATTTACCAAAATTACACAAAAATATCTTGAAATACCAAAACTTATATTTATTCAATAAAATCGCCACTGGTTTCAACCACGGCCTTCAAATGACTTCGGAATCTCCTGCAACTCTTTTAAACGGTCTCCTTGTTTAAGTTGGTGAATGCTCCCATAGTCCTTGTCTTCAGTTCATCTTTGGTGTTACAAGGAGTTTTGTTGGTTTCCCGCATATTTCCAAATTTCTGTTGGAGTGAATTGTGTCATGTTGCTCTTTTTCTCACAGACGGTGCCCAACTGACCCTACTATACTGTGCAGTCGACAAAATCAAAAACAAAAAAAACCAAAAAACCAACGCGCATGCACTAAATTAAAAATATTAATGACTACAAGTTACCCATCACACCCTGTATATATGTGTATATATATATATATATATATATATATATATGTGTGTTTATATATGTATGTATATATATGTACATATATATACGTATATGTATACATGCATATATATATATATATATATATATATATATATATATATATATATATATATATATATATATATATATATATATATATATATATATATGTATGCATATATATATATATATATATATATACACACTTGTAATTGTGGCGGTATTCACCCAACATCGGTTGAATCGGTTCTGTCAAACGAACCTGCCGCATCCTAAAGGGCGTGTAAATCCATAGTAGTAGTTTCAGTGGGAATTTGGATTAAGTGGTACCCGGCTGCATGTACACACACTAAGAACGGTTTTCCGTAAAACCTTTATGGCCACGTTGCACCTGCTTGGCGTATAATTGTGCATTTAATGTTTTACTGCATTTTAAGAACTCTAAATGAATACTACCTTGACGACTCTACCACACGTCCAACATTACATTTCATGCAGCTCAGAGTTTGCGGTCGTTTGTAGAGAGTTATCCTCATCAGTCTTTTGCGTTGAACATTGTCGTATGTTAGGGTACCCCAAATCTATTCTTAACTGCCACATAGGATTAGTAGTTAGAATGAAATATTTGTTTTTACAATTGGTTCCCCAAAACGGCAATCACTTTTAACTCAATCTGCTCATGAGATAATTTAACGATAAATGGTGAAAGTAATCTGGAAAAGAAATTAGTTATGTAATGAATGATAGGAAACTGATCAAAAAGAATGGCCTAAAGTAATCAAATAAATGCTTAGGCGGGCACGGCAATAAACTGAGAATTGCTCAAACCTGTAGACTGAAGTATTTTAAAATATTATCAGCACAAACCGGAAACTTTCCATGAGAACGAAAATAGCAAATTGGGGTGGTGGATTTCTGCGTATAGCGTGATTAAACCGATGTGTGCTGGCATTAATGGACATGTTATTAAAAGGTGTGATCGTGTGAATTTATTCGCAGAATGAGGAATAATAGTGACTAGTTTTTAATTAAAAAAAAGAATTTCGTTACCCCCCCAAATCCCGCACTCTACACATTGAAACAAACACTGGCTATTTGCTAATGAGTTTTGCAGCTTTAAAAGAATGTCCTTGCATTAAAATGACCTCAGGGATTTTTTTTTTTTACTGTTCAGACTAAAGTGTTTAAAAAAGCACGTTTGACTGGGAATGGGTGACAGGCGCGAAGGGAAATGAGACAATCATCTAAATTCTCTGCCTATAGATGCAAGAAATTCACAGAATGATTTACAACGATTACTGTGATTTTTATAGTATTCGTAAATGCTAAACATTATAACAATCGATGCTTTCACAATGTTGTTTAACCGATGTCGATAAAAAAAGTATATATTTACTGGATTATTTTCCATTCAATAGAATAATCGAGAGCCACTCGAGAAAGAGTTGCCGTTAGTGATGAATGGGGTGTGTGATACGAAAGAAAGGGAAGGTAGTAGGGAGTAAAAATTATGAGGATAATGACTGATGGTTGATTGAAGGGGTAAAGATATTAGTGTTCAGTGAGGTTTTTGTACGATCAGCGAAGTTAGGCAACGTCGAGCCTGGTCAATACCTAGATGGGTGACCGCTTGGGAATGCCAGGTGCTGTAAGCTAGAATATGCAAGTGGTGTGATGGATAACGGCTCGGAATTGGAAATCAGAGAGCCGAGTTCCAATACCAGCCATGTTCATTATATTCACTTACGCGTAAATACCCTTCATGAATTCACATCTTCTCCCCTCGGCTATGGGTTAATTAATATGACATATCAGTAAATTATTAGTATCTCCCCTAAAATTCCCACAATGTAAAAATATTTTCTGGCTTTAGATAACCTGTAAAAGGTTGTCAAGCCGTAAAAAAGCAAATCAACCAATTATGTTGTGTTCAAGAAAGCACAAACAAATTTTTTTCTACAAAGTGTTATTTTTGTAAAATTTTCTTATTACACATTTTTAAAAATCGGTATCACCCCAAGCAAGGCAGTGCAGCAACTAACACACAAGGGTTTACAGGGTGTGGAGGAATTAAGAACAAAAACATTAGTAATGAGGAGAAAGAGGAAAGAGCAATCAGGAGGACAGTAGATAGCGATTAACATTGCATTTAAATTTTTGCAGATTAAAATTGATTGAAACATGGAAGAAATGAGTGTAATTCGACTCTGTGGATGTAGCATGTCGGGTCATAGTTGGAAAGATCTGAACTGGTGGCACTAAAGAATGTAGCTCATTTGAACATTTATGGAAATATTGAGCAGCGATTGCCCCTGCAGAAAAAAAAAAAGACCGCAAAGTGGAGAAACGTCTTCCCCAACAAGACCGCGTAAACAATTTTGAACTTTATGAAGACTGGAACGTGAGTCTGGAGCAACTCCAAGCCAGATATACTCTAATTTTGGTCTAATATGATGATTTTCTAAGTGTAGCTTAATTGTGGCACAGGGCCCAAATTATGGGGCACCCAGTGAGGATCGAACTCATTATTCAGTCATAATTGATCTAGTTAACTGTTACACCACGTCGAAGTACCGAAATGATTATCTAAGCGTAGCTTAGATGTGGCAGAAGGTTAAAACTACGGGGCATCCAGTGAGGATCGAACTCACTATTCAGTCGTAATTGTCCTAGCGAGAGAAGCTTGCTAACTATTACTCCGCATCAAGGTGCTCAAAATGATTTTCTAAGCGTAGCTTAGATGAGGCACAAGGCCAAAACTATGAGGCACCCTGTGGGGAACAAACTCGCTATTCAGTCGTAAATGATCTAGCAAGGCAAGCATGATAACCATTACACTACTTAAAGATAATTTTCTTAGCGTAGCCTAAATGTGGCACAAGGCCGAAAGTATGGGGTATTCACTATTCAGTCATAATTGATCTAGCTAGCCATTACACCAAAATGATTTTCTAAGCGTAGCTTAAATGTGGCACATGGCTGAAAGTGTGGAGCACCCAGTGAGGATCGAACTCATTATTCAGTTGTAATCTATCTAGCGAGACAAGCTTGCTAACCATTACCCCACGCGTGGTTTACTTCCTGGGGCTATAGAACGAACCGGCCATCCTTCCAGAATCTTCAACAATAGGTTGTACATATAAATTCCACTTGAGACCTGGAGTGAACTTGAGACCCGATAGACGCTCAAAGCATGGAGCCTTATTGAGAATGCAACAGTTCATTATGGCAGGAGAATATTCAAAGTTTAACGTCTGATGAGGATAAATATACCATAGGGATTCCATCTTATAATATCTGTTTTTATTCGAGCTATTTACAGTAACTTGTTTGATGTTGTGAGATTTTATTATGCAACTCGATGGTTGTTCATCATACTGTAAATAAATATATAATAGTAATCAATATTTATGTTTATTATTTTATTATTTAGTAATCAATATTATGTTTATTATTTTATTATTTTATTATTTCTATCTGAAACTATAAAATAATCAATTATAGGTACTTTCAATGTAAATGATACCCATATAAATACATAGAATTGTAAGCTATTGGACATTTTTGAGTAGTAGAGTTGACAATGAAGAAGACAATATTCTTGTAAGACAATGCTCTGTCACAGTCTGTATTTTGCCCCCCCTGTCAAAAAACGAAACAGTTATAAGACACGACATTGATAGAATGGTCCCATCCTCATTAGACATTAATATTGTAGAAAACTTGTGGTTAATCATTAAAAAATATGTATCTGAGAATGGATAAAAAAACAAAAAACGTTCAAGCAAAGATGATCCCATGGAAGAAATTAAGGCTACTGAAAGTAGCGTTAAAGTAAAAAATGTAGAAAGGTTAACAAAATGAATGAAATGCTTATAAAGTTTACATAATAAAAAAACCTGTAATAATATGGAAAATAATAAATTTCTTCAGGTATCTGAGAAGCTAGCCTTATAGAAGAATGCTGAGAATACTATGGACTGAGCATGTAAACAACGAGGAAGTTTTAAGGAAAATGGACACGTATATTCAGAATCAGAGAGACAGTTAAAATTTGGCACACACACACACACACACACACACACACACACACACACACACACACGGCGTATTGAAGGCAAAAGAGACAGAGAGGGAAACACTGAATAACCTACATAACAGGCTTGTGTAAATGATTTTCAGAACAGGAGTGAGAGTGATAGTGAAAAGCAAGACTTACTAAGAGCTGCAAAGGATAGAAAGTTGTGGGGAGTAATGATCGCACATATCTTGAAGGTACACAGCACATCGAAGGAAAAGATATGGGATAGAGTGTTAATCAAATATATGCCGGTATAATTAGAGGAATAGAATTTTAATTGAAGACATAATTAAAAGGGTATAAAAGGGAAGACCACAGATAGCGTATTTCAGGGATCGGCAAACGTTTCAGTGCAAGGGCTACATTAAAAAATTCGCAATTTTATTGGGCCGCATAGTATATTAAGCCCAAATATGGTCTGGTGCCCCTTCTGTTTGCCTCGGGGTTCTTGATAGGCTCCAGAGGCGGATATGCAATGTAGTTGGCCCTGCCCTGGCGTCTCGTCTACAGTCACTTTCTCACAGACGCGCCATCGCCTCCCTCTGTCTGTTCTACAAATACTTTCATGGAAATTGCTCCGAGGAGCTGCATTCGCTGGTTCCCAGACGTCATGAGTTCCAGCGCCTTACGAGGCTGGCATCCCGCTCTCACCCCTTCACTGTCGAAACTCCTAAATGTAGCCGTCTCTTCTACTCTAATAGCTTCATGTCTCGCACCTCTCGCCTGTGGAACTCCCTTCCCTATTCCTGTTTCCCTGTGAGCTATAATCTCCAGCTATTTAAGTGTAATGTCAATCGACATCTCCAGTTGCCTTGATCTATCCACTACCCTTCTCCTCATCCTTTCTTCTATCATTCCTATCTGATCTTGCACTAAACTTTCTGTAACCCCTTGCGTCCTAGTGGCTTCCCGCCTTGCTTGGGGTGAAATGCTTAAAAAAAAAAAAAGAAAAAAAAGTAATATTTAAATTAAGCAAAAAATGGCTTTCAAAGATAAAATGAAATTAATTTTTATTAATTAATATTTTAAAGTACTGTAGAAGATTCACATGAAACGCATTTATTTGAAAGACAAAAGTAACTCAGTTTAAATTACTTTAAAGTAAAAATATTAATAAGTATTTTTAAACACATTTGAAACACATTGAAAGACAAAATAACCTTGTTTTAAGAAAAAAAATTAATCTTTTCATTCACTTCATTTTGATTTTATCTCATTTTTATATTTCTGTTTTACCTTCTTTTTATTCCATTTGTGACCTTATTTGCATTTTATCATCCTTATTTCTAGCTATCAATCAATTCTTTTTCTTCTTCTTCTTCTTCTTCTTCTTCTTTGATGTCTCCCTTTATAGCTGGCCAATATAAGTAGATGCCGGGCGTCATGGCTAGGTTTCCAGAGCAGTAGATCATTCGCGTTCTTGTTTTGCTCGCCAGCAGTGTTCTGCAAAGCGCATTCTGCGTTCACATAAGATTGTAGAAATATCAGGAGCCATTGACCTGTGATTTAGTTGGATGTTGTTTCCAAACGATGTTAAGTATAGATCTCAACATCCGAGTGTTGGTCCCATCAAACTTAGACTCTAGGGGTTAAGTTAATATCCAAGCAGTAGCGTCATACACTAACACCGCCTCTACAGTGGCGCGAATGAATCTCCGCTTGAGGTTATCTGATAGATCAGATTTCCAGATTACATTCATTTTATTCAAGGCAACCCAGAATTTCTTTCTTTTTATGTGCCATGTCCTTTCAGGCCGTAGGCGGTCATGGCTCTCCCCAATTCCTTTATCCCTTGTAGCTCTCAACAAATGAGCTATCACGTTTCTCCCCAACTTCCCGTCTTTGTAGCTCTTAGCAGTATTTGTCTTTTTGCTATCTGTTCTAATCCATATTCTGCCAACCACTTGTCTTGTGAGTGTTAGATTTTCCAAGCCCCCTTCCTCATTATGTGCCCTGGACATTTCAAATATCTCTTTCTGATTCATAATATAAGTGTCCATTTTGTTTCCATTTTCTCTAAAACTTCGTCGTTGTTCACATGTTCAGTCCATGGTATTCTCAGCATCCTTCTGTAGAATGACGCTGTTTTAAGTCCCTTCTTCATCTTTGAGCAGATTGCCCCTCATTCTCTGCCATTTAGAAGGACCGAGAGTGACCAAAACAAAACATTAAACAAAGAACTGGAGTCATATTCTTAAATAGCCTCGGCATATATTGTGGATGTCACGCCTGGCGTTCAACTCGTTCAGGAAGGTCTAAACTATCAGCTGTATACAACCGTTTTCTCAGATCAAGGATTAAATTATTAATTAATTCAAGCGAATGAATCCTATAGATTGTAAAAAAGGCTACACTACACCAAATCTCATTGTCTGGCGTTACACAACCACGAATAAAGAACATTACAGAATAATAAGACCACGCCACTAAAATCTGTAGAACAAGTAACACAAAGAGAAAAAATTGAAAATGATGAAGATGTTGACATTCCACAATACATTAATGTTATGGTAATTTACCCAGGCACGCATGGACTCTCCCAGCTATAAATAGGAGCAGGTACTGCCTTTTGGAGAGGGAAGTTTCCAGCCGTCAGTTCTGACATTCGGACCGAACATTTTTGCTATAACACTCTCGTTTCTATTACTGTTTCTGTTAATATATTTGTTGAACTCAATTCTTATCTTGTGTCTTTATTTCTGGCCCTAACAAGGCCACAACAATTAAACAAAAGGCTAGGAAAGACACCCCTATTTATACTAGAAAGAGCGAATAACAGTGGACTTGAGAAACGACTAATTTTACCATTGCCAATACCATAGTCCAAGCAAGTCTGAGATCATTAAATAAACGTTTTCTTTATAATTCCTAATTGGGGCCTTGCCTTATTTTTTTGACCTAAATATATAAACGTCACATTTCATTTGAATTTCCTGTTGTCTTTAAAAAATGGAGAAAAGAATCAAACGAAAGACACGAGAAAAAACTGACGTTACTTTTCCTTTTTAAAGTCACTTTTATTCTAATCAATCACATCCATTGGCATCTGTCTATAATCTATCCCAATGAACTAAATAAAAGATTCTGTTCGGCTTATATTACCTGAAGAAAACTGGAGCATATAACGACCGAAACGTCGTGAATACGACAACGAATATGAGGGCAACAGTCCGAACAATGTAAATAGTGTAAATTCATTATCATTTTAAGGCCACACAGCAACGCCATTAACAAGGGGGTGTGTTGTCTATCCGAAGACAGACAAATCGTTTGCTCTGTACGGAAACCTCAAAAAATTGATAGCCCACGCTCTGGAGGGATACGGCACACGGAAGTAGTTGTAGTTATATTACTTCAAAGAATGCGAAAGGTACTATTATGAAGGTTCTGATATTTTTCCAACATCTCTTTTACCACTGAATATTACATTGCTATATTGCTTTAGATTGTGGTTGTGTGGGTAGCAAACGGTTATCGTCGTTCAAAATGGAATTGGCCACCAGAATCCAAATTTTGACTGTGTTTGTTATATTTATTTTAGCGCTAATGACAATTGTAACGGTAACGGTGAGATTTACCGTTTTCAAACAGAAAAAAAAAAATGTTCGGCAGATATTGACCGAACAGTTAGAGATTTATTGCCGGTTGAAATTTATAAAATTTTCTTTTAAAATCGGATTTCAGGAAAATAGGTTATTCAACTCTTCTTAATTCTTGTTCTCCTATTGTTATTTCTCCGTGTTTTTTTTTCTCATATTTTTCTCACACTTAGTAACCCCTTGCATCTTAGTGACTTTACTGCCCTGCTTGGGATGAAATGATTAAAAAAGAAAACGAACAAGTTCAGTAACTGTTAACATTATTTCTGGTGGTTTCTTTCCTAGCATTTTGTTTAACGTAATGTGGAAAGTAAATTTTATTACTTTCCATTCTAGTTACATATGATATCCATTTTAGTTGTTGCTACTTTTGGAAGTCTTCAAGGGATATGGTTTTTGTTATTTGGCAAAGCTCTTTGTGTTTCTGTAGCGCCAGTTTATAAGATCTGATGGAGGATTGTCTAGCGGATTCATTCGCTTGAATCCATTTTTCATCTTTGATATGAGAAAACGGTCGTATATATGTTGTGGAGTGATTTTGCAGTGGAGACTTGTATTTGTACTAAGTCGGTCCTAAAATAGGTTCGACGTACAAAACGTTAGGAACTTGATATAATAGGTATTACGCAGAGTAATCTAGTTGTGGTCGCTGATACTTTCGTATTCGACTAACTGTCGTCCGACATCGACTGACTGACTGACCTTACTACTCCTACTTATTATAGGTTGGAGAGTCTATTAACTATAGAATAGGTGTATTCCACCATAACAATATAGCTGATAGTTAAGGCAATTTTGAGCGAGTTGGACGCCATTCATTGCATCCATATGAAAGTCTCGATCTGACGAGGCGATTTAAGAACGTGACTCGAGTCAATATTTCGGTTTTCTACTATCTAGCGTTGTTGGACAAAGCTACACCTAGCTCAATTTATCCTTAATACATTCAAGAAAAATATGAACCTCACCTATGGGTTAAATAGCAGGATAGTCTGAACTCTCTAGCCTTGGATGTCAGTCGGTCTAAGAGAAGGATTGCAACATGTTACATCAGGCGTCCCGTAATCCATTAGAAGCATCTCATGAAATGCTATCACAGCAGCAGTGATGTGTATAGGGCAAAATAACCTGACGGGGCCCATCCCTCGTCAGGGTGGTTTTGAATTCAAAGTTTTCTTTTTTTGATGCCACCCCAAAGCATGAAAGTCAAGTCATCCTTGCTATTTAGCCCATAGATGGATTCATACCCCTTTCTGAATCGTATTTACACAAAAATGAGCGCAACTAACTCGGCCGTAATTCGAACTCGCCTTGCCGATTTTTCTCTCAGGGCCGTTAACCGTTGCACAGGCCGCATATCCAGAAGGATGACACTGGATTTAAAACTGTAAAGAAGGAACCTGAAAGCCACGCTACTATCTTTCTCAAGAATAGGTCACTTCGAGGAATATTCCAGATATTTGATACCGTATAAGCCAGTATAATCTGTCGTGTGTTGCTTGGAGAGTAGATGGGTGCCGCCAATTCGTTCCCACTGACCTGAGAAATTCTCCGAAGAACATTTATTCAACATAGAACTCGATGATCTCAAATGTCATGGATTTAACTCGAATTTCTTCTTCATATATGTGTCGTGTCCTCTCAGGGTATAGGCGGTCATGGCTTTCCACAGATTGCTGTCCTTTGTAGCTCTAAGCAACGTTTGTATTCTTATCAACTCTCCCAGCCATTGCTCTGTCATTCATTTACTCATTAGGTAGGTTATTGTTTCCCTCTGCTCCTCTTGTGTTCAATATATCTTGTGAATATTAAATTCTTGTAGCATATCTACGTCCCCATTCACATAAATGCAGTAGTAAATACTGTATGTTGGTCTGCAGTCGGAGATTCGTTTTCAACTGTGCTGGTCAAACTCTCTGTCTCCAGGCAGAGAGGATCCCCAGACGAGGCTATGTCGAAGGGCAAATTCTCGTGTCGGGAAACAGCTACTCGACCCCGTATAAAACGGGGTCTACGGGGAATTTTTAGCCGAGCCTACGGGCTCGGATATCCCACATTAAATTGGGCCTTGTGCCACATTTGACCGCGTGGGGCGGTTGGTAGATATTCTGCAGTTGGAGATTCGTCCCCAGCTGTGCTAGTGAAACTCTCTGCCTTCGGACAGAGAGGATCTCAAGACGAGATTATGCCGAAGGGCGAATTCTCGTCTCGGTAAACAGCTACCCG
Source organism: Acanthosepion pharaonis (assembly GCA_903632075.3). NCBI lineage: Eukaryota > Metazoa > Mollusca > Cephalopoda > Sepiida > Sepiidae > Acanthosepion > Acanthosepion pharaonis. The sequence goes on from CAHIKZ030002678.1 coordinate 916,077, forward strand.
ATCCCGTTTTATAGTGGGTCTCCGGGAAATTTTTGGCCGAGCCTACGGACTCGGATACCCCACATTAAATTCACCAATGTGACATCTGATCGCGTGGGGTGGTTGGTAAATATCCTACAGTTGAAGATTCATTGTGGAATTCACTTCTAACAGTTGACTACTTCTACGCGCCGCTGGCGAATCTTATATGTGTTGTTCTTGTCCTAAGTATTATCGTTCATTACCAACCTTCATTTGATTATTCTATTCAGTATTCTTTCCTAGGTTACAACAATTCTCCAAGCTTTCTTTCCTCATTATGTTTCTAGAAATTTAAACTGTATTTTTCTGATTCGAAATAAAAGTATCCTTTTCGTTCCCATTTTCCCTAATATTTCTTCTTTTCTCACGTATTATGTTCATCTTATTCTTAACATTTATCAGTTGAACTACATCTCTGTTGATTCTAGTCTCAATTTCGTCTACAAAGAAAATTGTCCAGCATTCACTGCCATATAGGAGGAGAGATTTTACATGCAAATTAATTCTAACTTCTCTCATTCTCTCATTAGCATTTCAATATTTTTCTTGATTCAGACATAGTGCCGCAGTGAAGTAAATGCGACGATAGTGATTGTGTTATGTCCATATTTCAAGTAGCAATGGTCTTGCTTGACTAGGTCATCAGAAATGCAGCTTTGTTTTGAAACAGCGATCAGTGGTGCCAATGAGAAATGCTCAGCCATTTCCATCATGCGAAATTAGTATCTCTTCTAAGTGTTTTATTATCTTTTCACATACATCTGAAATGAAACGACTGGACAGACATGATTTTGCCAATTATAGAAGTAGAACAAAAACAGCTCATTTGGTTTGTCGTTTTTTTTCCCTTTTGAAATTGACAAAATCATCTAAGTTTACATTGAAGATGGTCAGATGAGGAACATTTAAAAGTTTCTATTTTTTATGGGTATTTATGCATTTTATATTCAGTAGAAAAGTTTGAAAAAAAGGTACGAGATCGATTATTTAAGAGACAATCCCAATCGTCAGAAGAATTGACTCGATTAGTCAAACAGTGGACATTTCTCATTAGTTAAGGTTCCTTGATTTACTACAAAAGTCATTAACTTTTGTTTTTTTGATGAATTGTAAAAAAGCATAATTATATTAACTACACAAACACGAATATGAATTTAAGCGAAGAAAATATTTTTCGCAGGGGAAAAAGTGATGGGATAGAGGAATAATAATAATAATAATAAGAAGAAGAAGAAGAAAAAATAATAATAATGATAATAATAATAATAATAACAATAAGAAAAAATAATAATAATGATTATAATAATAATAATAACAATAAGAAGAAAAAATGATAATATAGAAGAAGAAATAATAATAATGATAATAATAATAACAAGAAGAAGAAAAAGAAGAAGAAGAAGAAGAAGAAGAAGAAGAAGAAGAAGAAGAAGAAGAAATAATAATAATAATAATAATATAAGGATGCTGAGGCGGGAATAAAGCGGTAATAAAAAGGAAAAATTGAATTGAAAAAAGAAAACCGTGGAATATAAAAATGAGAAAAAACAACAAATAAATATGGGTAAATAAGAGACACATCTTGTTAGAGGAGGAAGAAAAGTTCCTACAAAGGGGAAAGAAAGAAAGAAAGAAAGAAAGAAAGAAAGAAAGAAAGCGTACGGCGTGAATAGTAAAAGAAAGGCTGGAAATTTGAGGTGGCAAGAAAAAAGAAAGAAAGAAATGAAAAAGAAAAAGAAATCAAGCAATAGACAGCGAGAATTAAAGATAAAAAGGAAAAAAATGAAAAAGTAAGGAAACTTGAGAGAGAAAGGTGAAGAGAGTGACAAAAAAAAAATAATGAAAAAAAAAAAGAGAAAATAATAGATTGTGGTTCTTTCTTTTGACATCGAAGAGGGTGAGATAAGGATGTGGTTGTTGAAGCTGAGATAAAGATGAGGATTAGAACAAGGAAAGGCGGTTTTGCCAAAGCTCGAAAAGAGAAATTAAGGTGCGCGGTTCACTAATTGACTTTGAATGGACGCTTTTTCCTCTAGAAAAGGGTTTGTTGGCGATCAAACGGATTTCTACTTCGGTCTCTGAGAGATTTTAAACTCAGCTAACTGAGAAGCCGGCCATCCTCGATCTAAAAGCAATATTCATCGACGGAATTTATCAATATACACTGCAGAAGATCAAGAGTCGATTGGAAAAAATGCCAATCCAAGTCTGGCCTATTTAACCCAACCCAGCACAATGTCAGACGTTGCAAGATCGACTAAGACTTTCTGGCGATGGACAGATTAGATTTCTTTGTGCAAATGAGTTTAATTATATGAATCATATTCGGAATGAGTGTCGAAGTTAATTTAATTTATTGCTTAGTTTTCCTTAATATAAGCAACATTAAAACTGTCTAGGGTTGCCTAATTAGGAAGGTTAAACAATCAAGCAAATAATTACATTTGATTGATTTAAAACGCAATCCAGGCCATAAGACGTGCATTTACGACCATTGGTAATATCTAGTTCGTCATTCAGGCGAGTTAGTTCGGAACATTAATGAGTCTATAACACCTACCATTACGCTCCTACACCAAGGTCAGAATGTCATTTGGATGGCATTATAACATAGCTGGTCAATATAAGTAATATTTACCAACCTCCCCACGAGGTAGGATGTGGCACAAGGCCGGATTTAGTGTGGAGCAATCCGAGCCCATAGGCTCGGCCAAAAATCCCCCGTAGACCTCGCATAAACGGGGTCGGGTCTGTTTACCATCCCGGATGTCAGAGGGTTCGAACAACAGGTCAGAGCTGAGCACGCGGCCAACTCCAATTGACTAACTACCTGATCGTCAGGTAGCCAGTAACTGTATTAAGTTACAGTCAGTGCCGTCTGTCTAACTCTTTGCATTAGCAGGGAGGAACCCGGACGAAGCTTTGCCGAAGAGCAAGGTTTCGTTCGGGGAGGTTGACAGCTTTCGAGCCCGCTTAGGCTATATTTTTGGCCGGGCCTACGGGCTCGGATGACCCACAATAAACTTGGCCTTGTGCCACATTCAATCCCACGTGGGGGGATAGCTAAATATTGTAGCCAGTAACTGGTCAACATAAGTAGATGCCGGGCGTCATGGCTAGGTTTCCAGAGCAGTAGATCATTCGCATTCTTGTTTTGCTCGCCAGCAGTGTTCTGCAAAGCGCATTCTGCGTTCACGTAAGATTGTAGAAATATCAGGGGCCATTGACCTGTGATTTAGTTGGATGTTGTCTCCAAACGATGTTAAGTATAGATCTCAACATCCGAGTGTTGGTCCCACCAAACTTAGACTCTAGGGGTTAAGTTAATGTCCAAGCAGTGACGTCATACATTAACACCGCCTCTACAGTGGCGCGAATGAATCTCCGCTTGAGGTTGTCTGATAGATCAGATTTCCAGATTACATCCATTTTATTCAAGGCGACCCAGAATTTCTTTCTTTCTTTTTATGCGCCATTTCCGTTTAGGACGTAGGCGGTCATGGCTCTCCCCCCTCCCTCTATCTCTTGCAGCTCTCAAGTCCCTTCCCTCTGCTTCCTCCCCCAGACCACGTTCTGTCATCTACTTACTTAAGCCCGTCAGGTACGTCACGCATTGTTTTCTCTTGTTTCTCTTTCCCTCTATTCGATACCCGTGAGTATCAGATTTTTCAGGCCCCTCTTCGTCATTATATGTCTCAGAAACTCCAGTTGCATCTTCCTGTTGTTAAGTATAAGCCTCCTCCTTTTTTGCAACCTCTCTAAGACCTCATCATTGCTCACACGCTCTGTCCGTGATATCCTCAGCATCCTTCTGTAGGACCATGTCTCTGTCGCTTCGAGTTTCTTCTTCATCTTTGAGGAAATCGTCCAACATTCGCTGCCGTAAAGAAGGACTGATGTCACGTAACAGCTCAGTATTCTTTCTTTGTTACCAAAGAAATCCTCCTGTCTTGCAATACTCTGCGCCTAGAATTTAACTTTGCTAATTTTCACATCCTTTTCAGTAGAATTTATTTCGCTCCTAGATGCGTAAAAGATTCATTAGATTTTATTGTTTCACTTATCATAACCAATAAAGTTTTACCTTATTGGTAATCATTAAGTAGTTTTGACATCATCTAATTTATTCTCGTGAGTGACTGTTTGGTAGCAAAATCTGACATCAATTAATCTATTGCTAATATGGATGTAGTTCAACTCTCCTTCTCTATATAAGACAGAACCGCCATGGTCAACCACGGCGCAATAGAGAAGACTGGGGTGGCTCTTCAGTCCCTTCGATTTTTGCTGGAACAGAAAACCAAGACTAAATTGAACTTCTTGGCGTCAGTCTATGATAATGCGATTGAGATGAGCTGTATCATTCTTTTAAAATTAGCACTGCCATTAATTCTCAAAATAAATCACTGAACTTCCTCATTTTTATTTTTTATTTTGAGATTCAACGGCGGTATCTCCTGTAAAGGGAAACGCAAATTCGAATCTTGACGGAAGGCGCATTTTCTTTAATATTTTTCTCGAATGTGCAAACGAATAGACGAAATGAAATACCGTTTAAAATAAACCGAACGTCTACTCAGATACGTGTATCCACTTAAAATAATGTTTAAAGTAATAAAAGTATGTCGAATTAAAAAATAAAATTCATTAATTCTTTTGAAACGCATATATATATATATATATATATATATATATACACCCAGGACGCGGATGCAGTTTAACGTCTTACCCAGGACGAATTATTTAGTCTGAAGAAGTCATTTTGAGGAAAGAAACGCGTTGCATATAATTTTTCTCAGTCAGTTATCTACCATTATTCTGATACATAGATTTTACATATGACATTATATATATATATATATATATATATATATATATATATATATATATATATATATATATATATATATATATATATATATATATATATAATAAATTGTACGGATATGAGTTTGTAACCCTAGGTTTAATGCTTTTGTGATCATCAGACAAAACTCTCTCTATATATAATATATTTATGTTTATGCGTTATTTTTATCGATACAAATATTTAAGTCAATACTCTTTTTATAATTTGATTTACTAACCAGGCGCTTCCCCTGTAGCTAAATGATATAGCACGTCAGGCTAAATGACGGTGCCGTATAGGATACAGGTTCGATTCCTGTCGGAAAACATATATTTTCTACGAAATTTCTCGGACATTCAAGCCGGCAAATGTAGTTAATATTGTTTATTATAAACAGAGAATTTACTTAATTATTTGTATCTATAAAAATAACATATAAACAGAAAATACATTAAAAATAATTGTCAATTTTAGGACCGAATAGCCAGACTACCCACATATATGATTTGATTATCGGTGTGAATGCTTGTTCAAAACCAGCCATATTTTTCGGAAGGACCAAATACAGAGATACATAGTGTGCGCCAAAATCTCTAAATGACCATCCTCAGGTTTTGAATTCAGGATTCTTTTTTTTTTTTAAACTGAATATGTAGATTTTTATATACATGTGTATCTATAGTGATGGGAATGTTTACTTTATTTCCAAACACGTGCGCGTGCGCGCGCGCGTGTGTGTGTGAATATTATCACCTCTTCTACCATTTTCTTTCTTTCTTTCTTTCTTTCTTTCTTTCTTTCTTTCTTTCTTTCTTTCTTTTCCCTAAGACCAAACAGCGCTTTTGAAATAGCTTTTTTATCTGACGTAATGCTAAGGAACGAAGGAACAAACAGGATTGTTATTATTATTATTATTATTATTATTATTATTATTATTATTATTATTTTCTTTGATTTCTGGCGTTTACACATTTCTTTCCGGGTCCCGCCCAGGGACCTAGGTTAGAAATGGCACCATGACACTTTCCACTGACAAAAAAAAAAAAAAAAAAAAAATACATAGATAAAGCCCTTCGTAAAGTGTGGGCTGTACTTGTCAAAACAATTTTTTGTATCTCTTTGAGGCATGGACTTTCAGGAATCTCTTCAATTAGTCTACTGCAATCTTTTCCAACCAGTCTTAGGGCTCCAACTACAACAGGGATTATTGATGTTCCCATATGTCACATTATTATTATTATTATTATTATTATTATTATTATTATTATTATTATCAGTGTACTCGTGACGTCAAAAATGACAGCAATTGTTAGAAAGTTTTAATGATGAGAAGCAATTGAAACAAAAGTATTGAAACAATGTACTGAGATTCAATGAAGCAGAGATAAAGAATTAACAATTAAAATAGAAGCCAATGAACCATTTAATTAATCCGTTTCTTTTATACATTTTACACGCTCAATGGTATCTATGAGTCATTGATTATTCCTGGTATTATATAAAAAACGTTTTGCTCAATATCTTTTCATGTTAAAACTTTTCTGCATTTAATGTAACAGTGAAATGGAAATACCCCCCTGATAGAAAAAGATTAGCAACAGAAGACGGCGATGACAAAGTCTATTTCAAAAGCAAGTTGAAGCAAGATGGTCACTTAATAGACAAAGATATCTGAGTGCCTCACATGAAAGGCTTGAACAAATACGACTTCGGTCTAAGAAAATTAGGAATAATTTCGCTCCGGAACTAATGTTGTCTAAATGTAAATAAATATTTTCTTTGTATAGATTATTAAAACGACTAAGGGGAGTAATTACTCATAAATCTACTAACTTAAGTTGATTTAATTGAGGTGGGACAGGAAACATATAAATAAATACACACTGATAATTATTATATAGTTTTATTAATATTATTATTGTTATTATTATTATTAGTAGTAATCGATCTTTTTTTAGGATGAATGATGTTCTTGTGTAGATGTGTTGAGTAACAGTCAAGTACTTTTCGAAGTATGCTTGTTGGACTCAGTAAGTCATATTTTTACAACGTTCGCAAAAGGGTATTTTACAGCAACTTGATTGATATGTTCTTTAACCTTCAATGGAATTTATATATCGGGATGACTTTAACATTTTTGTTCTTAGGCATTTTCCACAATCTGGCCATCTCCCCCTTCAATTCAAAGTAGTTGTTTATCTTTTTTGTTTGCTTTGCTCTTACATTGTCGTCAGCAGGTACGGCAACTATTATTTGTCATACATTTTCAGTGTTATTGAGAACAAGTATATCTGGTCTCCGGTGTTCACTAACTTGATCAGTTTGAAAGCCATAGTCGCAGGTTCTCTTGATTGGGTTACCTTCTCTCATTACTCTCAATGGTAGCATTTCTCGGACACGTTGTAATGATATTTTTTCGCAGCAGCCAATGAAAGTGAAGGTAAAATCGGTCATCACGTTTTTTTGTACTATCTATATATCAGAATGTTACAGCCACTGGTTACTTGTGTGGCATTCTCTTGTTTCTCTTCTCAACGCCTACACATTGAATCACCTCTAATTTGGTACCCTTTGCAGGCTGTGGCTTTCGTATATAAAGCTTGTTCCTGTGTAGACAGTCTCTCTATTCAGGTCACCATTTCGTATGTAAGGCTTGTTCCTACGCAGCCAGTCTCTCTTTTCAGGTCACCTTTTCGTATGTAAGGCTTGTTCCTACGCAGACAGTCTCTCTTTTCAGGTCACCATTTCGTATATAAAGCTTGTTCCTGTGTAGACAGTCTCTCTTTTCAGGTCACCATTTCGTATGTAAGGCTTGTTCCTACGCAGCCAGTCTCTCTCTTCAGGTCACCTTTTCGTATGTAAGGCTTGTTCCTGTGTAGACAGTCTCTCTTTTCAGGTCACCTTTTCGTATGTAAAGCTTGTTCCAACGCAGCCAGTCTCTCTTTTCAGGTCACCATTTCGTATATAAGGCTTGTTCCTGCGCAGCCAGTCTCTCTTTTCAGGTCACCGTGCTTCAGACATTCATGGAAGGCTTCATGGTCCTTCAATCATTCTGTTGCTCTTTCAAATTCTCCATTCAACCGCACGTCTAGTCGTTGGTCACGTTTCTCCCACGCCTTTCTCGTTTTTAATAATAATAATAATTATTATTGTTTTTGTTCTTCTTGTTGTTATTATTTCCTCTTCCTTCCTTGGGTTTTTGTTGTATACACATTTCCTTCCGGGTCCCAACCAGAGACTTAAGGTCAGAAATGGCTTCACGACATAATCCACTGATCATTTTTGTAACCCCCTAAAATCACACACATTTTGCATAGATGAAGTTATTTTTATTATTATTTAACAAAATGAATGACGAATTTTTTCGATATTTTTCAACACTTGAACGCAATTTAAGAAAAGAAAAAAAAACGACTCTGTGTTTAAGAATGTTTAATAACATGTTTTTTTTTTTCAAGATATGTTTAAAAATTACATGCAAGTATAAAATATAAAAGATTAAACTCTTTCTACAAACGCTGCATGTATTGAGAAAATGGTTGTGTTGATAATCAAAGCGAATGTAACGCATCCAGCGTGAACGGTATGCAACTCAAACGTGATTCGTTAATAAAAGCAATAAATCAAATAGTCAAGCAATCTTAAAAATCTCCAGTCATTTTGTTCATTCCATTAGGGTGGGACGTTAGTAGCTTGCCCGTGCAACTACGTGTTTTAAGGGATGAGAGGTTTGTGGATTGTGGACATTCATAATTTGAATCCTTAGATGTTCGTCGAAATATTATTAATATTATTAGTAGTAGTTTGTTTTTCTCCTCTGCTTTAAGCCATAGGTATTACGATAAGGATAAGGTAGAGATGACCATCTGAATTTGAAGAAAAATAGATTTCATAATTATATTTGTCTTTGTTTCTCGTAATAAAGCGGAAGGCAACGTAATAAGAATTCAGATATCCAAAGAATTTTCTTATCTCTTACCAAAGTTTCATCAAAGATTAATACCTTAGGTATTAAAGAAGATATCTCAAGATTTTCGGCACTTATATATATATATATATATATATATATATATGAAATAGACTTAATAGGAGATCTACTGGAGAGTCAATGTAAAAGATACACACACGCATCATGTCGCATTTTATTCGTTAAAAAGTCTCAAGAGATGAAAAATACTTTGAAAATAGTCAAAATAAGTGGGAGAGCGTAGATAATTCCATTAAGATATTTCAGTGTTTATTAACATCCTCTTCAGTGTAATAGAATGACGGTTGAATCATCTTTTATTCAATGTTCTGTGTCCCTTTAGAATAATGGTGATCATAGATTTCTACAATTTCCTGTCCATTGTAGCTTTTAATAAATTTTGTCTTTTTGTTATATATCTTAAAACCCTGCCCCGCCATTGATCTACCCAAGCTCGCTAGGTTTGCTTATGTGTTGTTTTCCTCTATTACTCTCGCCTTCAATCTTTCCTGTGAGTATCAAATTTTCTAAGCCCTCTTTCTTCATTATGTTCCTTAGAAAATTCAAATGTCCCTTCCTGATTTGATATAAATTTCCTTTCCATTTTCTCAAAAACTTCGGCATTGTTCACATGTTCAGTCCATGTTATTCTCAGAGTCTTTCTGTAGAACCATATTTCTGTTGTTTCAAGTCTCTTCTTCATCTTTGAGGAGATTGTCCAGCATTCACTGACATATAGAACTTGTATTACATAACATTTCAGTTCTCTTTGTTTTTAATGGAACAACCCTCTTTCTTAATACTTAGTTTGTGGAAGACATCTTTCGCTATTCCAATGCATCTTCGGTTTTCAGCATCGCCCTTTCCGCCCTCTGTTAAAAAAAAAACAAAAACTTTCTAGTTATTTAAATTGTTTGATTTACTTATTTTTACTTGTTTGATTTTGGGCATTCCACTTTGTATATTGCGCTGTTCCTTTTACTAAAAACCATGCATTCTGTTTTCTTGCAATTAAGGTTTAATCCTTTCAGGCTTTCCTTTACGACATTCTGTAGAAGTTCTTGTAGTTTCCTTTCTGTGCCTGTTACCAACATTGTTTCCGCCGAATTGTTAAGATTGTAGCTGTCAATTATGAACCCTGATCGGAATTTTAATTCATTCTGAATCGCCTTATTGTATAGGTGGAATAAATCCGGTAAGAATACCCACCATTGTCTTACCACACTTTCTATTTTTGTATATTTACTGAACTCATTTCTTTGTCCGTATTCAGGCGGTTTGCGCCCAGCATAAGTTCTGGATTATTCTAATATTCTTCCCGAATTCCAATTCTTTGTGACGTACTTTCTTCATAACTGAATAAAAATTAGAAATTATATTAAGCCCGCTATAAGCCTATCGTTTGTGCTGTAAAGGTTAGCCTCAAAAGGTCTGTACTAAAATATAGTGCCATTAAAAAAATAATAGTCTGAAACTATTATTTAATACATATTTTAATAAATATTTCCACTGTGCTACTTATTTTGAATTCAAATTGAAAAAAATGCCATATGTAAGCAATGTTTCTGTAAATAAAATTTGGTTCTATATTCACCGTATCTGTATAGAAAGAATTTATATCTGCTTTATCAAAATTCAGAAAACTTACAACGTTCGTAATGATAAGCATTGCTGTTGTCTGCTATTTCATGTTACTATAATTTAGTCGAACGGAGCCGAAAAGCAAAACAGTGGAATTATCTAAATTAGTCAAAACAAGCTATTTAATTAGAACTTCTTAGAACTGTGCCGTATTATTTAAACAAAATAACTGAAAATTATTCAAATGATTCTATCATGGTCAGCGCTATGTAGCTATGTCCAGAGCAGGAAATTCAAGAAGTCTTAGCATAATTAGAAAACAGAAAGTTATAAAATAGATGTGAAAAAGGTGTTTATGCGGAAATTCTATAGCGTTAAGAGTACTCCTATGACAACTATTCACTGTTTGCAGAACGAGTATTCGGTTAATAAAAAATGCGTAACATCAGAAATATATATATATATATATATATATATATATATATATTTTAAGCGTTTCATCCCAAGCAAGACGGGAAGCCACTAGGACGCAAGGGGTTACAGAAAATTTGGAGCAAGATCAGATAGGAGTGATAGAAGAAAGGATGAGGAGAAGGGTAGTGGATAGACCAAGGCAACTGGAGATGTCGATTGACATTACATTTGAATAGCTGGAGAATATAGCTGTCAAGGAAACTAGAATAGGGAAGGGATTTCCACAGGCGAGAGGTGCGAAAGCATGAAGCTATTAGAGTAGAAGAGACGGCTACATTTAGGAGTTTCGACAGTGAAGGGGCGAGAGCGGGATGCCAGCCTCGTAGGGCGCTTGAACTCATGAAGTCTGGGAACCAGCGAATGCAGCTCCTCGGAGCAATTGCCATGAAAGTATTTGTAAAACAGACAGAGAGAGGCGTGAGAAAGTGACTGTAGACGAGATACCAGAACAGGGCCAATTATATTGCAGATCCGCCTCTGGAGCCTATCAAGAACCCCGAGGCAAACAGAAGGGGCTCCAGACCATATATGGCAGCAATACTCCATGCAAGGGCGAATTGTTGATTTGTATATATATATCTTCAATAGCCGCATTAGTTTTTCACTATTTCTGCCTACAGCATATTACGCAATAACATTAGATAGTTCTATCAAACATAGCTCGGCTATTTTCTTATGGTCGTATGTAACACAACATTACGATATTATAAGAATGATCCTCTGATCGTCGCTGTCATAGTGGGGTGTTCCTTTTTCGCTCTCCTGACAGCGTGGTGATGGTCTGAAGATGACCCTCTCCTCTGGTTTGAAAATGTTTCCTTTGGCAATTTTATGTTAGTTTTCCGAGTTGATATTTTCTCGATAATTCTATTTGCATTTCGGCTGTTTGTTGGCTTCCTGCATCGAGTTCTGGTCTTCTGGCTGGATCCTTTTTCTGATGTCTTCTGTTGCGTCCGGGATCGACTTATCCTAGTAACACGGCACTAAATATAACCCACATATCAGGCTGGAATAAAAATATCCTTCAATAAAATGCACAACACTATTGAGAACTCTAACGAGCAGGTTTATTGAATACTAGCAGTAGAGCCCGGCGCTGCCCGGGAATGTAACAGTAAGAGATAGATCAAGTATCGACCATCATAAAGACTGAAAAATAAAATTGACAAAGATTATTGTTTAAGGTTGACTGACACGCATGTCTTAATTAATTTTTTTTTGTTTTTTTTTTTACGAATTGGTCAAACCCAAACTCAAACAAAAACATTGTTTTCAATCGTTATGAGTCTACCGATTGAATAGAATTTTATTATAAACAATTGTATTGTAAATGGAATTTTTAAAGCATTCTGAATGTAAAAATAAAGAAAAAAGTGTGCAAGACAATAAGAAATACTACCTGCCAAAAAAAAGTGAAGTTTTGTTGAAATCGGTTGAAAAATGTAGAACATCCGATCCCATGTATAAACGAACGCACACACACACATACAAACAACCTGGGTTTTATAATAAGTATAACTCGGTATGAGTTGTCGCCCTTTCATTCTCGCAATGCCTCTTAATCGTGTTTTCAAATAGATTTCGTGCAAAAACAATTGTGTTTTTCCAATTGTTGGCGCTGTCAGAACCACCGCAAAGTAATTTTACGTAGTCCTGTGAAGTTTTGTTGAAATCGGTTGAAAAATGTAGGAAATCCGCTCCAATATATAAACGAAACAGACACACATACACACACAACTTGGGTTTTATAATAAGTATGATAAAGAAAAAAACTGGTTGAAAAACATGTCTTTGTTAGTTACTGCAAAACTAAGGTATCTACTACATAATGGTGATTTGGGAACCCTCGCAAACTCTAAAGTACTAACTTAGTCAACTCTTTTTTATTCTTCAAAGTAATAACCAGCTAGAAGAGCAGTGCTCCAGACAGGAGGCCTACTAAGAACGTGAAATAGCAGACAACAGCAATGCCTATTATTAAGAACGTTGTTACCCTTAGAAAGCTTCCGTGCTGGCTTAGGACAACTCACCTTCATTATGTATATACCGTGTCTCTCACAGCTCTTGTCATTTGTAACCCTCATCAATTTATGTTCCATTACCATCTCTTACGGTCCCTATATTGCCATTCTTTTACATAAGCACTTTAGTTATGTTATTCTCGTTTTTCTCCTGAGTCACTTACCCTCACTCAGTATGTCCCGTGAGTTTTAAATTCTCAATAACCTCTTTTCTCAGGGTCCCAGATATTTCAATCGTCTCATTCTGAATATTCCAGTGTCCATTCCGTTCCTATTTTTCTTAAAACATCATCGTTGCTCACCCACGTGTCATCTCCACGGCATTCTCAGCATCCTTCTGTAGGACCACATCTCAGTAGCTTCAAGTCTTATCCGTGAGGAAATTGTCCAGAATTCACTACTCTGTAGGGGATAAATATTACATAGCATTTCAGAAATCTTTTCTTTGTTTCTAACGAAAATTTCCTATCTCTTAATTCTTTGTTTGGCTTCTGGAAGGCATCTTGCGATGCGCCTTCCGATCTCGGCTTCAGATTTTCCGTCATCACTACTCAGTAAATATTCGGTACCTGCTCGATTCTGATGTCCCCAAATCGTTGCGCACATATTGAAGTACTCCTCTTGCTGATAACCAGATTGATATAATTTGCATACACCTCCTCACTAGAATATGATTGGCTGGTGTCAGTCATAAATACAGACGGACGTGTAGGTACGACAGAGTTTAAGTCTATGACGACGCCCATTGGACTACGCCATTGGCTATCCTATTGGTCTACATCTATTACCTGCGACTACGACGAGTACCGGTTGATTACTGCTACCGTGTACTACTTGGTTACAGTAGCCAAACCCACTTAGCTACTTCGATCAAATATATCCCTTTCCGGGACATATCACAGATATTATATTTTCTTACAATTTATAGTTAGTCCTTTCTTCTCGCTTTCCTTTGATACATTGTCTTGGAGATCTATAGCTTCCTTTTTGAGTCTGCCATCAACACAATATCACTTCGGTTCGAAATTACATGAACGTTACTTGGATCAATAGACGCCTGAAGAAGATGAGACGGTACAGTGATCGAAAGGTTGTGATAATAAAAACGATGAAGACATTAGTCAATGTAAACAGCGGACTTTGTTTCAGATTTAAGAAAATCTTTTTTATCTGACTATATAACAATTTGCTCTTATGCAAACATCATGTCTTTTCTTGATTTTGAATTTGATCAAATAAATGATATCAAGTCACATATGAAGAGATCAGACAATAAGGACAACAATGACATGCGACTGAATAAAGTTGGTGAATTAAACTATTTTTATGGGCGAATAAGAAATGTATCATGGATCTTTTGATCATCTTAAAACATTTTTTTTTTTTAAAAAACAAAAGGTTTAGACAACGTTTCAAAAGATCAATCAGTTGATAGGTTTTCAAAGAAAACTGTCGCAACAGACTGGAATTCCGTTCTCGTAAAATTCTTGGAAAAAAATCTAAAGTAAAAGAAGCCTTTCTGAATGACGACAAGAGCAAAAGATGTAGTAATGGAGAAGCCAATATAAGAAAAAAAAAATCAATAATGTATTAATATTAAAGGTCTTTTGAACTAGTTCAATTGAAATCAGACAATAGCTTAAGATAAGAATAGGAAACCACGAAAAACATTTCTTTTTCCTCAATGTTCTCATATTCTCGCAACTCAATTCCTTTCTTAAATTTTCTAACGAATTAAGTCTCCAGTATCTTGTTACCGAGTCAGGCGTCTATCCAATCTAAGCACATTTTCTTTTCCACTCGATTTTGTAAGGCTTTCCATAATCGACTGCTTTTAATCTCTGAGATGACAACAGTGAAAAAAAAAATGATAACAAAAACAAACATAAAAATAGTTTTTTATTTGTCCGGTTTTACAAATCGAAACCTGAAAGGGAAATTATATGAACAAGAGAATATATAACAATAGCAACAGCATTTCTGTTGATACTGATAATGATTTTGGTCAAGAAAAAAATAATGATGATCAAATAAACATCAGTAGACACATTAAATTGCATGAGAAAAATCCACTCAGTATTAAATTCTATCATTATTTTACGAACCGTAGAAAAAGGGAAAAGAAATAGAGATTAACAATTATTGTAAAAGACGAAATCTTTAATAATAATAATAATAATAATAATAATAATAATAATAATAATAATACAGACAGGCAGGAAGATTGAAGCAAATAAGCCGGATATAATTGTCAATAACTGAAAAGAAAAAACTTGCCTACTAATTGATATTGCTTACTCTACTGACTGTAACATAACAACCAAGGAATTTGAAAAACTAACGAAGGATAAAGACATAGAAATCGAAATTAAAAAAAAATGTGGAAATTGAAAACAAGAATAGTACCATCAATAGTAGGTGCGATTCGAATGATAAAAAAGGAACACGACAACCCATTGAAAAAAATCTCTAGAAATCCCAGCTTAAGAAAAATGCAAAAAAAACCCAAAAAAACAATAATGTTTTGATAAGTACAACCACTTTGTCCATGTAACGCTAGTGATGTTATGGGGGTTAGAAAAACAAATCATACTCTGTAGCCATTGCAACACACCAATACGTACCTTAAGTCATCCCGCTGACTTGTTAGGTAGGGTGACCATAGCAGAAATCGAAATAATAATAATAATAATAATAATAATAATAATAATAATAATAAATCCAAATAAACAGAATAATAGAAGCCAATAAGCTAGGTATATAATTGTCAAATATCCTTGTTGATGCAAATATTTCAGTCAATTTGCTTAACAAACCAAGTAAATACAAGGATCTTGAAATTGAAATTCAGAAAACCTTAAAACTCAGAAAATCCTAATTTTTACTGGTGCAATGCCAAAAAAATGATATTTCTTGATTACCTGGAAGTTTATCTGAACTGCAACGAGTATTCCCAAAGTCCCCAGGTGACAGGTTAAGGACCTATACTACTGAAATTTGCGTGCACATTCTCAGATATTCAAAGAAATATCTTGAATGATGTTTTTTTTCGTATGTTGATGATTCTTCTGTGAGTTTACTGAATTTTCTTCCTCTTGTAACAGGATTCTAGTTTTCCAGACTCTCCATTTAATCTGTTCACACATTCTAATAGTACATAAATTTTATCGGTGCAGAGACAAACGCAATTTAATGAAAGTTTAAACTACTATACACAATCATAGCGGAGAAGCTTGCGTGATCCAATGACTGAGAACGATGTCGCCAGGCGTTCTAAACTCCTGGTAGGGTCACCCTTGACGGCAAAGTCGGAGACATGGACGCAGTCTAAGCGTGACAAACCTCCAAAGACCCAACTGTGGTACAAAGGGACGAGGATTACAATATATCTCAACAGTTGAACTGGCGGATGAAGAGGGCTACGCGTGACGGACATGCTACAGAAGGCGCCACTCGAAATTATAACAGGATTCTGCATGTCTCATTCCATATATACCGTAGAGGAAGGTCATGAAATCAAGTGTGTGGGCCACTTCCTGACCCACTTCCACTAGTATACGTCCTTAACCTGCCACCTTGGGACTTTAAACAAATTTACACCGTCGGCACTTTCCTTTACTCTGGTTTTCTTTCAACCCCAATCAACTGTTACAAAGCCAAGTAGCGATAGGGAAAGGATGACGGGAACAAGTTTTTCGTGAAATTGGAAGTTTCCAGCCTTGAAACTGTACGTTATACGCGGATTTAGTCACCAACGCCATCATTATAAAGGAAGCGATCAGCAGAGAAGAAATTAAATTACGAGATAAAACCGACGACGACGATGAAACGATAAAATTAAGACAATGATTCTGGGAATGTTGCCTACATATCCAACCATTTGTACCAACAACCACGATTTGCTGATTTACAGTCTCTTGACGCTTCAGGTTGAAACAGATCGCAAAACAAACAAGAAAACTCAAACCCTGAAAATGATAAGAATAATAACAAAACATAATTTATATTTGTATGCAATTTTAAACATAACTTGATGAAGATTTACTGTCGAAATATTGTTAAACGCTGTTTTTCTTAAACAACAATATTTTCTAAGTGTTGTAATAATAATAATAATGACTTCTTATTGACATGGCAGTCTCTGCAGACATTAATGTGTATTTGAAGATCTTTAAAAAAATAAAAATACAAGGACTTTGAAATTGAAACCTTCAAAATGTGGCACACAAAGACATAAAAATTTCCAGTCGTAGTTGGAGCCCTCAGATTGATTGGAAAATGTTCCGATAGACTCATTGGAGGGATTCCTGGTAGCTCATGCCTTATTTGTATTAGAAATACAAAGAGTTGTACCCACAAGTACAGCCCATAACTTACGAAGGGCATTATATATGTCAAATACATGTGATCTTATATTTATTTTTTTTTTTTTCTAAAAAAATGCTGAGTGGAAAATGTCATGATGCGATTCCTGAGCTTAGGTTTCTGTTTGGGACCCGGAAAGAAATGACTACAGACCAGATATCAAAGGAAATAATAATAATAATAATAATAATAATAATAATAATAAGTGCACTGATGCTATAACTATTATGGCTTCTGATCTTAATTGATTGGAAGTATTAACATGTACATGTTTTGTCTTAATGAATTAAGACGGGCCACATCAAATATTTCGTCCAATCCCACAGATTTGCTTGTCAGTTGCCTGTCCTCAAGGGGATGACGCACAGTGCATCTCTCTTCATGTGCGGGTGAATTGGAGGTGTATCATGGCTGGATGTCGAAAGTTTTTAGGTTTGAAGGATGCGGTAGCCAATACGACTTGGGAGTCACACCTTGATACTTTAGACCCCCACTCTTAATTGCAAACCGTCAGAGCGGATTGAGTTATCTGACCTGAATGTATTTCTGACTGAACTCCACCTGCGAAATTTAAAATTTAGTAAGGCCGATCTTTCCAATACTGTCCAATCTGGCATACCTGTGAGAAGGAAGAGTTTTGTCATCATTTTTAGAATTTATTTCCGAAACTGGAATGAATAATACATAAACCACAAAGGGGAGTCTTTATTTAATATGTCAGTCTGAAGTCACAGTGTGCAGAAAAATATTACCTGTTTTAAATTGCACAGAACTTTAATCCAAAGTTGATTTCAAGAACACATCAAAAGATTATATGCGAATCAACAGAACTGTTAGCATTATATATATATATATATATATATATATATAATATATATATATATATATTATTTATATTTCTGTTTTGTTCCACTACATAATATATATATATATATATATATATATATATATATATATATATATATATATATATATATATATATATATATTCCACCAATAACAATATTATTTAATCTGATTTGGTTTGCTTTATTTTGTTTTACGGCATTCAACCTCAACGGGTTATTTAATGCCGACAATTTTTTTTTTTATTGCTGGGAATATTTTGTTTTGTCAAAAATCTGTTTCTGGTAACATTTTCCCTTCAAAATTGTATTGCTGATAATAATGCTTTCAAAAAGTATTGCTGATAATAGTTAACTATTTGCCCATAGCTGGGATCCTAACAGGTGCCACCACCCCGTGTCAGGGTGGACCTGGGAACACCAGCAATTAAGGGGTGGTTCCACGCTCCTCAAAACCTTCTGATCAGAGACATTGCTGCTGAACGTAGTTTATCGTCTTACTCAGGACACGGATGCAGTTTAACGTCTTACCCAGGACGAATTATTTAGTCTGAAGAAGTCATTTTGAGGAAAGAAACGCGTTGCATATAATTTTTCTCAATTTTCTCAGTCAGTTATCCACCATTATTCGGATACATAGATTCATATATATATATATATATATATATATATATATATATATATATATATATATATATATATATATATATATATATATATATATATATATATATATATATATATATATATATATTATTACGTGTGGGTACACGTGTTTGAGTAGACGCCGACGCGCTGTAATTTATTTATGGTAAACTGTGTGAATTATGTCTACAGGCCTGCGCATTCGAGAGAATAAAAATAATATGTTCTCCAGCAGGATTCGAACCCTTCTCTCGCTTTGAAGGAGAGACCAGTTGAATGTACAGGCCAGTAGACATAATTCAAACTTTTTAAAATATATACATAAATAACAACAGGGAGTGTGTCATCAAACACATATATTTCCCAAAATAATGTTTGGAGCCACAAGAAAAATAAAATAAAAATACATTAATTCTTTATATATAGCTCTATTAGAATCCATTTAAACACACACACCAAATTACCAGACCCCATCCGAAGCATACTAGTAGAAAATCCAAACGCAATAATCTCAACTACACGTAAAAAAGATTAAAAATAATGGAAGCCTTAATAATAAAAAAAGAAAAAGTCAACACTTAATAATATTAACTACGCACACGGCCACAATGTGCTGTGTTCGGAAAATAAAACATCTCTATAATACTAAAAACATACACAGAACCCACACACCCAATTAAATTGAAAAATAAAATCATCCTTGATAATGGCTAAAAGTATAGCCAAAAGTGCTTGGAATTATAAAACATTTGGACAGTTTCTACACACTCCGTATCCCAAAAAGAAAACACTTTTTCGAATACAAGAAAAATTAAATAAAAGGCTTAATTATAGTACCTTGTCTGTCGACTTTAATGAAACAACACACACACACACACACACACACACACACACACACATATATATATATATATATGTGTGTGTGTGTGTGTGTGTGTATGTGTGTGGGTGTCTGTGTGTGTGTATGCGTAAATTATTTTCAGATACAGTGTATTTGTAAAGAGACAAAATGAATAAAAATACAAGAGGAAAAATATTCTTAGCCGACGCCTTTCGTCCTCTGAGAGACTTTATCAAGGCAACTCTAAGGATTTATTTTGTTATACGTGCTTATATACAGGAGCAAGGATATCATTTGTTTGTCAAGGCTTTTAAATCTGAGAACGTTCAACGACCTGATGAAGACTCATGAACGTTCTCAAATTTAAAAGCCTTGACAAACCAATGGCATCTTTGCTCTTGTATATAAACCCGTGCAACAAAAAAATCTTTACGCGTCGGCTCAGAATAGTTTTTCTTCTTGCCTTTAATACATACACACACACATATATATATATATATATATATATATATATATATATATATATATATAATTATTAGGACTATTCAGCTGTAGCTAATGTTCTAATGCCGGATTTCATTATAAAGATTTCTGGCAATTTTCGGCCATTATTTAAAATGAGTTTCAAAGTTGTTGAAAGAAAACTGAACGTGCTGTAGAAGTGTTGTTGTTCTTCTTCTGTGTGCCGTGTCCGTTCAGGACATTGGCTGTGAAATAACGCGTCATGAGACATACAATTCTATATTTGTCATTTTTAAGTGTTAGTCGATAAAAGGATACAAGTCGACACAAGCAGAATTCGAAACTAATTCGCCAGTTCCATTTCTTTGTTTTCTCTTCATGACACCCATAAACCCTTTCAGCAATCGATAGTATTACTTAAAAAAATCTCTGTAAATATTTAGTATTAGTGATGAAAATAATAACATAACGTCATAAATCAATTATAGCCATTGTTGGAAGCCCCGTTGTGATATCTTTCTTAGTATCCCCCAGTTTTACTTTCGCTGAGTGTACTTGTTTGATAATATCGTCGCAGAGGGAGAAAGCGATAAATTTTATGTTATGTCCCTTGAAAACATTATCTTTTTTTTTTAATTATTCAGACCAGATCATTATGGAAACTGCATGTTCGCATTCCGAAGCTTATGACACACTAATAGAAACAACCTGTCTTTCTTAATGCCAATGTCGCCAACACGGCTTCTATTTAAAAAAAATCATCACACCATAGCAATTTCTAAAGAAATAAGATATTGTTTCATTTTCATAAATAAACGATTTTCGTACAGTAGAATCCTACCAGGATTCATATTTGGCGACCACAATCTTAACAACATAAGATATGCAGATGACACAGTGTTGATGGCAGACTCAGAATGGAAAATGCAGAAACTTCTACATAAGCTAGTAAAGGAAAGCGAGTAAAAAGTACTAAACAGCAACTCTAAGAAGACGTGGCTGTATGGTTGTCAGCAAAAAACCAAAAAAACCCAAAAAAAACACGAATTATAAATTAGAGATAACAAAATATATACTAAGTGAAAAAATATAAACATTCAAGAGGACAGAAAATGCGACAACGAAATCCGAAGGTGCATTATTGTAGCGAAAGATACTTTTAAAAAGCTAAGCAAAATATTAAGGAACAGGGAAGGTTAATTAGTGTACTGAATTATTATGTAATATCAGTCCTCCTATATAGCATTCAATGCTGAACAATCTCACAGATGAAGAGGCTTGAAGCAACAAAAATATGGTTCTACAGAAGGATGCTGAGAATACAATGAACTGAAAAGGTGAGCAACGACAGCATTTTAGAGAAATATAGCAAAAACAAATTTTTGTAAGGGCTACAACGAACAGGAAGCTGTGGAGAGTCATGATTGTGCTGAATCGTCACGGCACATAGAAGACATTTCATATTAATAAAGGAAAAATGTGCACTGTCTTCGGATTGACTGAGTTATTTCACGGTTTATCAACCTTTTTCTGGTTATTTAAGGCCGAAACATATTTTTGAATTGTATATGAAATAATTATTTATTCCAAATGAATATGGTAGTGAAAATTTGGCAAATAAGTATAAATTATGAAACACTGATTTTCTAGATAAAACTCACGTAAAGATGAGTGGAAATAAAGTTTTGACATAAAACTAGATCGTATGACTTTTCCAAGTATCAACCGGACATAACTGGAAAACTTATATTCTTTAGGACAATTTCCTTTGCGAGTTACAAAATTTCACTTTAGCTTATCTGCTCTGTAGTACTTAACTTGTGTTTGTTGCAATCTGCTACAAATGGTATGCTCAATTGTTTCCTGACATGGCATGCACAACAGTGGTTCTTCGTTTTTGAGTAGGTATTGGTGGGATCAAGTGGTTCGGACACCTCACCGTATGCCTATCAACCAACCAGCCCTACGAGCACACACTCGTATGCCTATCAACCAACCAGCCCTACGAGCATACACCCTCAAGTACTCTGGCTGGAAAGCGAGAGGCAGACCAAGAAGACGCTGGAGCGACTCATTGGCAGACACTCTCAGAGTCCACGAGATCTCTCTCCTCCAGGCCACTCGCCTTGCCGCTGACAGACGACTGTATCCCCTAACAGCACAAGCGGAAGGAAAAACTAAATTAATCATTGGTGGGTGTCGTGTGTGTGTCCTGTACGAAGTCTGGCTAAGAGAAACCTCCTCTTATCTGGCTGTAGACTGTGTGTCTTTCTTCGACGTTTGGCCTGATTTGAAACACGAGAGAATTATTTCGTTAGCACTTTCGTTTTTCAAAACTATCTGAAATCTCTTTTCACGATCGTCAACAGCCGTCTCATCGCGTTCTACATATTTTGGCGGTGACTTGTTAAATTGAACTCTATCGATTGAGGAGATAACAGGCCTTGGATGTAATGGAATAGTTCAGAAGTCTTTTGCTCTTGTGTCCCATGCTGACAACGTATTTACATTTCGTTCTTATAAATTGCAAGTATTTGTTGGCTTCCCTTTGTAGTTGAACAAAGCCTGTGAGGTTCCCTTTCGGAATCGCCATGAATTCTTTCGTTGCATTTTACATAATCTGTGCGATTCAACGGTTACTTTAGTTTTAGGAAAAAAATTAGAAGTCATTGGGACGTACATTTTGGACTATACTGGTTGTGGAACTGATAGATTTGATTGGAGAAATATTGTACAAAAATAATGGATAAATACAAACAACGCCTTACAAGACGTGAAGAATATACTCACACCCTCATTATAAAAACGACGGTCATTCAGTTCACAGTTTCCTTCAATGGCGCCTCACTTCCGGGTGAGTATTCTTACAGTAGGGTGTATGCTCATGCACGCGATCAAGGAAAAATCGAATAAATACTTCAGTCTTTTCTTGTTCAATCGTGACTTCTTCTTCTTCTTCTTCTTCTTCTTCTTCTTCTTCTTCTTCTTCTTCTTCTTCTTTCAGGACGTCGGCGATCATAGCGCTTTACAGTTTCTTATCATTTTTAGTCCTAAATAATGTTTGTCTTCTTATTATCACTTCTCCTTTTTTCTGCCATCCATTTACACAAACTCGTTAGGTAAATTATTCAGTTTACCTCCGTCTTTCTTGCCTTCAGTATGTCTAGTGAGTGTCAGTTTCTCCAAACCTACTTTTCTCATTATGCATCCCAAGAATTTACACTATCTTTTTTTAAGATTCTAACTATAAGTTTACCTTTTTTCCATTTTCCTTAAAACTTCCAAGTTGCTCACATATTCCATCCATGATATTCTCGATATCATTCTGTAAAACCACATTTTTTGTTGCCTCCAGTTTTCTCTTCATCTGTGAGGAAAATTCATTTCTACATAGGTGGATTGATATTAGATAACATGACTACAGTTCCTGAAAGGTTGTAAAATAATAACGAATTTTCTTGATTTTAAGAACTTAAGTGTCAAATATAACACGAAATCTTTTTGGATAAGAGTAAGAGCCAGAATATACATACTTTCTTCGTACTTTGCTGCAGGTATCATGACGACCATCTATTATTAACGCTTGTAGTGTAATGCGGGAAGAACTGTTTGAGAGTCACCGCAATATTATTATTGTTCTTATTCTTTCATTTCCTGCTCGAAGTCTAAATTAATTCTGTATCTTCGTCATCGGCATCGCAGACCATTAATTTCCTATGCTCCTGTGTCAAACTCTCATGCAGCGTCACATGCGGCTACAAAGTCTAATATGTGAGTGGCAGACATGGCTACAGATGTTGCATGTTCCGACGTGTCCCAATGACGTTGCTCAAATGGGGGTGTCCCCCCCCACCGTTGTTTATATTCCTCCTCGTTTTCTTGTCTTCCCTTTGATGAACCAAGTTGGAATAATATGCAAGTACTGCAGATTGACTGCTACCATTGAAGGCGGTGTTGAGTACTGTTTTGCCGAGTGGCAGTGTTGATATTAAACGGCATGAGGTTTGGTTTACAAACGTTAAATCGAAGTTGTGGGCGTCTAATTGTTCTCCTTCAGTTTGAAAGATCTGCCTGGAGAATATCCTTCGGAATTTTTCCGCCATGCACCCTCTGGACATGGTCCAACCAGCGCAGACATCGCTGCCTCAGAAGAGAGTAGAAGGTGGGAGGCTGTGATCTTTCAAGGACTGAGAAAATTTTAAATACACTCATTGTTTTTTAAAAGAAACATTAAAAATTTAACTCTGCCATCCCTCAAAACTTCAATAAAATGGATAAATAACCGAAAGCAATTTTTTTTTAGCAAAATTAAATAACTGCAATACAAATTGAAAAGAGATACTTCAAATGAAATGTTTCACGATCGAGACGCGGGATGTGCGGGTGGCTTAATGGTTAGCAACGCAGAATACGAAATCGGCGAGCCGTGTGCGTGTTCGTTACATTCAGTTTCGCGGGAAAATTATGAATCCATTTCTTCTTATCCCAACTATGGACTAATTAGTAAAGAAAACTGGTCTCTTCTACCTTGGTTGGCAGCTAACCCAGGAGAAGGAGAAACCCTGAATTTAAAACAGGTTTGGCATGAGGCTAGCAACTCTATCCTATGAAAACTTGCTAAGAAAACTACAGCAGTCCATACTCCACAGTTGGAATTGACGGAACGAGAAAGAGCGACAGAAAGAGAGAGAAAGAGAGAGAGAGAGAAGGAGAGAGAGAGAGAGAGAGATGATCGAGCTTTGAAGTATTTTTTAAGTACAGCATTTATCAGATCAAATAAGTAACAAGAACAAAAAGTTCACTTGGAAGTGATATTTGAGTTTTCCATTATCATAATATTACATTATTTTTAAGTCTCACATTATCTTTGAATGCTATATTTGAGTTTTCTATTTGAGTCTTTCATTATATTTGAGTCTTCGGTTATTGTCGTGTCTTCCATTTGTGTATTCTATTTGAGTCTCCCATTGTATTCGAGTCCTCTATTATATTTAAGTCTTTTATTATTGTTGTGTCTTCCATTTGAGTCTCCGATTAAATCTGAGTCTTCCAAATGAGCCTCCCATTATATCTGAGTCTTCCGTTATATTTGATACTTCTATTATTGCTGTGTCTTCCATTTGAATGTCCCATTATATTTGAGTCTTCTGTTATTATTGTATCTTGTATATAATCCTTCCATTATCTATGAGTCTTTCATTTGAGTCTCCCATTATATTTGAGTCTTCCATTTGAATCTTTTATTATATTTGAAACTTCTGTGTCTTCCATTTGGGTTTCCCATTATATTTGAATCTTTTGTTATTATTGTGTCTTGTATATAAGTCTTCTCTTATCTATGAGTATTTCGTCATATATGAGTCTCACATTTGAGTCTTCCATTATATTTGAGTCTTCCATTTTCCGTGAGCTTTCCGTTTGAGTCTCTCATTATATTCGCATCTTCTGTTATCGTTGTTTCCATTATCATTGCCACATCATAAGAAATTTGAACATTTCGATATCATTTCATATGTTTGCCACGAAAAAAAAAAGTCTTATTTTCTTTCTCACAGTTTATTTTTAATTTACTGTTAATCCATCCAGTGCAAGGCCTAAGTGTCCCTCAAGGTAGATTTAACTAACATTTTGTAAGGGAGGGGTAGGAGCAAGTAAGAAATTTAAATTATGATGACGTATAGGCTAGATATCGGTTGACCCTAGACTTAGAAATCAAAATTATAGTTTTCAGGGAATCATCCCCTCAGGAGTTTGTTTCACAAAGCAATAAGTGAATCAAAAATATTTTTATATCAGATTATTTGTTTTTGAGATGATTTAAAAGTTAAGTTATTATCTACGGATATTAGAGTTTAGTGTTTTGATATTGTTCACTAGGTGCTATTCAGAACTTATCTTTTGAATAATTTAATCGATTGAATTCGTCCCAAACTCTTGGGTGAATTGCAAAGCGTCTAAAATAAATTGGCAGTATAGCTTTTGACGAGGGTCGAAAAACTGCAACTGATTCGGTGAGGATCATGAAATGGTTCAGAAACAGGCAAACGAAAATCGACCTGGAACTTTAGTTTTGGATCAGGAATTAAGAAAATATATTGTAGTGCCAATATATCAAAAACATATCTGACAGGGGGACGTTTGATATAAGTTCATTTTGTGATAACATGAACATCACAGAAATGATTCTTCAGAGGATAAATAAACGACCGAGAGAAAATAATCAGCTATAGTTTATAGAGGAATATATATATATATATATATATATATATTTGGTTGGATTGATGTGAGTTTGTGACCCTGGGTTTCACGCTTTTGCGATCGTCAGGGTTTGTCTGACGATCACAAAAGCGTGAAACCCAGGGTCACAAACTCACATCTATCCAACCAAATATGTTAGCTCTATCTCTGATATTGAGCGCTTTCTAATAAGTACTGCGTGTATAATATATAAATAATTATATATATATATACATATATATATATATATATATATATATATATATATTTATTTATATTTATATACACACACTTTTCACACACACACACGCATACACACACACACACACACACATATATATATATATGTATATATGCACGTGTTTGCATGTGATGAATTATTTTATGATCGAGGCAATTGCCAGGATATTGTGGACTCTTACTGACTTCTCGAAAAAGGCTGCCTTAGCGATGTCTATTACCTCATTCAGAGAAAGCCTTAGCGATGTCTATTACCTCATTCAGAGAAAGCCTTAGCGATGTCTATTACCTCATTCAGAGAAAGCCTTAGCGATGTCTATTACCTCATTCAGAGAAAGCCTTAGCGATGTCTATTACCTCATTCAGAGAAAGCCTTAGCAGTGCATGTCTCCATTTTAGTGACAATCTTAGCAATTCTTTACTCATTTTGGTAAAAAAAAAAAAATTTTAGTGAGGTAGTACTGAGTTATTTTCTCCTTTTGACAGGAAAGAATCAGGAGCTGCTCTAAAGTCACTTGTCATAGTTAAATGTAATTGGCAGGAATGTCCAACAAACAGAATTGACAAATTTTGCAATAAACTATGACAAAAGAAAGAAAAGAACAGGGCAAAAATAATTTTAAGCAAACAATATAGGCAAGACAAAAGTAGGCAAAGTAAGAATGGTGTTAACACACAAATCATTCCTATGCCGATTGAAATCATCATACAAACACAAATATATATATATATATATATATATATATATATATATATATATGTGTGTGTGTGTGTGTGTGTATACTATCTCACTAAAAAGTGGTTATCACCAAAAAGAGACAGGCATTGCTAAGATCATCACTAAAACGGAGACACGCACTACTAAGGCTTTCTCTAGATGAGGTGATATAGGTGATAGTCGTCGCTAAGATAGCCTTTTTATATATATATATATATATATATATATATATAGATAGATAGATAGATATTCCCCTATAACCTATAGCTGATGATATTCTCTAGATCGTTCATATATATATATATATATATATATATATATATATATATGTGGGGGGAACGTTGAAAATTTATCGGTCCACGAATTGATTCTAAAATACAATCTGATATTTGATAATTTGGCCAGATTTCGTGGGAAATTAATCAGGCCGAGAACTTCAACATCCCTTACATACATACATACATACATACATACATGCATACATACATATGTGTGTGTTTCTGTGGTATGCGTGTATTTTAAATTCTGTACATATTTTATTGAGATCATACTAAACGTAAAAACTAATTATCGTCAACTTGTTTATACTTTCAGCCATTAAAATTGTTAATTTTACTTACATTTGATAGCAGTTCTATGTAATTTTTAATGAAACTTATTCCCAAATTTGTAGCAGGATCTTCGATTAGATTTTTTTTCATAAACAGTTCCAATGATTTACATTTTGCATTCTAATTTTGAGATTTTTTAAAGAGTAAAAAATTTGATACACCTTAGATTTTACAACTAAGTTTAGAATAGACAAATTGGCACAAAAGTTTTGTCACATCGAACCTCCAACGTTTTTTGTAACAATAAAATTTTGTGAAGATATTACAATATTTATTTGGGACACGCATTATATTAATTGAAGAGGTATATAAAAATAAAAAAAAGAAGCGTGTGAAAAAGGATGCATCTTTTTACTGGATTTATTTAACCTTTACAGCGGAGATGATATTATTACTGTTTCACTCTCTTTCTTTTGTAGTGTTGTGCTTATTAAATAACATCGGATGTAACTGTTTACCGAAGTATCAGCGATGAGAAATTCTTCTTAGAGAATCACGGCTTTTATCCATTAAGAGTTGCATTTTCGTAGGCCAAGAGAAGAGATTGGTTTCTTAGTCCCAACTCTGTCAGAATGAAATCCTGGTTTTCTGAATAGCTCCGATCTTAAGGCACTTCTCTCAATTATCCAGATTTAGATAATTAAAAGAACGTCATCCTCGTGAATATTTCACGCCCGCTGGATATACTCATAAGAACATCACACCTGCTTCCTAATTATCGCCTTCGGCGGAGTTATTTTAATCACAATCGCATTTATGAATGCTTTAAAATGTTATTAACGGATAATGAAAAATTCATTTATATCAATGCGTATTAGTGAATGCTATTTACTGACAGATATGCACACACTCTGATCTTTACTAAGCTTACTCATGCCACACTTTGGTAAATGGGTCTATGACGATATTTAATGCGCCAATCGTCTCTCTAAGGAAAGCCTTCCTATTGAGAACATCGACATTCTTACTTTGGCAAGAGGTCGAACTCTGGCTCAGTTGAACCCATAAACAGGCCATATATGTGCGGACAGGGTAGGACAGAAGTAATAGTTTCTAATAAAAAGGAACAGGAAACATATGTATTAAAAAAAGTGTGATACACTTAAATGAATAAAATACTTAGCAGATTATATAAATTATATTATAAATTATACTTAGCAGATTATATAAATTATATTATAAATTATACTTAGCAGATTGTATAAATTATATTATAAATTATACTTAGCAGATTATATAAATTATATTATAAATTATACTTAGCAGATTGTATAAATTATATTCTAAATTATACTGAGCAGATTGTATAAATTATATTATAAATTATACTAAGCAGATTATATAAATTATATTATAAATTATACTTAGAAGATTGTATAAATTATATTATAAATTATTCTTAGCAGATTATATAAATTATATTATAAATTATACTTAGCAGATTGAATGTGTACCTGTATTTATGAAAATACGTTTGATAAGGTGAATCATAAAGAACTGCTGGAACTTCCAGGCAATCTTGACATATTTGCAAAGGGTATATTGGCACCAATCCGACTGTATACCGATAGAAAATGAATTCAGTAAACATACAAGAGTAGAAAGAGGTGCAAGACAAAGATTTCTTTTCACATCGCCCTTATTTACTGTCTACATTGAGGCGATTTAGAGAGAATTAGAAGTACGTTCAGGACTAATTACTGGTGGCCACAATCTTAACAACATAACATATGCTGATGACATAGTGCTGATAGCAAATACCAAGGAAATTACAAGAATTCCTACAGAAGGTAGTGAGAGAAACTGAGAAGGACAAAACCTCAATTGCAAGAAAACAGAATTCACGGTTGTTAGGCAAAGGAAGAGCCCAACATAAGAATTACAAATTGGAGATACAAAAGTCAAACAAGTACAATAATTTCATAGTATAGGAAGTGTTTTAACAGAAGGGGCAAGCGCGACACTGAAATCCAAAGGCGCATTGGGATAGTGAAAGATGCCTTCTAAAAGCTAAGCAAAATATTAACAATCAGAAACATTTTGTTGGAAACACAGAAAAGAGTACTGAACTGTTACGCCATATCACCCCTCCTCAATGGCAGTGAATACTGGACAATATCGTTACAAATGAAGAATTGTCTTGAAGCAACATAAATGTGGTTCTACAAAAGGCTGCTGAGTATACCATGGACTGAACATTGGAGTAACGAGGAAGTTATTGAGAAAATGGAAACAGAAAGGACACATGCGTAACATAAGAGGAGACAGTTGAAATTTCTAGAGTACATAATGAGGAAAGAGGGCTTGGAAAATTTGACACTCTCAGGACGTAGTGAAGGCAAGATGGACAGAAGAAAGCAACACGTAGACTATTTTATAAGCTTGAGTAAATGGATGGCGGAACAAGGTTTGGGAGCGATAACAAAAAGACAAAATTTATTAAGCCCTGCAAAGAACAGTAAATTATGGCGAACCAATATTCGCCAACGTACCGAAGGGTCACGTCAAATAGAAGAAAGAGATACTTAGCCACCCAATAAATTATTGTCAGATCATATAAGAAAATAATAAATTTCTAAAATACAACAAAATATGCGTATTTTCACAATAGCCGCCATTTGCTACAACAACTGTTTTTATTATTTTAATCTTTCCAAATTTACCACCATAATAAAAGGGTTATTTGAAATAAAGAAATAGCTATTAAATAAAGTTATTTTTGTTTAATATTATTGATTTTGCTATCACTTATAGCTTTCATATTATTTTTTCCTTTTTACTCCCACATAAACCACTAAAGAGTATGGGGGTTACAGCTCTCAACAACAGTAAGCGTTGCGACTGTGGATTGCATAGCAAGTAAGATTTTTTAAAAATCATTTCACCCCAAGCTAGGCTGAAATGCCACTAGTACGCAGGGGTTTCCAGAGAATGAAAGTGAAAGAAAAGACTGAGTATAGGGAGGATTGAGGAAAGAACAAAAAAATGAACGCGATTCAAGAAGATAGAAGATGACGACTGACGTTGCATTTAAAATTTTGAAGGGAAGCAAGTAAACGGAAAGTAGTTGCACAGGTGGGAAGTGCGAGAAAAGAAACTGTTGGAATAGAAGCGGCGGTTGCATTTAGCTATTTCAACAGTAAACGGGTGGGACCTAATTGCCTATCTAGTAGCACGTTTAAATTCATGCAGTTAGGGCATCAGGGTAAAAAGATCGTCAGTGAAGTTCCTTTGAAGAAAAGACATTTTACGGAATAACATTGTTAGTCCCGTACCCAACCTGTTTTGTACCCACTTTTCACTAACACTACCCTGTGTTCCCAGATTGATCTCCCTCTAAGTACTGACTAGGCTCAATATTGCTTAACTTCGGTGATCAAACGAGTGTTTCAGTGTGGTTTGACCGTAAACCATCACTTATATCACACCCTATATATTCCCAATCATGAGGGTTATCATATCGCACTTATTAGGGCCGTATTAGCAAAACATACCGCAGCTGTAACAACAGTAAGTATATTACAGGCAAGATAGCCTGATAAAATCCTTCTCACTTCAGGCTCAATTTGTCCTTCTCCTAAACTGGTTACCTTACCAAGACTAAAGAGGCCAATCTGTCCTATTATTTACGGCGGTTTGAACTCAATTTTCCTTCTCCTATACTGGCTGCCATTCAAGGCGAGAAAGCCTAGTTTATCATACTGTTAAAGCCGTAGCCGTAGAAAACGGATTCATTTATTTTTCCATGTCCGTCAATGCAAAGTGAAAGAAATAGGGTCGGTCAGAATTTGAACGTGGCACGCTGATTCCATTCGCTGCGCCGATAACCATTGCAATACTCGCAGTAATCTTGTATGTGAACACCTTTCTAAAAACACATACAACTAAATATGGATGTATACATGTCTGTGTTTATATATATATATATATATATATATATATATATAATTGTGTATTTGGGCAGCAATCCCTCTTTTATACAAGTTTCATTAAAAATGACTGACAAGGTACTGTGATTAAGCATTTTATACTATTTTCGTATAGGTGTGGTCTTTTCTGGACGTAAAGTTTGTAAAAATTGTACAAATGTTCTATATATCCGAGCGGTTATTATCAAGGATGCTTTTATTTTTATTTTGAACTGAATGTGTAGATTTTTGAGAGTCTGTCTATATTTCTGAGATGAGGTATTATGTACAGTATTTACATTAGTCGGACTATTGTCCTCATCTTTGTCGCCATATTTGTCACAACGTTTCGGCCGTTGTACGCTCCGGCCTTCTTCAGGTGGTTGGAATTTCGGACTGAACCCTTTATTTCGATCACTGGGGTAGACTGTTCTAGTTCCACGTTTGATGGATGTCAGTTATCAGTTATCTCCTGCTAATTTTCCTTCTGAAAGTTCTCCACTGCCTTAACCAGGTATTGAACTTACCTTCTTTGGGTCTGTCACAGGATCTAACCAACGCCTTTATCCACTCTGCCATGTGTCCTCATTGTTGCCGTATTCATAGTTGATGTTATTGAGCATTGACTTTTTATATTATTATTAGTGCTTCCATTATTTTAGTCTTTTTTTACATATGGAGAAGGCTATTATACTTATATTTTCTACAACTATTTTGTGGATAGAATTTGGTAGGTAAGAAAAAGCCAACACTGAAGTCTTGCAAGAGGAATTGGGACAGCACGATATATACCACGTTACTCATGAACTCCAAGAGCATCACAAACAATGGGAAATTAGTGTGTATTACCGCGAGTCTTTCTATGGGAACTGCGTAGAAACACCTGTTGTTTCTTCTGTTCATCTGATCACTTACAAAAAACTATCTAATTCCGAGTTATTAAATTTGTTGTAGTGCTGAAAGCATGATTGAATTCGATCGCAGTATTTCTTTATTGTTTCACTACAGCGGATCTTCTTAGTCCCTAGTAGACCACGTGTCGCATACAACACAATACTTCAGATATGTGTGTAATTCTGACCGTAAATGAGCTTTCGCTTATGAAATGAATATGTAATTCAATTTCTTTTTCTTTGGGTTTGATTTTCACAAAGCATCTAATGTATTTTCAACGATAAAATGTTTATTCTCCTTAAATAATATCAATAAAGATAAATACACACATTACTAAACAAAACGATTTGAATAAATTAGTTTATTGTTTTTTCTGAACTAAATGTAAAAATATAATTATCCAAGAAAAGTAAATCTAGATTTGTTCGATTCGCAACATAAGAGGGTGGGTTGAAAAGTTCATAGGCCGACCACGAAGGAATAATGCTAGAGCTGTGAAACCTTGCAAGCATTCATTTCACCTCCTCGTATTAATAACTGTGTTATTTTATTTTCCAGGTAACTAACTTCGGACCTTTTAAGAAATAATTAAAACGTAAGTAGTAGTGGCTTCTCTTGAAAATGGTTAAAATTTGGTATTGTGGTGTTATCAAATACTTGCAGAATCCAAACACAGTTGAACCCGAAAACTCATCTTGGGTTCAAGGAAACGTTCAAGGAAACCAGCTGGATATAACTCAATGTCAGATTTTCCCGTGATGTGAGCAGCCTGTGCGTATTTGATCAGGTGTCAGAAACCAGGATCGACAACATCTTGAAGGGACATAGAAGAAAGGTAAAGAAAATGGTATAGCTTGTATGACGAAAATTAAAACACCCTTATCCAAGATCAGTTTTGTATTCGGAAAATACATATAAATTTCCTTATATAACAAATTGGGTTAACTAACAAATAGAAACATTTGTCGTAACAAGTTCCTTATGCAGAATATTATCAACTCTCTCAAGGGATATGTTAATAGCATTGTCTATTTGATTTATAGTCAATCGCCTGTCATCCATTATCACGTGGTGAACACAGTCAATGTTTTTTTTTTCTCGGGGGTGGCAGTTGCAGGACATCACGACATTTGGTCATCTTCAAATCTGTGCCGTCCCCACCTAAATTCAGCTGCCCACATTTTCACTGTTGATAAAACTGGTGCGGCTTACCCTAATGTAACAATCGTTTCAGCATTAATACCCTTGGGGCTAAACCAAATTTCTGCAGGTACTTGATAACACCAGGATGTCAGATATTGTCCATTTTCAAGAGAAGTCGCTACTAGTTACGTTTGAAGTCTTCTTTGAACTGTCAGATATCAATTTACGGGGAAAGACACAATGCATTTATTAATAAGAAGAGTTGAAGTTAGGACATGCAAGATTTCACAGCTCTAGCATCACACCTTCATAGTCAGCCTATGAACTTTTCAGCTCACCCTCACATAGAAAGTATCAACATTGTCGACTTCTCGTTATATGTTGCTTACTTCCGTTTATGTCAAAGCGGACATAAAATGAGGCTATTTGAATAATTAAGCAATTTAATTATAAATGTTCTCGACACAACAGTTGCTTATTTATAAATAAAAAAAAAAAGTATCACAAAATACCAGATTGCAAATTAATGATATCAATTCTTTTTTTCAATGGTAATTTTGAAAGTTAAATATGCAAATGAAGTAATTAAGCCACTAAATTGGGTAACAGATAAAATAAAGCCTGGAAAAGAATAAAAAAAAACTATGTTCAATGTTTCGAGCCAATACGCATGCACAAACTTTATGAGTTACACACACACACATATATATACATATATATATATATATATATATATATAGTGAGAACACCGGGCTATACAGGGACGATGGAATTATCCTTCTACGTAACTCCAAGTCACAAAAACATGGTCGGCTTAGGAAAGAGCTAATCAAATTCTTTAAGGATCACAGATTTGACATCACCACCGTCACCAATGCCAAATTGATCAATTTCCTGGACTCTATGTTCGATCTATCCAGAGGAGTGTATATACCTTATAATAAGGAACTTTATAATCATATATATATTAGTGAAGAATGTAACCACCTGCCGTGTATTCTTAATAGTCTCCACAAATATGTACAGCATAGGCTCTCCACTAATTCCAGCAGTAATCCCATCTTTGGCAAATAGAAAAACAGATACGTTGATGCATTAAATAGAACTAAGCATAATGTTGGACTAAAGTACTTTCTCTAACACTAGTGTGAATACAAATAGTAAATCAAAGAATAGAAAGTGCAACATTATCTGGTTCAATCTGCACTTCCACAGTAACGTCAAGACCAACATCGGTAAATCTTTTCTTAAGTTAATACACAAACATTTCAGTCATAATCCCTTACTCAGAAAATTCTTCAACAAGAACAACGCTAAGGTTAGCTACAGCTGCATTAAAAACCTTGATCAATATTTAATCCAACTTAATAGTTTAACCCTTGACAAATACTTATGCAGCATTAGTAGCAATGGTAGCCATAATGATCAAAAATGTAATTGTCGCAAAGGTAGCCACAGTCTCATAAACAGTAAATGTATGTATAAAGGAGTTATCTCTAAGGCTAGAGTCAAGCCCAATGACAAGAACAAATTTTATTTTGGATCTACCACTAATAGTAGGAAAAGGCGTTTCTATCATGACCCTTAACAACAAAAAATATGCAAACGCCACAGCACTCTCTAAGTTTTATTGGAGCATCAGTATATATATATATATATATATATATATATATATATATATATATTAACATATTTTGTCTACCAGTGGACCCGTAAATTCTACGTGGCGTTGTATAAAGCAGTATAAAAAGAAAAAAGCACAAATCCTCTCTTTTTTTCTTTACTCACAGAAGGCCGTATGGAGGAAACTTTTGCCCCCCCCCGTGTCGCGTACGACACGATACTATCATTACACTATCTCCTCTTCGAAGAAACCCCAATAATATCTGCACTACATTCTTATTGTTCAATGTAGAGTCCAATATTATAATAACAACATCGGAGAATTCCAGCAAGATATCTTTAATCATTTCTAAGCTACAACGTCTCAATAGCTTAATGTAACAATTGGACAATTTTGCTGTTATACGTTTTGGACAATTTTGCTGTTACACCCGGTATATATAAGATTAATATAATTACTTCCGCCTCCTCCTCCTCCTTGTTGTTGCTGTTGTTGCTGTTGTTGTTGTCTTTTTATCATCGCCATCCATTTACTTAAACTTGCCTGATAGGTTGTACGTTGCTTTCCCCTGTCTCTCTTAACTTCAATCTGTCCTGTGAACATCAAATTTTTTAAAACCTCTCCCCTTTTTATGTGCCTCAGAAATTTAAGCTGTCTCTTCCTGTTGTTAAGAATAAGTGTCCGTTTTGTTTTCTTTTTGTCTAGAATTTCGTAGTTGCTCATATATTAAGTTCATGGTATTCTCAGGATCCTTCTGTAGAACAACATTTCTATTGCTTCAAGTCTCTTATTCATCTGACAAGCGATTGGCCGACATTCGCTGCCATATAGAAGGACTGATAACACATAACTGTTCAGTATTCTTTTCTTAGTTTTGATATTTTCCTGTTTCTTAATAGTTTGCTTAGCTTTTTGAAGACATCTAAGTGGTCAAATATCAGAATAATTGGAGAAAGGATTCTTAGTCGGGTGAGCACTTTTCAGCACCACCCTCGTCTTACCTCAGCACGTGACGTTTGTCGTGTGTTTTTGTAGAACTAGAATCATTTCTGCATAATTCGATTATACTTTCAATCTCCATCTAATTTATAAACGAAAGCCAAAGCAATTTACGCTTTCCCCATGGAATACAAGACATTGACCGATCTTTAGTATTGAAGGAAGGCGGTGTCTATGTTCATTTATAAATACAGCTCTCTCTATCCAATTTGACGGTGATGAAATAAAAAGAACATTAACTCTTTATATATGTGACACTGTCAGTTAATGTCCGAAATTGCTAGGAATTTATAACCGATTATATCGACTTATAAATTTTACCATTATTTTTTTTTGTTATTAAATTTTCTAGTTAATCCCATTAGTTATTTAAAGAACTTAGTTGGTAATTTATAACATGTATTTTTCGAATACAAAACTAATCTCGAACAAGGGTGTTTTCAAGTTTGACAAACAAGCGATACTAATTTCCGTTCTTTTTCTATGTACCTTTCTTCTATGTGTCTTCAAGATGTCGGCCACTATGCCTCAACACAGTTTTACTTTCCATTCTTCTTCTTTTATATGCCGTGTCCCTTCAGGACGTAGGCGATCATGGCTCTCCACTTCCCCCTTACCCTTGTAGTTCTCAATATATTTTGTCCTTTTGCTACTTCTCCCAGACCCTGTTATGTCATCCACTTGCTTAAGCCCGCTAAGTATGTCATTCATTGCTTTCCCTTGTCTCTATTTCCCTCTGTCCGCCCTGTGAGTATCAGATTCTCCAAGCCCTTCTTTCTCATTACGTGTCCCAGAATAGAGAAATATAATTCTAAGGATGTGTGAATGACGTAATGGTTATCGTCGTAGAAAATGGAATCGAGTTCAAAGTTCATTCGAGGTTGTTGCATTCATTTCACTTACATATTCGCTCTCATCTGTTTTCCTAGCAGCTAAAGTTAAAATTGTAGGATAGAGAAAAGTAAAAATCGGTTGGTGTAAGATCAGGCGGATTTGTACTCCAAATTTTAACTGCCACATATGATTAGTAGTTGGTACACCAAAAAGGAAATGACTTATTACTCAACCTAATAATAATTGTAGTATATTAATTTAGTTGCAATATAATAATACAAATCTAGTAATGTAGTAGTAATATAGTAATTGCAATATAATAGTAACAGTTATTTAATTCTCTTATTGCAATATAGCAACAATGTAGTAATAGAAATATATAGAAGCAGTAATATAATAGTAATATCATAGTAATGTAATAATAGCAATACAGTAGTAATAGCGTATCAATAATATAGTAACATAATAGTATAGTAATAGTAATATGGTAGTAATATAGTAAGAGTAATTTAGCAGTAATATAGCAGTATAGTAGTAATATAGTAATAAAAAATACAATAATATAGTAGTAATATAGTAATAATAATATAGTAATAGTTACATAGTAATAGTAATATATAGTAGTGATATAGTAATAGTTATATAGTAACAATTAGGTAGTAATAGATATATAGTAATAGAAATATAGAAGTAATATATTAATAGCAATATAGTAGTAATATAGTAATATAATGGCTATGTAGTAATACGAACATATTAGTAGTAACATCGTAGTAATAAGGTAAGAAAATATAGTAGTAATATAGTAATAGTAATATAATAATAATATAGTAATAGTAATTTGGTTGTAGTATAGTAGCCATGTATTAATAGTAGCAATACGATAATATAGTAACAGTAATATAGTAGCAATATAATAATATAGTAGCAATGTATTAATAGTAATATAGTAAGAGTGATATAGTAATATAGTAGTATTATAATAATAGTAATATCAAATACATTATTTACATTATTCGGACTATTGTCCTCAACTTTGTCGCCATATTTATCACAACGTTTCGGCCGTTGTACACTCCGGCCTTCTTCAGGTGGTTCGAATGTCGAACTGAACCCTTTATTTCGCTCACCGGGGTAGACTGTTCTAGTTCCACGTGCCATGTTTGTTGTGATAAAACGTTGTGATAAATATGGCGACAAAGATGAGGACAATAGTCCGAATAATGTAAATAATGTACATAATACCTCATCTCAGAAATATAGACAGAGTAATATCATAGTAATATAGTAAGAATAATTTAGTATTAATACAGTAATAGTAATATGGTAATAGCAATATAGTAATAGTTATAAAATAATATAAACGATTAATATAGTAATATAATAGCAATGTAGTAATAGTAATATAATAGCAATGTAGTAATAGTAATATAGTAGTACTATTGTAAATGTCGTATACTAGTAATATAGTAGCAATGTAATATGGTGAGAGTAATATAGTAATAATAGTACAGTAGTAATATCTTGTAACAATGTCGTAATAGTAATATAGTAGTAATATAGTAATAGTAATAAAGGACACTTATACTTAACATCCGAAAGGGAGAATTGAAATTTCTAGGTCACATAATGAGGAAAGATGGCTTAGTAATTTTGATACTCACAGTACAGATTGAAATCAAGAAGGACAGAGGAAAACAACGCATAACATACTTTGTGAGCTTGAGTAAATGGATGGCAGAACAGGGTTTCGAAGTGATTATAAAAAGATAAAATTATTAAGAACTACAATGTACAGGAAATGGAAGAAAGCTGTGATCGCCTACGTCTTGCAGTGATACGTCAAATAGGAAAAGAAAATATAGTAAAAGAACTGTAAAGCTAACTTGTGTAGTAAGTCAACAAATGCTTTCCTTAAATGTAAGCGGTGATGTCGATTACATTGTAGGAATGGAAGCATTGTAAAGGGAGTTGCTAGATGAAATTTATATGTGAATAGGTCAATACAAAAAACAAAATAAGTTAATATTACTGTTAGTAAATGGAATTTCGAAATAGCAGTTTATATATGACGAAAGAACAAATTACTGACAATAATGGTGTGAAAAAGACGAATATATAGTGATTTTCTAAGCCCGGCTTAGATGTGGCACAAGGCTGAAAATATGGGGTACCCAGTGAGGATCGAACTCACTAGTAACTGATCTAGCAAGACAAGCTTTCTAACCATTACACCACACCGTGATGCCCAAAGACAAATATACATATATGTTTATACAGGCTGCGATGGGTAAATTGTCGCCATTCTATTTTTAATTTCGCGCATGCTCATTGTTTGTTTTTGATTTTGTTGATTGCACAGGGTCAGTTGGGCACCGCCTGTGAGAAAAATAGCACCACGACGCAATTCACTCCGCCAGAAATTTGGAAACTGTATGCTGTACTGCTTGCCACACAAACAGGTGAACCCAATTATATCTTTTAGACAATTTCTGCGCTCAAACCACCTCTTATATTTGTCCACCTAACTCCCCAGACTACACACCTTGATTATTATGTGTGGGGCACAGTTGAGCGAGAGACCATCAAAACTCCTTGTATCAGCAAAAATAAAATGAAGACAAGCATTATGGCAGCATTCACCAACATAAACAAGTCAAGAAAAGTTACAGGAGATTCCGAAATCATCTGGAGGTCGTGGTTGAAGCCAATGGTGATTTTATTGAATAAATTTATTCTTTAGTATTTCAAAATATTTTTGTGTAATTTTTGGTAAATATATCTGTTAAAATGAG
This sequence comes from Acanthosepion pharaonis, assembly GCA_903632075.3. Taxonomy (NCBI): domain Eukaryota; kingdom Metazoa; phylum Mollusca; class Cephalopoda; order Sepiida; family Sepiidae; genus Acanthosepion; species Acanthosepion pharaonis. Next base: position 956,151 of record CAHIKZ030002678.1, read on the forward strand.
ATGTATCTGTCTATATTTCTGTGATGAGGTATTATATGCACTATTTATATTATTCGGGCTTATCGTCCTCATCTTTGTTGATATATTTATCACAACGTTTCGGCCGTTGTACGCTCCGGCCTTCTCCAGGTGACTGGAATGTTGAACAAACCTTTATTTCGCTCGCTGGGGTAGACTGCTCTAGTTCCACGTGCCATGTCTAATGGATGTCAGTTATCAGTTATCCCCTGTTAATTCCCCTCCAAGTGGAGAGGGGAATTACTACACCATTAAAGTGAGCTTTACTGTTCTATTACTATATTTTCTTCTCCTATTTGCCATGTCACTGCAGGCCGTAGGCGATCACAGCTTTCGACTAACGCCTTTATCCACTGTGTCATGTGTCCTTGAGGGCTTTGAAGGCGTTAGTTAGATCCAGTGACAGGACCCAAAGTGTGTGAGTCCAATACCTAGTTAAGGCGGTGAAGAACTTGGAGAGGTGAGGCTATGACCTTTTATCGGTCAGGGACATCTACAAAATTGACGTACATACTAATGCCAAAGAAAGCATGTATTTTACACAACAAATACTTATTTTTCGACACAATAATGCATAAGAAAATGTAATTACATTAGTAGAACAATATAAAGTGAAAACTTCAGTTCAAAATCCAGCCCCAAATATATATAGATTTTGACAAAATCCAAAGAAGTATCTGTAATTTTATTGGTCCTGAGCTGGCATCTCGACTTCATTCAATTTCTTAGTGTCGTTTCTATAGATTAGTTAATGGCAATAGTACTAATGATCTCTTCTTCTTGGTACTTCAACCGCCTGAATTTAAGCGTAATAAAAGATTGTCAATTAGGTCCTATCCTTTTATTGTTGAGATAGCTAGAGTTAACCCCGACTTCTATTCTAATAATTTTCTCGCACCTGTCTCTTGCGGAACTGTCTTTGGTTTTTTGCTTACCTACTACCTACGATTTTCAAAAATTAAAATGCAATAGCAATCATACATCTTTGCAGCTTGTTGGAAATCCTCTTCTGTAGATCCTGTTTCTTAAGAACTCTGTTGAAGCTTCTATTCCTTCAAATTATCGTTTAATTAGCTTTTTTTTACCTTTTTTTGGCTAAGTGCTAGATGCATTTAGCAATTCTGAATTGATTAAGCGGCCTTCTTTAAGATAAACAAATGTTCGTCAGACCAACTCTTCATTATGTCCTGTTGCAATAACCCTTTCGTTCTTGTTGGAGGGTGGGTATGGAGTCCATGAATGTGTACAATTTGTCACGAAACAGTGCAACAGCACGCGTGGATCAATGATGCGTTTAGGCAGACGAGAGAACCACACCTTGATATACGATCATGTAGCTACCAGTAGCCAGTATGCTGCCTTGTCGACAATATGGGATCTGGCCTACACACGATCCCCACCATCAGCCCGAGACAAATGTAACTGTACCGTACATTGCGATTTGACGAGCATAGTTGAAGCGCTGTCTTCGGTATCATGGTGTGTCTTCTGTTCCTCTATCCCTTTGAAACGTTAAACGGAAAAGATGGAAATGCGTCTTGTAGCCGCGTCATTGAATGTCGATGTGATTTGTTTCAGCGTCGCTTGTTTGTTACCGCAAACAATTCTAGTCATTGTCTTTGGTCAAGATATCTAAGGACCCACGGTCGGTCACCGCGCTGTTCCTGGTAGGCAGTAATGCCTACCATCGTGCATTCCCGGTACACCCATTGCCCCATGCATTGAAGGATGTCAAACACTCCTACAGCTTCAGAAATGGAATGTCCCATATGTCTGGCAACCATTATCATATCTCATTCGAAGTTCGATAATTCATGTTACGTCACTTAGCTTAGCCGGTGTTTACACTGCCTTAACAGATGTTTAATACAACTGATAGACGTCAAGATACAGTGGTTCTACCTACCTTTTTCTTTACATACTGCTAACCCATGACTTTTGGCACGTCATTATATTTGTAGAGAGCTTGTTTTGTAGTTGCGTAACCCTCACTGTGTCTAATTAAAATCGTCGTTGGCTTTATCTTGCATCTAAGTGGACCAATTCTTGCATGAAAGAATCAAGTCCACTTTTACCAAAACCTACTTCCATTATCCGTTCGCTATCGACGTTTGGCTTTGCAAGAGTTGGCTGAAGGTGAAAGAAAATCAAAGTGGAAGAAAGTGTCGATGGCATGAATGTGTTTACAGTGGACCTCGACTTGCTAGTAAATGACCCACACACTTCATTTCATGACATTCCTCTGCGGCACATATGGAGTGAGACATACAGGATCTAGTTATGGAACTGCAAAGGATTGCTGGTGACTCGGTTATTGTTTTGAGGGGCGTCTTCTGTAGCATGTCCGTCATGCGTAGCCCTCTTCATCCGCTGGTTAAACCGTTGAGATCTGTTGCAATAGTTATCAAACTTGTTCCCCAGTTGGGGGTCGTTGGGTTTGGTTACGCTTAGTTTGGACTCTCGTCTTCGACATTGCCACCAAGAGTGGCCCTACCAGTTGTTTAAAACTCCCGACGGCGTTGCTCGCAGAGTCATTGGACCACGAAAGCTCCCCTACCACGACAAGTAGCGTCTATCAGAAGAGCTAATTAAGATACTATGTCAGTAAACGAAAAAGAAAAGTAATTCGAAAAAGACTACTGGAAATAACATTAAAAAATGTTTTAGTTAATAGTCTTAATAAAAATTGTCAATTATTATTAGAGCATATTGAGAAATGCTGTTTACACACAGGACGAGAAAATTGCTTTTATGTAATCACTTAATCAGTTTGCGATTTGCCATAAGCCTGTATCTTTATTTTTTTTTAAATTGTTTTAAGTATTTTGAGCAGTTACCAAATTTTCTGTCCATTTCTCACTGATCGATACGTGTATTTAAAAAAATTAATTTAATGATTCCGTGTTAATAGATGCCCTGTAAACACAAAATTCTAATTCTTAATTGCAAAAAAATAAACAAATAAATTCTATCATTCGTCCTAATATCGCTGTCACATCTGGTTTGGTACTTGTGCTATATATTTAGAGATTCTTGATAAAATCCAAAGATGAATCTACAATTTTATTGGTTCTGACCTGGCATCTTGGCTTCAGTCACTTTCCCACGCCCTATCGTAGCTTCTCTCTGTCCTCTCTCTTTCCTCTCTCTCTCTATATATATATTCATGCTAATTGCTACGATGAAGTTTACTATATAGCATATAGACTTTAAGAATTTATTCGCAGTACTAGATTGGCAAAATTTGATCGTTTTACAGTTGGAATGGATAGATATAACCGTATGTTCTATGCTAAGAGTTTCTTCTATCGCACTTCTCGCTTGTGGAACTCTCTTTTCGCTTCTTGCTTTCCAGTCAACTTTGAACTTCAAAAATATAAATGCAGTATCAATCGTTATTTACCATCTTCCTATTTCTTGCTCTTTTACCGTTCTCTCTCCTTAAGAGTGTTTTTTTTTCTCATATTCTACAATGCTCTGTAACTCCTTGCGTCTTAGTGACCTTATTACCTTGCTTGGGGTGAAATAACTAAAAAAAACATGCAATACATTTTTTCCCCCAAATTAACAAATTTGTCTTTTTAAACGAGACATTTTGCCAAAATCATAAATAAAAAAAAAATTATATCTTTAAATTTTGTTCTTTTTTATTTGAAATAAATTTAATAATCAGTGAACTCTTTCTTATCGTGTCGAATATTTATTCGTATCACATGTGTCCTATAATAATATTTATTCGTATCACATGTGTCCTATAATAATATTTATTCGTATCACATGTGTCCTATAATAATATTTATTCGTATCACATGTGTCCTATAATAATATTTATTCGTATCACATCTGTCCTATAATAGACATTTCATTTGCCTAGATATTACATCCACTAAATGTAAAACTATTATGGGACAGAAACGACAATAAAGGACAAATCTTTTCTTTTTTAGCTATTTAATTTATTTACAGCGGGACTAATGTCCTCACTTATGTTGTTATACTTACCTGGTGTAGGGATCCGTCCCTGCGCTGGTAGTATCACGGCTACGACTAGCTTTGACCGGCTCTGATCAGCTTGGACAAGCTATGACCAGCTAAGACCAGCTTGGACCAGCGACCCGAGTGAAAACATTCGGGTCTCCACGTTAAAAACTGACCTTGTGTCACAACCTGACTCGGTGGGGGTCAAGTAAGTACACTTATGTTGTTATTAACATTTCGGTCGTTCTGACCTTCAGCCTTCTTCAAGTGACTGTCGATCTGGTTAAACATTGGGGATTTTTTTTTAGTACTGCTCATTCATTGCTAGTTCTACTTCCACTGAAACTAACTACCAGCTACCAAGGTACCAAGGATTTGTTTTTAATCGTTTCATACCCAAGCAGGGCGATAATGCCACTCGAGTGCAGGGGGTTACAAGGATTGAAAGAGAATTAGAAGACTTTAATGAGGAGATATGAGGAAAGGACAATAAAGGAACAACGTTTGGGAAGACAGAAAAACGCGATTGACGTCGCATTCAAATTTTGGAAGATCATAGTAGGGACGAAAGAAATCAGATGGGCGTTTCACAGATGAGAAGTGCGAGAAAAGAAACTGTTAGTGCAGAAGTGGCGATTGCATCCAGCTAGTTCAAAAGCAAAAAAAAAAAAAAAACTGTGATACCTAGTTGCTAATCTAGTAGCGCGTTTAAATTCTTGTAGTCGAGGGACTGGGGGAAAAAAAGTTCATCCGATCAGTTGCCATAAAAATATTTATAGAAAAGACAGAGAGAAGCCACGTTACGTCGTTGAGAAAGTGACTGAAGTCGATATGCTAGGTCAGGATTGATTGTATTATAGATCATTCTTTAAAATTTTATCTAGAATCTCAAAATGTTTTTTTAATCTGTATCACCCCATGCAAGGTAGTAAAGTCACTAAGACACAAGGGGGTTACAGGAAGTAGAAGAATTAGGAAGAAAAACATTAATAATGAGCGGGAAGAAGAAAGTGTAATCATAAGGACAATAGATAGCGATTGACATTGCATTTAAAGTTTTTCATATTAAAGTTGGCTGAGAATGAGGTGGAAGAGAGTTCCACATACGAGAAATGCTAGAAAAGTAAGTGTTATCATAAAATTTACGGTTCCATCTAGCCAGCCCAACTGTAAAATGATGACATCTCGACGCCAGTCTAGTACTGCGCTTAAATTTAAAAAAAGTCTAGATACCATAGCGAAGAGCTTATCCGAATAATCACCATGAAAATATCTATAGAAAAGACACAGAGGGAAACTTAGGGCGGTGGAAAAGTGACAAATTCTTAATTGGGAGGCTAAAAATATCAGGCGTCACGAAAAAAATTACAGAGAAAATATACAGCAAAAACACCAGACCACATATGACAGCAATATTCAATGCACGGACAAATGGTAGATTTACAGACGACACAGTGAACGAACATTTTCAGCAGTAGACGCAGTAATAGATTCAATATAGATGTCTGAACTCCTAATTATTATGCTATCAAATTCACGAATCATCATGGCTCTTGTTCCGCGAGATCATCTTTTTTAATATTAATACCATGTATTTGGCTGGATCAGGAGGTCACAACAGGAAGAGGGATAATCATTTCAACTTAGATCTAAAGAGATCAATTAAAAAAAAATCGAAGTCAGTTCATAAGATGTTTGGCACGTCCTTCACCTATGATGGTTCAAAGAGCACTGAAAAAAGACTTGAAAATGAAATTGTACGTGTTACTTCAAGACAGAAAATTAAAAGTAATATATATAGCGGGTGTAACGATAAAATTGTCCAGTTGTTAGATTAAGCTATAGAAGCGTTAGAAATGATTAAAGCTATCTTAATGGAATTTTCAGAGGGTTTTATAACGCTATTGGACTCTACAATGAACATTAAGAATTTATAATTACTCTCCAATTTTAACAGAAGAATCGTGATGAATCGATCATAAACGAAAATAACATGTTCATCAATAATTACTCATAGCCAAGGACCGGAGCTCATGAAAGATTGAAATAAAGTTCATATATATATATATATATATATATATATATATATATATATATATATTCCAGGATCATTTCCCAACTTGTTCAAGATGATCTTCGCCCTCTCTAACTTTTTAATTTTCTGTCTCCCAGCTATGAGTTTCTTAATTCTCAAGTCTTTGTTGACAACCAGTTTAGTTGAAGGACAACAATGAAGTAAGAATTTCGTGCGACTCAGCTGGTGAACATTCTTGAACTGTAACTAATGTATAAACTCTGTCGGTGTTGAATAAATACGAATGAACCTAAGCAGATGGGCATATTGTAAAACGAGAAATCGCAGGTTTTCATGCAAAATCATATTTGATGATGAATAATTGCTATAATCCCTTTCTTAATTTTAAAATTATACTTTTATCATTCGGAATGAATCTTAAAGTAACAATTCGAAATAAAAAATATTACTACAAATGTATATATGTTTAGTGAGGACAGGCGTTTGAGGAGACAACCGTGATATTTTAGACAGTGGAATTTCAATGGGCCTAGAGATCGAGACGTCCTACGCAAGAAAATGTGCTGCCCGATAGAAATTGAAACTTTTCCATCAAAGAAAACACTTTTTAAAAACCTAAAGTGTGCCCTACAATTAGGCCACATGAAACTATCGCAATAAATCAATGTTCAGTTACCATCATCATAAATGCATATCTCTCGTTAGGATCTTTCAAAATCTATATCTGCTAGATACATTTTCGTACCTGAAACGCAAACAAAGCAATCTTAATTGAATTTTTTTTAAAAATCCGTCCTTATTTGCCGTGGCTACAAACAGAGGTTATACGTGTTTGAGTTGGCTTCTTTAAACAGTGAAAATAATATCAACTGGCTTAGAGGTCGATAGGCCCCTAAAGAAAACATGCTTTCCGATAAAAATCGAACCTCTATTCTTTTTTTCTATAATAGAAAACCCTTTTTTAAACCTAAGTGTGTCCCATACTATGGAAATATTATGGGGCAGCGGAATTTAGAAGCTAGAAATATTCAATAAACTACTGAAACAAATAAATAAAAACCTTTTCAACTAAAATAAAATGTGAACCAATTGCTGTGAGCTCCTTTAGGGTCATTATTATTAGTAAATAAATATAAAAATATAAAATAATAATAATAATAATAATAATAATAATAATAATAATAATAATAAATATCATAAATAAAATAAAACAAATAACATTAAAACTTTGTTTAAAATAAAATAAATAAAACCGAAATAATAAAAGTTCTCCCAGCATGCAACGGAAAACTTTCATAAGTTGAAGTAACCTTCTTCCTCTATTACATGCAACCTTGCAACACACAACTAAAATACACACATACCTGTGTACAAAAATAAATAAAAGTATATGATTTTAATTTACAATTTAACATGCTTTTAGTGTTATTTCTTTGTATGTTTTTATTCCTCTGAACGCGAGGCTATTCCTGGTGGTATGGTGTATGTGACCCCATTTATTTAAAATCACGCAGAGAATGACAAAGGGAAGTGACAACAATGGAATATTGAACTGGGTTATCAAAGTAGACGTATTTACAAAACAATCCGACTGTTGTTTTGACTAACATGTTAACTGATGAGAGGTATGAACTTGAGGGACGATCAGAACGATGAAAAACATTTTCTAGATTTCGATGACATAACGCTATTTAAAAAGAGACTTCTTCTTTCGTTATCATATTAAAACGAACAGGTGGAGATGATTGAAAAGGAAACCGCTCGCTTTTGGACCATGTGATTAGGTGAGCCGATTAGATTAAATGAGGATCAAGTTATAATATGAAGTTCTCCGTATATTCAGGTGCGCGGTCATGTTAAAGGCAGTTGTGGAGAATGAGATCAGTTTCTACTGTGGCACCATTTACGAGGCAGAGAAAGGAAGAGAAAGAAAAGAAGGCAGAAAGAAAGGCGAGACGAATCGTAGGTGATAAGCATCCACACACACGGCTAAGAGACAATGAAAATTGATAAGTAACAAATGAAAAAGGGTGTCATTACAATGACAGGGAATTTCTGAGTAAAAAAGAAAGGAAAAGAAAGAAGGAACCAGATGTGTTTTGATAACGGCTGTGTTATCTAGGCTGGACTACTGGCCAGGGAAAAATTCAAGTGAAAATGCTATTTCGATAAGTGACGAGAAACAGGCCACTAAAAAGGACTTAGGACAGATATGAAAAATTAAATCCCACACAAGCAGTCTCGCTGACCGAATTCTTTTCGACGAAACAACTTTGGCCTGCGATAATAAAATTATGTTATCAGGAATATGTACCGAAGGAAAATGAATGGGGACCCAGAAGTGTTTTTCTTTCTTGCTTGGAGGCGACAGACTGACTGAAAACTTTGGGGATATTTCTTTTTTGAAGCCATGTTAAGAATACCACCCATCTTGATAAATTAGCGATAAAATACCTGACAAACACCACGTGTAAAAAAAGAGTTGTCATATTGTCCGTTGCGACTAAAAGGGAAAGAGAAGAGATAATTTTTTTTTAGTTAAGCAAGATTTTTTTTTTCCCGAAACAAAGCAATGGATTGTTCCCGCCCGACTAAGACATCATTGGTCAAGTGGTGATCACGTGACGCACGAAGGAGGAGGAAAGATACCCGACCAAGACCTCACTGGCCGAGAGTGATCACGTGACGCACGAAGAAGGCTGTCGACACCCCATCCAGAGTATAAGTATGAGAAGCTGCTACGAAGAAGTGGGGAGGGAAGTTCACGCCCCTCAGAGGTATGGTGAGAAAGTGGGAGTGAGGAAGGGTTCCCAAAAATGGAAAAGAGTGGAAAATCTCTAACTAGAAATAAAAGAGGTGGATATGTATTTAGAATTATCGAGGAACCCTCCGACGCCAACAGAACCACCCCGGTTTTGGTCGGCGTCAATAAAAGCGAGGCCCCAACAGGCAGAAATCAGTTCGGGCTCGAGTTTCCAGAGTTGAGTTCCCAGAGTCAGTCTCCAGTTGAAACCGCCTCGGAGATAGCTGACCAAGATTCACGCAAAATTCCGGACGCCTCTTCAACCCAAAAGCAATTATTTTGAAGAGCGACTTAGAACCAGACCACCGAAATAAGTTTTTTCGACTTTCGTCCAAAGACACACCGAAACACCAATTTCTTAGAGAGCAGACAACTTGAAGCGTTAAAACTTGCCTAGCGGAAACGACGTGTCACAATCCACAGAACTAGTCGGGAGATAGATGCAGTCCTATGTATCGAACAACTAGACATAAAGTTTGTTACCTTTTCTTTGATACTTTGAACTTTTTGAGTTCTCATTTTCTTTTCTTTTATGCATATTTGTGTAGTATCACCCCCGTTGAACTCAATTTGCATTACGGCCCCAACCACTGTTTGATCTCGTCTGTCTAAGATCAATTCACAACGTGGGTAGGCAGACTGAAGATCAATGCAGTTACCTTGGTAACCAGGCGTTGGAAGCGAGTTGGGAACGACGAGGCTGATATCAAATCTAACCAGATTCCCACCCGCATCACCAAAAGGTTAGAACGTCACATTTGGGTGCCGCGACCGATACCAAGCCAGTTGGTCGTCACAGGACGAGACAACACGACTGACGCGACAGGTGGACGTCACGTCTGGAGCAGCGACACCCGGACGGAGCAGCGAGGAGCGAACAGCTGGCGCCGCGGCGAGGACGTCACAATTGGTGCTGTTTGGGGACGTCACAACTGGCACCGTGGTAGATCAGGATAGAACGTCACAGTTGGCGCTGCGACCGGGGGACGACGTCACATACAAAAGACATCGCTCTAGTCTGATCGTACAGACAGATGCTGAGAGAAAGCACCTATGTCCACACCAGAAATGCCATCTGTCAGCTAGTTTATTCCAAGGAAGAACTAGGTGTAAAACTTCTCGATCTTTCCCTTTCACTGAAGTAGCACTAATAAACTCGCATTTCTTACGAAAACGTAAGGAGTTTTGTTTGCTATTGTAAATGGTGTATGAGTACTATTGTAAACAGTCTAACGGTTACTGAAAGGTAGACAGATTCTTAATTCTCGAATAGGGCCAGGACATTGTGGCCGTGGTAATAGTTGTTAAGGGTTGTTTTTTATGATAAAGGCTTCTTATGTTTAGACGCATTTTACAGATGAAAGTGCTTATCATATTTATATTCTCGACGTGTATTTAAGGTTAGGAGATTGCTATATTTCTATGTCGGCTTTCTTTGAGCGTATGGAGCTTTGGATTGATAGTTGTGTGTCCAGCTGTCTTGGTGCACGCGCAAGAGCAAGCGCATGCGCAAGCCCCCCATATATATATATATATATATATATATATATATATATATGCTTAAAATGTTCATTATTTATGGGTCGAAGAGTGGGCAAGTGTTGATTGCAGTGTTGATTTCTGTGTCCATAATCTATCTATCTATCTATCTATCTATCTATTATATACCTTATCTATGAACACTAAAGTGTTTGTCCCAATCTTCATAAATACGCTCGACACTATTGTAAGTGGGTTGGAATATGCTAAGTAATCCACCACAAGCAGTAGTTTACCTATTTCATGTCGCTGGCGAGTATTGTATTTTTTGATGTTATAAAGATTACCATTTCATTTCCATTTTGGTTATTCCTCATTCCGCAACCTTTCCTAGGTTACAACACTATCTATCTATCTATCTATCTATCTATCTATCTATCTCAGTTTGTTCATATCTCACACTCATTGTAAAATCGTCTGTGATGAAAGTATTGCATCTATCTCTAATGCAGCTGCACCTTTTCATGACACCAAAATATCTCTACTATTTCTTCGACCAATCTCCCTGTCGGAATTTGTTTTTAAAGTAGAGCAAAATGTAATCGTTGACAATCTTGTCTGAATTAATGGCATGTTTCTGTCTCCTGCGTGCGCATTTTTAAGTTTACGAATAATAATGAAATATTTTCGATAGAATATTCTCTCAAGCAACAAACGTTTGATCTCTGTTTAACTTGTGCTGTTATGCAGTGTCAGAGATTATGAGTCTATTTCTACACAGTTTGGTGCTCACGACACAAATACACGCTGCGCATGCGTGACAGCCCATCTCGGTTTCTCTCGGTGCATCTGTTCTCCTTCCTTCATAAATCTGTGGCCAATAAACATGTCTGATATTCCGATTTAAAATTAATGCTGATGTGAAAAAAGTCAATGTTTGACGCTTTTGTACTTATCATGAAACCGAATCCTCTGATACGGACAATCACTGTTATTGATGGCGCATAAAAATGTGATGTTTACGTGTAATAACACAC